>WBMY01003455.1:252404-353201 GCA_013397315.1 Donacobius atricapilla | reverse complement strand
GCCCCCCCCCCCCAAAAAAAAAAAAGATAATAAAAGAGATTGGCAGAATGGCCTTGATGCTGTTTTAAACATATTGTATAATATATAATTGCTTTTCAGCTCTTGAGTACTCTACTTTTAGATCTGTCCCCTGGGAATAAAATATGAAACATGCTGAAATGCACAGCTCTTAACAGCAACCAGCATTTTCAACTTTCCTTTGTGCTGGAAGTAATTAAAACTTTGCTTAAATCTCCTTGCTGTTTGACAGGTACAAAGACAGATCAAGCCTAAGGTGTGTTTTTCATGTTAGTCCAGCCGAGTGCCAGAGAGGTATTTTTCACCAGCTCTTGTGTTTTAAGAAAATTGACATTCTCAACTCCTTACTTCATGAAAAATCCTAATGTCTGGAGGCTCACAGCCACAACGCTCCAGAATTTTTATGTGCTTGGAGGATTACCTGCAGTCATGGAGGGCTTGTGTAACAGGCTGGGGGCTATTTGTATGCACCAGAATGGCTATTATGGGTAAATGCACGCACCAGAACCACCAGTGGCAAGCCAAGCTGTGCAGTGTTAACCCTGCTGTATCCCCATCTGTAGCAGCTGGGAACAAACTACCCTTTGAGCAAACTATTCCCCTGATGATATTTGAGCTTGTTTTGGACAGAAGTATCTGCTTAATACCAACTGTGACCTGGGCATCAACAATCATTTGCCTATGGGCAATGAGAGGATCAGGGCCTGGGAATATGCAATGGAGTATTTGTAGCATAGATATAGGGTAAGAATCTACCTGGATATGTTTTATCAGCGATAAACACTGAGTCGCATTTATTAGCCGGGGTGAAGCCATTTTGTTCCGTGCCCAAATGAGGGAAATATTAGGAGCTCAAGAGACTCTGGCTTTCCCAGTTTCATCTATATATGACACAAATATACCAGTTGTTGGCTGTGAAAGGGGTCTGAGATGTAGGATGCCAATCCATGAGAAGAATTCTTTGTCTAAAATAATCCCTCATGTTCAGAGCAACGTCCTGTTGCAGTTAATTGCCAAGATACTAGCAGTCAAGAAAGAAACCAGAAGCTATAACTTTTCAAATTTCCAAAGCTCCAGAATAGGTTCTAATTCAGCTAACAAGATGTATCAACCTAGAATTCAGTATAGAAGGCAAGATATGGGGCCAAAACCCTTGAAGTGGGCAGAAATTTTGCCTGTGAGAATGTTGAGGTGCAGGTCCTTCATTAGCAGCACCCAGTCCTTGGCAAAAGTACATCTTGCCTTTCCTCCTCCACAACCCTTCATCACCGTGCTAGCTGGGTAAGCAGACAGCACTTACACAATCTCTACAGCCTCCTGCCTCTGGAACAACAGTACAGAAGGAAAACACCCCAGGGGATTAAATGAGGCAACAGAAACACCTAGGTGGTGCTGGGACAGTGTGCAACAGCTCGCTTTTGATGTGAAGGTTGGACTTGATGATCTTGGAAGTCTTTCCCAGCCTCAGTGATTGATTCTATGAAGCTGCTCAGACAGACAGAGTGCTGTGACTGCTCATTTCTGGGTGCAAGCTTAGCCCCTCAGTACAGAAAAAGCAAATGTTTCTAAGCAAAAATCTTGCAGCTGAATGTGCACAGGGACTGGTGCGCCCTGGCAAGGGCATCATTTCTGTACCTTTACAAAATCTTCTTAAAATGCTATTTGTCAGAAGGGCACAGCTAACATCACAGTAGGGGCATTACAGTATTTATATAGTATTCTCTGAGAAAATTGTGTCTCTATCAGGATGACACTGGTAGCCAACATTACATTCAAACACCTTCTGTAATCTCTATATGAGTAATATGCTGTAATTGCCCATTACTGGTTAACCCCCAAATATTATGAGCTGCTCTTATTCTCTGTCTGCCATAATCTCTTTTCGTGTCTGACTCATGGACAGCTTCTGCCAGGCATACGCACACTGGTTAGCACCTCAGGGCTGCACCATCCAGCATCATGCTGATCCAAATGGTTCAGCCTGTGAGGAATGCTGTGTATCTGCATACACCCCATTTACTTTCAGAGGTTGGCAGACTGTAGGGATGAACTTCCCAATTTATGACAATACAGGCTGAAACTACAAATAAAACACATCAGAGCCATCATCCCATTTTGTACTTGCACTGAGCCATAATCACAGTTCTTAAGAAATAAATAGGGTAAACATAGAAATTACAAGGGAATAAAGCACAGTCTTAATGCATTTACATTTTTAATAGCCTTTCAATTTTTTAAAGAACAAGCACTTTTAGATTTCATGAAAAGGTACAACATATAGCTGGATGGCCTCTGCATGGAAGAAAATATCACTGTGAAAATGTGTCTCTTTGCCCTCTAGGAACTGTTACTTCACATGTAATGTACAGTACAAGCAGACAGGGCAGAGTTCAAAAGTTGTAACTTCGTGGTGGGAAGTGCCTTTTGTATGAGCCTAATACTCACACATCGTGCTGAGAAAGTGGAAAACTCTAGTACAAGGCCTTTGCCAGAGAAAAGAGATTTAGAAAAAGAAGTATCTGGCTACAATACAGAATCAAAAAAGAGAGAATATTCCCATTTCTCCACTTTCTGTGCTACTGAAATCGGGTAACTTAAGCTTTTGAAAACTGAGATAGGGTTCCCAAAGGAGCTTTTTTGCATGTGGCCCTGCATACCCCATAAAATACATTAATTTATCCAACTTGCACACTGAACTTCCTAAGCACATAGACCTTTTAGGTAATAAAAAGTATAATTATACTGATAATGACAATTTCCTCATGGCTAGCATGGACAATCTAGATGTGCAACTCCAAGTGCTTCTCTAGGGCTTCATAGGTCCAAAGAGCATAAAACTGAGAACATTTTGAATTTCAGTCCCCTTACTGCAACAGCCACTCGAGTACCCTTTCTTTCCTGGAATACTTCACTCCATTGGTAGGTATTGAATGAATTTGTTATGTAAAATGCATACTTCATGTGGCACAACATAATTTTTTTATGTTTCTCCGGGAGCATCCCTTTGACAGTTTTCCAGGGCAGAGGATGCAGGCCTAGGTCCTGTAGCACTGCTCCCCGTTCCCAAAACACAACACCCTGTTTGCAGTCCCGGCTCAGCCGGCAACAGCATCCACCCCAATCCGGAGCTCTGGGAAATTCCCCATCCTTCATCTACCACCACCTTTGCCAGGCACGGCCATCTGCAGCAAGGCTGGCTACGGCTGTCTTTCGTGGCTAACGAGGAAGGGGAGAAAACAGAAAGGACAAGAACAACCCCACGAACCGCTGCTAGGGCGGCACCACACCACCCGCAGTGCCTCGCACCCCCCCTCAGCCCTTATCTAACGCGGTAGGGCCGGCTGGGCGCCTTATGTAAGGGCAGAGGCGGGGCCGGCACGGCTGCGGGGCGGCGGCAGCGGCGGCAGCGCCATGTCCTGGTACCGCAACACCGTGTGGTTCGTCAAGGGGCTGCGGGAGTACACGAGGTACGGGCGGCGGCCGCCCGGGGCCCGAGAGGCGGCGTGGGGCGGGCGCAGCGCCCGGGCCGGGGCGTTCCTGTCTGGCCGCGGGCAATAGGCCGCGTCTAATCGGTAATTTATGGGCGGATCGCAGCCCCGCTCGGTGAGGGCCCTGGGGCTCCGGCCGGGCCGCCCGCCGAGGATCGAGGTCAGGGCCGCGGCGGCCAAGCGCCACCCCGTGTTGTCGCCTTCGTTCAGTGCCCTGGAATGGGCTGCAGACACCATCCCTGGGAGTGTTGAAAAAACCACCTGGATACGGCACTTGAGGACGCGGATGGTGGTGGTGCTGGGGTGATGGTTTGAGTGATGATGTTAAAGACTTTTTTCCAACCTTAATGATTCTATGATGCTGTGCTGGTCGCAGTGTCACTGGTATTCATGGCCTGTCCCATGGGTATGGAGAGTAAATGGGACAATTACTGGATGCCGAGCTATGAGGGGAAAGTGCTTTTCAACCCACACGTATGTTTATTTTGGAAGAGTTCTCTTCTAGTTTCTCAGAGGTGTCTCTTGATTTATTCAGAGGTGGTTACGAGTCTGCTTCCAAGCGCTTCAACCCAGCTGACGTGGAGGTGGATGTGGCTGGAAGATCCTTCCTGATCACTGGTGCGAACAGTGGCATTGGCAAGGCCACGGCCAAGGAGATAGCGAGGAGAGGTGAGCAGGGCTGCTGTGGAGCTCCCAGGAGGCTTACAGAGAAGATGGAAGGAAGTGGCTTTGGCCTTCCAGCGCTTACACACGAACACAAATCTCTGGGATGCAGGGGTATTTCACAGGGCTCTTGGGGGGCGGTTAGAAGTTTAAGCACAATCAGTGCGGTGAAAACTGGGATAAGGAAACCCAGCTGTTCATATACTCAATTTACAGAGAGTATCTGCAAATTGTTTTTCAAGTGCATGTTTACCAAAACTATCCATATTATAGCAGCATCTAAGGATGTTGGTGATGGATCAGTATCTGTTTAAGGCTAATTCAGTACAAGTAGCAGCCTGGCTGAGTTTGAACTGAGGAATCTGCAGATGTATCATATGGTGAAAGAAAACAATTGTCTTTACAAAAATAAAATGGGAGAGGATAAAAAACCCCAGTGTGGCTGTTCTTGAGCTTAATGATAATACCCTGGAATTTTTGCCCTTTGACTTATTACATGTAATTATTTTTTTATGTTGTTCTATGTACAGAAGGACATGGTATGAACTGGGCCTAGCTGCTGATGAAGGATAAACCTAATCCTTTACAGCGTTGACAAAATAATTCCTGTTGTGCAAGAGTCACAGGAGTTCTGGCAAGTAGAATGAAAGGGAGGAGCTTGTGGCTCTTTTCTCTTTTTGTGTGCTTAGGTTTTGTAACTATCCTATGAAGGAAAGTGGCGACTCAGTTAAATGAAACTAATTCAAAACTGTTAGCATCAATGAGTCTTTGGGTTAAAGATCTACATCAGTGCCAGCATGTGATTGATTTCAGGTTCCCACTACTGCTATTGTACATAATCTCTTTATGTAAGTATTGCTTTGTCAGGTGACTGTTTTGCTCACAAATGGTGATCTCTAACAGGTTTTGCAACCTGGAAAGCTGGCTGGATCTATATGGGATTTGGTCACCATGTTTAGCAAGACAACCTTGGGCTCAGACTGCATGTCTGATATGTTGTATGGGCATTGCTGTTCATATGAAGTTAAAATGACTTCCTGGTCCCATCCTTGAACATCTTACTTTGAAACTCAGTGTTAGCTGTTGCGGCTCAGGCTTCTAGTTGAATCTCTTCAAGTACACCATGACAAGAAAATAAGGAATTCTGACTCAGCAGAAGAATAATGAAGCTGTGTTAGCTTTACCTTCAAGTACTTGGATATTTCTAATTAATGATGATCTTGCTGACAATTTCTGTAGTTTGAATTCAGCTTTTCTCTGAATTGGTGTCTTATGGATATTAGGATTTGGGCTTTGCTGTATGTCTTGTGAACTGCACTTCCGGCTTGATACAGTCTTCTCCCAGCTACTCTGACTATTCCCACGTGTTAAGTTCAAATAGTTTCAGTGTTTACCGAAGAAGATACATTTAAATTCCTTTCCTAGTGTATTGGTCACACCTAAACTTCCCCCCATCCTGGTGCTCAATGGAAAAACCTCTCTTGTAGAGGAAAGGTTTCATTGTCAGACCACAGGCTGGGCAGTGCAGTTTGTGACTGTATCATCCCGAGGTAGACTTGGTCTTTTGCGTTTGGGTTCTGGGCACTAAAAGTGTGACCCAGCACAGTTGTTTCTATTATGAATTAATTATGTTTCTATTAGGGATTAATTCCTTGAGCCTTCTAGAGGTGGACTGCTAGCAATCCCTAAAACACCTTTAAAAACAGGCAAAAGTGAAAAGTATAGATATTTCTATGACTGAAATTAACACATGACTTGTAACAATCAGAGAATATGAACCAAAAAAAATTTTTTGCTTAGCTGTACTTTAGTCTTGTGTTTGAAGGCTTTCTTTAATATGGCTAAGTGATGAGGTTGTTTTAAGTGTCCTAGTCTCTGAGAAGAGCCTTGCCTTGTATCTTCCTTTCATGGAAAAGTTGGTTGGAAAAGACCTCCAGAGGTCACCTTGTCAAGCATCTCACTTGAAGCAGGACTGTTGGCAACAGTAGATCAAACCAGTCGTTGCTGTCTCTTGCTGCTTGATACCCACAAGGATGCAAATTATGCATCCTCTTGAGAAAGCCTAGTCTATTGAGAAGAAAACTACTGAAAATTATTTTTCTAATGAAAAATAATTCAGATGACCTGACCCTCCCCAGCTGCAATTAAGGCCATAGGTCTTGTCATATCTCCCACTGCTGAGAATTCTGATATCTGGCACCTTTATTTCCTTTTCACAGAGCAGTTCTAGTCACTTGTATAGTTTAAGCCCTTTACTGAACTTCCTAAGGCATATATCAAAAATATGATACAGATGCCTTAGCTTCAATTTCCCGTTTAGCTCTGGTATTTCACCCACTAAACATGATGTACAGACTTGACAGAAATGGTTTGAGCACAGTACTTAGGATGCAGTGGCCTTTTCTGTACATGTAGCCTTGTGTGACGACCTTGCCTGCCTTCACAGGAACCAGAGCCAAGCAGAACTATTCCAGCCTTTTTCTTGTATCCTGTATCTCACCTAATTAAAATGCTGATGTCTCCCCCAAGTGCAGTTAGTAATTAATGATCAAATGCTTTTCTTCTTGCAATCCACCAGGTGGCACGGTTCATCTGGTTTGCCGAAATAAGGAACGGGCTGAAGTTGCCAAGGAGGAAATAGTGACAGAAACAGGCAATCAGGTGAGTTGTTTTTTAGTCTTTTGTTTACTCTTAGAAAGGTTGTTTATATTAAAGACCCCAGAGGCTTTGAAATGTTCTTCCAACATCTCGCTGTTGTGTTTGTAATAGTATTTTCATAGAGATATGGAAACATCTAGCAGTTTATAATTCAAATGATTTGAAGTGATTAACTTCAAACCGTTTGAATCACCTAACTTCATTAGGTGATGTATTCTGTGATTAGTCACATCATCAGCAGCATGCTGTTTTGTGTAATGTTTGTTGTTGATTTGCTTTTTGATGTCCTACTTACTATTCCTAACTAGGTGGCTAAGGCTTTTAAAAGTTAATGCATTGCAACACTCGCAACAACGTTTATGAGTCTCTAGCACTGGAGATGAAGGTTTTATGTGTCTGAATAACATGCTCTTGATTTGCTAAGGTTGGCTGCTCTGAGAAGTCCTGTGTGTGGTCATAATTCTGTGCTCTACGTGCCTTTTCACCTCCATTTCTTGTAATCTTCCTTCCCTCCTTCCCTCTGTTACACATTCTTTTTGTTTCTGTATATATCACTCTACAGTACACCCCTGTACCTGTCACTGTTGCTTTTGTTAATTGTTCAGGAGGGTGTGCTTATGGAGAAGTTCACTAGTCATCTTTCTGTCTTGGTGCCCTGGTTCTTGCAGGGATAGAGTTAATTTCCTTTCTAGCCGTTCCACTGGTGCTATGCTTTGGATTTGTGGCCAAACCAGTGTTGACAACCCACGTTTTAGTTACTGTTGAAGTCTGCTCACACAGAATCAAAGCCTATTCTCATTCTCACGCTGCCCCACCAAGTGAGCAGGCTGGGGTGCACAAGAAGATGGGAGAGGTCACACTGGGACAGCTCAGTTGACCAAAGGGACACCCCAGACCTTACGACATTTTGCTCAGCAGTAGTAGCTGGTAGGAAGAAGGAGTAAAAGGGGGCATTCATAGATATATGTTTGGCTTTCCAAATCACTGTTGCATGGAATGAAGTTCTTTCCTGGGGATTGCTAGATGCCTGCCTGACAATGGGAAGTAGTGACTTAATTCCTTGTTTTACTTAGTTTGCACATTCAGTTTCTGCTTCACTTATTAATGTCTTTATCTCAGCCAGCAAGTTTTGCCTGTTTTGTCCTTGTGATTGTCTCCCTGTTCCCACTGTGGAGTGGAGTGTGTGAGTAAATAGGGTTGTATGGGGCTGAACTACCTACCAGGGTTAACACACAGCACTTGGATGGAGACTTGTCTTCATTTTAAATAATGACTCGTCTCTTGTTCACAGTATTTTGATTCCAGTAATAGTTTTTAATGTGAATCAAAAATTCTGAAGACTTATGGTTAGAGTTGTCATATTGACTAAATTTCTGCTCTTTGATTTCAGCTCCCTAGTGTGACACAACCAGCATTAGAACATCTTCAGTTCTCTAATGGAGGTGAATTAGATCAGTCCTTATGTAGAAATAAATACCTTCCAGCTGTCTATAGCTGTATAATTCTATGGCTGTAGTAAGGCTGGTGATTATCTGTGTTATCTCCTTCTCCAACTGCAGTCAGGCTGCCTGGGAAGAGAGGTGAGTTTGACCTCTGAAGGTTCCTTCATGTTCTGTTTTTTGTCACCTGGTGAAAAAAACGTTGAGGCAAATAATATTCTTCATCTAAAGACAGCATAATTACTGCATTCCCACTTTTTGGTAGGCTGCAGACCCATAATTTCAGTAGTCATGAGAGAGTGAGAGGGCACTGCAGAACTTGTTTGTGAGCCTGGGGACAGGGCACTTGGGCAGAGAGCAGCTTGCAGGGAAGTGTTAGATGAGCTGCACAAGACGCCCTGTGGGACACGTGACTGCAATGGGAAGAGCATTTTAATAAGGAGCCACAAGAACATCCTTCTTTATAAGTGCTCATTCAGAAGCAATCCAGAGAGATAATAAAATACTTTATCTGCAGCTTGACAAGCTGTATCCAGGCTGAACTTGTTCTTCCTGATAATTTGGATGGAGATCCTGTTACAGTATACACTGAAGATTTTTTCCATCTTCCACAGTACATGCTGGAGTGCAGTGCTGAAATGGAGTTATTTGGCAGTCACCTGCCCCTAGATCTGGGAACTGGAAAGTTTTCCTAATCTGTTAGAATAGATCAAGTCACAGAGATTAGGTTGACTTCGAAAATGGCTTTGCTGCCATTGAGGACTTTTATAGGGAACAGGCCTGAACATCCCTTTCCTGAGTCAATGTGAGAGTCTTCAGTAGATAAGTTTTTTTAAGATCTTTTTCAATCTCTGAAATCCCTTGTAATACTGAACATCTGCCCAAAAGACTTTACCTCTTCTGTACTAGTAGATAATGGTATTAGTTTTAAAAGTAGAAAGTTTTAAAGAGGTATCCAGCTTGAACCAGCAGAGCAGTGTCAATTTTTTGGTCAGAAATGATTCACAACATGGATATGGTTAGAAGGGACCACAGTTGATCATCTTGTCCAGTCTCCTTGATCAAGCAGGTCTTCCTGGAGCACATTATTACAATGAGAAAACTCTGACCCAAACTCAGCTAAGGAGCTGAAATCAAATGGCTAGAGAGAAAGTCATATGCTTTTTATTTTCAGGGAAGCAGAATTACAGGCAGGGAATAATGCCATATCATTTCTTCAGCTTTTTCACTTTTCTCATTTGCTTGTATAATGAGTATTTAAAAGAACAATTTGGAAAGAGAGGAGGCCCTTTAATGATTATTTGCTGTTTTGCAAGAGAACACATCCTCTGCATAATTATTTTGAAACCTTCTTTTTCTGGCATACGTCATAAAACTTATCTGTGGTGTGTCTTTGAGATGAATAGCTGTCTAGGAGCAGAGTAGGAGTTGATGTGCCTTTGTATACTGGTAAATGCCACTGTGCCTGTACTATGTAGAACGCAAATCTGCAACACACTAAAGAATTGTCTGTAGCAAACAGCAAAAGGTTTTTGATGTTTTGGAGGGAAGAATTACTCCTAGCTTTAGTGGTTTAGAAAATGATGATTTTGCTCTATGTCAAGCCTTTTTCTTTTTTTTCCTCTTTCTATTGAGTCCACATTTCTGCCCATAGTATTGCAAAACATTGCAAGAGTGTTGTGACATGGAGTGACTGACAAGGAGTTAATGCAGCAGTTAGTACGCAAGGGGATGCAGAAGACACCCAGCACCCTGAGATAGCTGGAGTGGGTGCAGTGATGCTCTCGAAGGCATGCTTTACCACTCTGGCTGGAGCAACTGTGCCTGGCACATGGGACACTAGCCCAGACAGAGCTCCAGAGGGATAATGTGGCAGATGTTGGGTTGCAGGGAGTGACTGGTACTTTTCCCCGAGCCTGGGGCAGCGCATGATGGTGGTTTCATCTGTTGGGTTCTGCTGTCCTCAGGGTGCTGAGCTGCCAGGTGATGCAACAGCAGGAGATGAGCAGGCTGCAGAACCACAGGGAATAGAAACAGGAGATTGACAGGGTCTCTACAGAGAGTAGAAGAGTACATGGAAGGAGGGATGGCTGGAAGCTGCATTTGAATAAGTGATGTATAGAGACTTCTAAGACGGGGAGGAATGGAAGCTTGTGAATGCTGGCAACAAAAGGGAGCTCCTTCTCTGCCTGCAGATGTGCATTTATAGGATAGGTATAGTGCCATGGTAACAGATGAGAGAGAGCAAACTCTGTCAGGGGAGGTGTTGGAGACAGATGATCCTGAACAGTTGTTGACAGTGGGAGGAAGTTGTGGGTGCTGATGGCTGAAGGCTCCTTCCTGTGGGGGATGCAGACAGCCGTCTGCAGTCTTGGCTTGATGACTTGAGAGGTTTGTCACTTGCTGGGGACTCAAGATGTAAGTATTGCAGAGAGTCTTCTAGGGCTGATCTGGAACTTGGCCTAATGCCTCTTGTTGCTCATCCACATGGGCACTCATGACATTGTGAAGGGTGACCTGAAGTTCATCAAGAGTGTTTACAGAGAGTCAAGGGCATGGAAGCCCTAGCAATGGTCTCCTAAATCCCTATAGTGAAAGGGAAGGGCTTGGGTAGGAGCATATATGCCGTGCAGGTCAACGCTTGAATGTTCAGTGATGTGACTTTGGCCTTAGCCTTTCTGGCCCCTTGGACCTTCTCTGTTAAATGAGCTTTGCTGAGCAGCAGTGACAAATTGGAGCAAGAATGTCTTTGCCAACAGGTTTGCTAAGCCTGGGGAGGAGGATTTAAAGTGGTTTCATTGGTTTGTAGGGACCAAACCCAGAAGAGTAGTAGAGTCATGGAAACAGTGAATATGTGTCTAGGGGACAGCAAAATGGAGGAAGCTCTCACAGTTTTCATGAGACAGCAGCATGTCTGGAGCCCATTTCAGGTGTCTGTTCATGAGTACATATAGCATAGGAAACACAGTGTAATAGGGTTAAAGTTCGAAACCTGGCAGAAACACCAAAAAATGTAGTGGTTTCACATTTGCTGTATTTGTTTTGTTAAATGTAGTGTAGTGGTCTATCTTTCTGCTATGGAATAGAATTAGAAGAAAGGCAAAACAGGCTTAACTTAAAGATACAAACAGATTTATTAACACACACTAAAGGGCAAACAAAGAAAACCCCATGAAACCTTTTTATAAGCACTCCCCTCCCCCCTACCAACAGTTTACTTTTTCATGAAATAATGTGAAGAGGCAAAAAATCAGAACTCGAAGTCAGTACCACTTATAAAATAGTCTTTCATTCAGTCTTTGAGAGAGACAAGTCCCTCCTGATTTTGTTCTGGTAACTTTCCACAAGAGACACAGTCTGTTTGTGGCTTCCAGCTCCCACAAAAGCAGCCCGCCCAAGAATCTGCATTTGTGAGTTTCCCAAAACATAGCCTTTCCCATGACTACATATGGGCCGTGGAATTACACTGGGGTTTCCACCTTTTAAAGATGCACAGCACCACAACAAAGGATTTCTCATTCTTCACTGGTGACGAGGCTTCAAACATCTTATAGGATCACCAGATTACAGTTACTAATTCAATATCCACTCAGTAAAATCAGAGATTACAGTTTGTAATCCAATATCTACTCAGTAAAATCAGACACCTTTGCTTGAATCCACAAAATCATCTCCCCATTCTTAGTCCATAATTTAAAGGAATTATTACAGTCCGTTACCATAAATTAAGGATTTTTAAAGCCTAGAACTAAGGCAACTTGTCATCTCTTCCACTTAAGAAGTCACTCTTCCTTTACTGACTTTGATATCTTCATATTATCCCTTTGCATACCTCCAATTCGGTCTTTTCTCTCTCTTTGAGAAGGGTTAGAGTTTAAAAAAAAAGTCTCACTCTGTGTTGGGAAACAGTTAATATTTTCCTGCCTGGGTCTGCGGACGGCCACGTGGTCTCAGCTGTGGCATCTCTGAAAGCCTCAAATCCACCAGGTGTAGAAAAGCTCAGAAAGGGCGGCCTGGATCTTCTCTCCCCCTCCACTCCTCAGTCTCATGGGGTGGGTTTGGCCCAGCCTGGGCTCGGTGCTGCTCTCCAGGGACCCGGGGGCTGGGGGGGGCCATTCTCCCTCAGCCCGGCCGGCGGTGTGGTGCAGGCCGTAGGATCGGCTGGATGTCAGCAGCCGTAGCTCCCCTTTCTCTGCCAGCGTCTGCTGGGCTCGAGGGCCTGGCTCGGCTCAAGCCAGGGCCAGCCCTGGGCCGGCTGCCCCAGCCCGGCCCCAGGGGTGGTGGGCCCTGAGCCAGGCCCCACTGCTCCCCCAAACCCTCCCCTCCCCAATGTTACCTCATGGCAGGCCCGAAGCTAAAGAGGGCTTTCCCAAAATCCCACCTGTATTTAACCCCTGTGTCCCAGGGGGTGTACACGTCTATCTGATTGGCCAACCTGGCTGTCAGTTTTAAAGCAGATCATCAATAGGTTTTTACCATTCACACCAAACCAATACACGCAGGGATCCGTGCATGTCTGCAGAGCTGTGATCTGGCTGTGATAAGACAGAAATAGTTGTCATGACCAGAGTGCTGGAGTGGATGTATTTCCCTGCTCATTGTACTGGTTTTGGCTGGAGTAGGGTTAATTTTCTTCACAGTGACTGGTATGAACCTTTGTTTTGGATTTGTGATGAACATAGGGTTGATAATACAGAGCTGCTTTTGCAGTTGCTGAACAGGGCTTACATAGAGCCAAGGCCTTTTCTACTTTTTGTACTGCCACACTGGAGAAGAAGTTGGAGTTTCATGGAAGGCTATGAGGAGACACAGCCAGGACAGGTTGACTAACTGACCAAAGGGATATTTCACACCATATGACATCATGCTCAGTATATGAAGCTGGGGGAAAGAAAAAGGAATGGGGAGATGTTTGGGTGGTGGCTTCCCAAGTAACTATTATGTGTGATGGAGCCTTGCTCTCCTGGAGATGGCTGAATGCCTGAGTGTCCATGGGAGGCAGTCAGTTAATTCCTTGTAAAAAGTCTAAAGCGCCCGGTATTCCCAGGCAGTTTCCTGTCCAAGTACTAACCAGGCCCAACCCTGATTAGTTTCTGAGATCAGACAAGATTGGGCATTCTCAGGTTGGTATGCTCATATGCTTGGGATTTTTTGCTTTTGTATGTGGATTTTGCTTTACCTATTAATCTGTCTTTATCTCAACCCATGAGTTCTCTGTCTGTTACCCTTCTGATTCTCTCCCTGATCCCTTTGGTGAGATGACTGCCTCTGGACAAGAAGGAAGCAGTGATCTCCTTAACTTTGACAAGGCCTTTTTTATGGTTTGCCATGATATCCTTGTAGCCAGTTTGGAGAGATGTGGTTTGAGCTGGTAGATGAAAAGGTGGGTGGAAAACTGTCCAGAACATGTGGCTTCAAAAGTAACAATCAACAGTACAGAGCTGATCTGTTAATGATTTTTAGTGGCATCCCCCATGAGTCAATACAAGGGCAAAACCTGATGACATCTTTAAGAACGCAGGTGACAGAACGAAGTGCCGTCTTTGTCTAGCTGGCTGGAAAGCAGATGGCAGAAAGGGCCCTGGGAGTGACAAGTTGTCACTCTATGAGCAGTGTCCTGAGCCAAGGGAGGTCAACCATACCCCAGGCTGTATGAACATGAGTCTAGCCAGCAGGCTGGGGGAAGTGCATCTTCCTCTCTATTAAGCCTTTGCGAAACCACAGCAGGAGTCTTGTACCTGGCTTTGGACTCCCCAGGATGAGGAAGTCATCAATGTCCTGGAGTGAGTCCAGCAGAGGGTGACTAGGCATATGGGGCATGTGATGTATGAAGTGACTCTGAGAAGGCTGATTTTGCTCCATGTTGAGAAGGCTGAGATGGGTCTTGCTGTATTCTACAGTCATGTGATGGGAGTGTGTCGGGGAAGGCACTACCATGCTTGGTGGTCTGCAGTAGGAAGACAAGAGGCAGCTGACACAGATTGGAACAGGGACAAAATTCTGAGTAGACAGTAGGAAAAATGTTTTCACCATGAAGGTGATCAAATGCTGGAGACTCAGAGCAGGGGGCTCAGATAGACTAGTGAATCTCCATGTTTGCCAAGCAGCCTCCAGAGGTCTCTTCCAACCTAGATTATTCTCTAATGCTGTGACCTTGAACATTTCCTTGGAAAGTTCAGCCAAAGAGAAAGCTGCTAAATTGTTAAAAATGAAATTTTGCAAGCTTTGCAATATTTTTCTAGTTCTCTGCTATGCCTGAATGTCTGTCACATATATTTATCTCAGTAGGACTCTCTCTTTATAACTTTGGCATTAAAAGTCTGTGTCTCAGAAGCAGCTGAATCAATGACTAAACATGTTTTAAGGACTAAAGTTAAATTTTTCAGTTGTGCATGTTAACTTGTATTAATTGTGTTCTGGAGACAATATTTTTTTCATACTATTTAAATACTTTTTCATCTAGACAGGCCTTAGGGTTTCTCTTCACTTTCCCTGTTGATTGTGACTTAGTTTCTTTTCCTTTAGAATATCTTCTTGCATATTGTGGATATATCTAATCCCAAGGAAATATGGAAGTTTGTTGAAAAATTTCGAAATGAACATGAATTAAATGTGTTGGTAAGTTTGTGTACTTTATTCATGTGTGTCTGTCCTGGGAGGATGTAGCCTATGTATTTGTCTGACAGGTCATGTAGATTGACAGTCTGGCCCACAATTCTCTCCTTAATTTTCTCTAAATATTTTTTTTCCAGGAGTCTCTGTGGTTTGCTTGCTCTTGTCCTTTCTCATTTAACACAGATATGCTACAAAAAAAAGAGAAAAGCGATAATTTTATAGCTGCATCTTTGTAGACCCCATACATTTTCTCCTGGACTTTCATTGATGATAACATTTTCCCTCTTTAAAGCTAGACCTTCTGAAAGATTAAACTTTTGCAAAAGATCCAAAGACTAAAGCAGAGCCAGGGAGAGAGGAAACAGTTCATCATCATGGTTGGCAAGGGGCTCAGTGCAGTTCCCCCTTTATTTAGCAGTGTAAATTTGCTCAAGAGGCTGTACTACATACAGCTGAGGCACCTGGAGCAGCTCCTTTGGTACTTACTGGATGAGGAACATCTGATAAAAATGGGGAAATAACTTTTGAGGAGTGGCAGTGAACACACAGGAAGATGTGTAGGGGCAGATCTTTTTTGAGGGGGGAAAGACAAGTCTGAGCTCCTTTTGGAAGGTTAGGCAGACAAAGAAATGTGTCAGAGACTATGCTAGCTGCACACAGCTTGCAGTCATGTTTTATTGAACAAATAAAAGCTACAGTGTGTAGTTTTGTTTTGCAGTGTCAGAAAACAGCAAATTAACATGGACTACTCATATGTGTGGATTCCCTGTAGACATTTGTGTAGATTGTTTTTGTTTAACGGAGTTGTTTTACAGATCAACAATGCGGGATGTATGGTGAATAACAGAGAGTTAACTGAAGATGGACTTGAAAAAAACTTTGCAACAAACACTTTGGGTGAGTATTGAAGGTTTAGTTCTGGAACATACTTATTTTGCTTACAGAAGTGTGTTTTTATAGCTGGGTTCGTGAGGTATGTATTTCTGCTTGAAGATGGATTGTAGCATTGCTGTGCCAGGGGAGGAGCCAGGAAGGAAAAAAAGAAATGTTACAGTTTGTTTGGAGTATCTTTTTTTCATTTTTCCATTTTTCAGTTGTTGTGATGTCATCATCTTTATTTATCATAGCAGAAGTGGAAAATTGCAGGTTGATTCTGAAATTTGGTAGGGAATTTTGTTCTGAGCATGGCTGCTAATGATGCTCTTTGTAATACTTGTGTTTCTGGAGTTTGGATGGAGCTTGGAGCATGTTCAGATGTTTTAAGAGACACTCACATGTTTGAGTGTGCTTACACAGCCCTGTTCTGTGTGACAGGGGCGCTGTGTAGGAAGCCCACGCTGTATGCGCTGCCCTGGATGCTCTCAGACAGACACAATCTCTAGTCAAGGGATTGAGCAGTAATGGGCAAGTCAGGGGCTCTCCACGTGAAAGGGGCAATGTGTGTGAGCTGTGTGGCAGTGGTCTGAGAGGGACAAACGATGGGAAGCAAGTCGAGAGGGAAAGTGGAGATGTGGAAGGGCAGGGAAAATGGTGAGCCAAGTGGAAGATTTCCCCACAGAAGCTGTGGAGAGGAGGTGAGCAAACAGCCAGAGAGAAGAGCTGTCTGACACTGCTGATATCTGTAAGGCTGCACCTCTTGCAAAGAGACACCTGGTGCTTGCATCAGCCCAGCAGTCCTGACACTCTTCCCCTCTCTGCCTCTGTGCAGGGTAGGTGGATTTCTCAAGAGACTGTCTTTAATATATTCAGAAGTGACACATTAAGGAAGAACTGTGGTGCTTTGTTTCTGTGTTTTCCTCCTGTTCATCAGTATATGGAATGAGGAAGGGGCGAACCTAGTCTATAAAGATAAGGTATTTATAGAACTAGTATAACCTGTAATCCATTGTTGCTTTTTATTCTTGGCCTTTTTCCTGTGTTGGTTCCTTAAATCCTATTTATGTTTGAAAACTAGTGTTTTAGTATAAATGTCTTGTGCTTCACTGTTTTTGTGCATACAGCTCATTTTTCTGCAAGTCTGAATACATTAAACTGACAGTTAAATCAAGTATAAAAGGCACAGATTCATTTCCTTCAGACTAATCTTCTGCTAACATTCTTCTGTTTCTCATGGTGAAAAAATGCAAAAAGAGTTTTATTTTGCCAGCAAATTTCTCTTGGCTGCACAAGTACAAGAACTTCTAGCTTGAGGGATCTATTCACCTTAAATTAGTTTTTATCCTCTTGTGGTCTTTCAGACAAAAACCCAGCAAAGTGCAAAGGTACAGTTCTTCCAGAGAGAAGCAGAGTGAGACAAACACCACAGTCTGAATGCAAAAGTGTGTTTTAGTTTAGTTTTAGACATTGAGGATATTAAGGGCTGAGGAACCGTACTAGTGCATCACTTGAATTATATTTTATCGCACAAGTAGAAGCAGCAAATTCTGCTTTTCTAGCTGTAAATCAGCCTTACTAGAGGTATACAGCTGTACAGAGGAAGCTGAATTATGGTTGGAGCAAACTCGGAAAATGCCTGTATTATCTTTTGTGGATGTTACTTATACATCTCCTTTATTCATTCGTCTATCAGTTGCTGCATGATTACATTAGAAGTTTAAGGAGGTAAATCATCCTCTCTTGTCCAACTTCTTCAGAGTTCAGACAAGGACTGTGTTGTTGGCTTAGACTGCTTCTCTCTAGACAAAAGTAAGGATTAAATTTTGAATCATCTTAGAATAGAGTGGGACTTGGTTGGGCTGGAAGAAACTAGCAGTGCAACAGGAAGCTTCTGTGCTGAACAGGCCAGACTCACATGAAGGACCAGGGCTACAAACCACAGGTTTTTTCTTCAAAGTCAGGGATAGGGTAATAAATCATAATATCTGGAGTCATAGTAGGAGAAAGCTGTGCGGAGAAAGACCTATCAGAGTAGATGCCGTGTTATTTCCCTAAGTACTAGGTGCCTTTGGGTGTGTTTTACTTGGGAGAAGTTATTTCTGTTTCAGTAACTTATCTGTGGTTATAGGTTCCCAAAGAAAAACCTGGCTAAATTAGGTATGGCTTGTGTGTACAGTGTAAATGTAAATTTGAGTGTGGTCTGAAAGAACAAACTAAATTCCCCTCTCTGCCCCAGTAATGCTAAAGCCTGAAGGGTGACATGGGCTCAAGGTCTGTGTTTGGAAAAAGTGCAGTTGTCCCTCACTTGACTAACAAGATAGAATAATATCAATATCTTTTCCGGATCTTTACATGTAGGGTGTTCCTTCCATGTTTCTTTCACTTTTTTTCCTCCTACCCTGGATCTCTGGTCTAATAAAGGAGTGTGTAGGTTGTAACTATTTAAAAATGCAAGACTGAAATATAAAATGCTTTAAATGCACAACACAGTTTTTGAATTCTGTATTTGATATCTGATTAACATTTCTATAAACTCTAAAGTTGCTCATTTAGGTGTCTGAAATGCTGTGGAGCTATTAAATCTAGTCTAGGAATGTTTTCCTCTTGACTGTTCTGTTAGTCCATTTTTGAGCATAATGGATGTCAGTGTTCAGTTCTAACTGATGATCTGACTTGTGAAACATACTTTATATCCTGATCTTTTCTTGGACATACATAGGACAAAAATGACTGCATAAGTTTTCTCGTATGAATATGTGCAAAAATAACAACAGTTAGAATAGAAAGTAAAATTCCCTTAATATGAAACACAGCTGACTGGCTAATGGAGGATGGCAACTGGAACGAGGTGCATAGTCCTCTCTGGTGCTGTCAGAATATGCAGGTGGATGAAGTTCATGAAAATGTAAAATGCAGGTTGATAGTTTTAAGGCTTTATATGGTTTGTTTAATATTCAAGTTCGAACTGTAAAGTGCTTTGAGCAGGTGGTGGCAGCTGCATCTGTGCTGCTGCCCTGTAGCACCCTTACAATGAGTCTGAGCCACAAATACTGCAGCAACGTTGTGGTTCTGTTGTGACTGTTAAATGAAACGCCTTGCCTTTTTTCCCTGCTAGAGACTCAAGAATTGTTGTCTGATTGCTAGAGCTCAGTGAGTGTAGAGAGCAGAATCGAACACTTAGACTGTAATGTGGGAGCACTGACCAGGCATGAGTCCTGAAATAGGTAGCACTTTGCTGATTGAAACACACTTTCAAATAAACCAAATGGAGTGACTTGCTTGGGGTAAGGAGCAGATTTCCTGTGGACCTGCCAATCCTGATGGGTGGATTTTTTTTCTCTGTCCTCTAGTTTGTGTGATGTTGCCCTTATATTTCTTCTTGTGGGCTGACCATGTACTCAGGGTTGTACCCAGGAGCTGGGCAGCAACAAACAATCATTTCTTCTCATAAGTCTTGTGCACTTCTGAGTCAAAACCTTTTTTTAATTTAATTTTATTTTACTTGTTCTAGGATAACTCCCAGCAAAGGCTCTTAAATTGGTGGCATTCAGTCATTTTGGAAAAAAAATTCAGCATTGATAAGCAAGTGGAGGCAAAAGAAGCATGTTCCTTTGTACTAGACATTCAGCTGAAACAATCCTTTTCCCTCTATTTTATTGCCTGCCTCACTTTGCTTTTATTCAACATATCTTCCTGCTTGACATGGAAAAATGGCATATATGTTACTTTTTTATTGCTACTTAACAGCCAAGGGAATGCTAAAACATACTGAGAGATAAGTGATGCTCCCAGTATGCATCTTTTCCTCAATCTAATGTGCTCTCGTGTTTTAATAATATACAGATATATACTTCCACTCTGTGCAAGAAGGGTTAGAGCCGGAGGAAATAAGATGTTTATCTGTCATAGTAACACTATAGCTCGTCTATGGCAAACTGCCTAACCTGGGTGGACGTTTGTCAGTCCCTTTCCTCCACAATGAACTGTATCTAACTGGTGTTTCACAGAAGCCAGTGCAGCCTGGTGTTCTGAATTATTTGGAAGTCAAACAACTTGAATATCAGCTGTCAGTTTGCCCTAAGTTCAGTGCCTGATCTTTGGCAAGATAATCTCATCTGTGAAAAGGAGGCTGTGGTTCCAATTTTTGTCTAAAGAGCTTTGAGACTTATGGATCAGAGGTGGTATGTGAAAAGATAAGATTGAATATAATTGCACATGCACTAACTGTACTGAAGCCTGATTCTCAGGAGACAGAGGAACCCTTATTGAGATGAGCTTTGTCATTTGAGGGAAATGTAAACCTTTATTTTGTGTTTCATGTTCACTAACTCTTCCCATACACTCTCAGTTATTGCTAGTGCAGTGGAATTAGCCCTCCGGGGCAGCACACTAAAATCTTCATTCCTGTTCTCTTACTCAGGAAAAGAGACTCGGGGATGTCTCTTAATGGGAACTGCATAAACTGTGGGCTTGAAAAGATAATCAGGCCAATGAAGAATGTCACTTTGTTTGTTGGGTGGTTTTGTTTGTTTCTGTGGTTTGTTTTTACTTGGACTCAAGAAAAGCAAGCCAGTTTAACTGATTTCTACCAGATGAATGAGCCATTGAAATCTGTACAAGTTTTTTGGTGGTGTTGGGGTTTGTTTGTTTAGATTTTTTCCCCCACTTTTTTCACAGTTGAAATAACACTGTTCCTAATAATACTGCAGAGCTCAGGCAGATGAAAAACTTCTCTGAGTATGGTGCTGGCTGCCTGCCCTTACTCAAAGGTTAGCAGGGCAAAAACCTCACCAGCAGTGTGACACTAATTGCTAGATAGAACATCAGGCAAAAAACCATTCTAGAATCCACTAAGTCGCTTGGGTCCACAGTAGTTTTATCATTAATTAATTTGATGTTATAAGTAGGTAGTGGGTTTACAATGTTACTTCTGTTGAAACCATAATTCTCTTCAAAATTGATTTATAAAGTACAGATTTTAGGGTCACACTAAATCTTAAAGCAAATCAGTGTATATGTTTGTGTACTTTTATTTTATGTGAAAGCCTGTTAATTTTCAATCTAAAATATGTAAATCCTAAGGAGTCTTCTTCTGGTTCTGGCAGACTGATCTACACCACCAGCAGTTTGGAAATCTGCATGCCATTTTCTTGCCAATATTTTCCATTAGGGCCATCCTGTGTTTTGATTACTTTCATGTTTTACTACAGCAAGACTTGCAGTTTTCTGTGAGAAAGACCAGTGTCTAATACACTGGAGACTGCTGTCCCGTGCACTAGGATAGCTTTCATTTTGTTCATGTCATGAGACCCACAGGGGAGTAAGTGTTGAAAAAACATGGAGAGCTACCTTTGCACAAGACCTAATAATAATGTCTTCCATAGAGTCCCCTCAGCTTCTGCATCATGTCATGATGGTAGCATAACTTTATTTTGTATTCTATGAGGTAGTCAGGCTGATTTTTGTAGTTTTTGGGCTTTTTTTTTTTTTAAAGCAACTTACTATATGAATCAAATATTTATCTCCATAACAGTGCCTCATTTCCTACACATATGCCACTAATATTTCACCCTGTGATTGTGAAACCACTGAATTAGTGTTTATCCAGGTTGCAGAGGAGTTCACTGTATGGAGTCAAAAATTTGAGTTGTTGGTTTGAGCACAGTATCAGATTACTCAACTGAATGAAGAAGATCTCAGAGCAGGTGGAGCAATTACCAGACAGGCCACAAAGGAATGCATGGTGATTCAATATTTTTGGTGGGTTTTGTATTTTTAAGTAAACACAAAACTTATATATTAATGTGCATGAATAAAATGTATTCTCATGAAATGCTGTGCTCGTTACTTTTACTGGAATGACCACGTTTAATGCATAGATTGGCAACCCACCCTACTTTATCATATGGTTTATGGTGTATAATGGTGTTGCTTTACAGAAAAGTTTTAATTACTATGTCTTATACATGATTTCCTATTATGGACGATCAGATTCAAGGCATAAAGCCTACAGAAGTTTTTTCAAAGAAAGCTAATGTTAAGAGACTGTTTATCTCTAAAATAAATGGTACATCTATCCCAGGAGCCTTTTTAACTAGAGAAAACATGGCCAGCCAGTTCTGTGTCAAACCTCATTACACAGAACAGGGCTGTAGCTTGTCCAGTAGGTTTTGCAAGTCAACTTTTCACCTTGGCAGAGTTCAGTGAGGGCAAGATTAAATCCTTTATAGGGTGTAATAGACTGGGCTCACCGTCTGCATTCCTGCTGGTTCTGAGCAAACTCCCAAATTCATCTTGCTGGACTCCTTGGTGTCACAGCAAATACTTCTCAACAAAGGGAAATGTTGTATACCATTTATTTATTTTTTTTCCCCCTGTTACACCAGTGGGAGACAAGCTTTCAGGCCATGTAGACAATGTACTTTCCAGTGACAGGAAATGGTGAGGCACAAATCTGGCCCCTGTCACACAGTCCTAAATGCCAGTAGTACCAGCTGTATATTCAGGAGATAACCAATAATTACTGCTTTCAGTGCAAGGCACAGCACTGTTGAAGGTTGCCTTTCCTTTCATGTACTTTCGTGTTAAGCCATTAAAAAAACCCCAAACCTCAATCTGTACTGTACGCAGTTTGAGCACAGTGACAATTAAGCATTAACCACATTTGATATGCTTTACCTTTTTAAACTAAGCTCTGTGGGAGGAAGTTTCTCCTTTGAAAGACTTTTTTTTTTTTTTTTGCATCAAGTAAATGTGTTAGAATGCTAAAGTGCTCATTTTGGAAAGGCTGATATCCAGTACATTGTATTAATAATCAAATATTGGCAAAAGGACATACAGTTTGGATGTTGCCTTGATTTCCTTATGGAGGGGCAGAGATGAATATAGTTTCTTCTACTGAATTAGTCGTGGTTTTCCTTGCAAAGTATTTTTTAAAAAGAAAAATAAACTTCTTTTTTTTTCATAAGGACAGTGGTGGGCAATGCCTTCATTTGCTGCTTCCCCTTTTACTCAGAAATTAATTTCTGTGTTAGTGCCTGCTGCGATACAGCTGTGCTGGACCAAGTACCTGCCGTGAGGGACACAGCTGTGCCAGGCCCTGCAGTGACCATACTGAGCATTCTCCCAAGCTGTGGGAATGTCACCATCAAACTACAGGCCAGCTTTTGCACTGATAAATATAGGGAGGTTTCAGTTGATGATGTATTCTAACCAGCAATAAACCCTGTTAATAAAGTAGATCTGTTGTACTATTACCATTCTAAGTTTCTTTTCCAGGCTGTTTAGCCTGACAGACCAGCCCAGGCAAATAAGAATGTATAATATCCAAGTATTTTTTTGTCAAAGGAATGAGGAGTTGTGTTCAAACACTTAAAATGGGGGTAGTAGTCAGTGAAATATTTCGCAGTGGGAGAAATTAAATGCTGCAGCCTTAATGCCTGATGCCTTGTGTGTTTTCGGATACTGTTGCTTACCATGGGAAGCTGTGATCAAAACTGTTTGTGCTCTGTCTCAAAGCAAATGAGCAAGTGGTTTTGTGGGGTAAAAAGATGGAATGCTCTGGCTTTGTGGGATTTACTGAATTCTTAGTAAACTTGAGGAAGAGAGGAGATGTGGGCTTTGCAGTTAGTTTGTGGTTCTAAATAAGCACATAAACTTCTGACAAGCTGTAGTTGCTCTAAGCAGGATTTTTGGCATTGAACATTTCTCTTATTCGGCTGCAAAGCAAAACAAAACTCGGTTGTTAATGAGGCAACATGAGCACATTCATCTTTGCAGCTCTTTAGAATTAACAAATCAACATGAAGCCCCTTAAAAGTGTAAATTAATCTACAGGACAGTAAAATGGAGCATCGTGAGAGCTGGTGCATTGCAGTTACGCCTTTAGGAGATACAGCTTATTTAACCAAGACATGATGTTACTTTTTTGAAGCATCCACAGCCAGACAACATTAAAACGAGGCTCTCAGCTTGTACTGAAGTGATTTTCTTTTGGATTTTTTTCCCTCTCATCTGCGGCAGCCTCCCCTGGCAGTCAGCGGGAGTTCTTGTAGCGGTGATGTCATCGCTCAGTCTCCCCGCCACTACCAGGGGACACGGCCGGGCTCTCGTTATTGGCTGGCAACTGCCTTTGCTCACATTTTCTGCTGAAGACAGGCTGCATTAACTCATCTGCGGTGCATTTGCTTTGTTTGATTTGCCAGGGTTTTAAATATATTGTGTGTGTATGGACATACTTCTGATTATATAGAGAAAGTGAAGGCTGCTGTGACTGACAGGGGAACTGAACAGGTTGTTCACCATTCATGTAATATGCTTGATTTTGGTACCATATTTATAAACATGCTGTATTTTAACTGGGTGACCTCATTGTCTGTGTGGAAGAGAGATGATAAAGACATGCTGAAGTCTTCCTGCCTAATGAAAAACACAGCCTCGGTAGCTCAGGGAAAAAAATGTGTTTATCACTGATAGAACTGTTGAACTAGAGCCATTTGTAAAGACATGAGAGGGAAGTAGATGCAGAAACAGTAGACTAACTGGGACTAGATTAATTTTTAATTAAATGGATTTTTTAAAAAGTACATTTAAACAGAAAAAAAAATCCCTGAAAAGATAAAAAAATCTTTGTGTTGGACTTGGTTGCGTGAAACATCACTAGGTGTGTCTGTGTGTCTGAATCAAATACACTGACAGCTGAACAGTGTTTGTAAAAACAAACTATGCTGGTCATGGTAATGGAATATATTTGTGTGGTGTGTAAAAATCCTTGCTAAACAAACGCAATTAAAAGCAGGGAAGGATACAATCCCCAGGTAATCTTAGCTCAGCCTTGGGCAGGCAACATTAATATTTTTTTCCCCAAGGATTTCTTATCTTCCATAGTGGTCATGCTAGGGATTTAAGGGATGGGTTTTGTGTGCAACAAAAAAATGTCAGTGTACTCTGAGTTATTTAGTGAGAAGGGAAAAATGGACAAGTCTTAAGTGCACATGCAGTGCCCTAAGAACTGCAAATATGAAGCGCAGTTTCCTTCTCTTGTTCATGACCGAGCTTAGATCTGTGTGTATATGCTAGACTTACCGGGGAAATGAATTCCCCATTTCTTAATTGGCATCACCTTCCCCCACCCAAGGAATTCCATACCTGAGCTATTTTGCCTTCAGATTCTCACAGATGAATATGGTGAGCTGTTTTCTCTATAGGTAAAAGAAACATGAAAATCTGTAAAATACTCTATGTGTTTTGCTAAGTATATAGCAGTGTGAACCACTACAAGTTGACTTGGCACACTGCAGGTGAGGCAGCAACAAAAAATCATTGTCAAATTGAGATCAGATTTCAGAGATAAAGAGACTTTGGGTTTTGGGTTTTTAAGGGGGGTGGAGAGAGAAGAAAGCTTTTTTTGAAAAGGAAAAGTTAATGTTGGTGCCTGTCTGTCTTTCAGGTACATACATCATGACAACTGCGCTGGTGCCTCTCCTGGAAAAAGCAGCTGATGCCAGAGTGGTGAGTCTGTGATGCTGTTTAAAAGGGGTGTTTTACTATTTTTACCTTCTGGCTTGTGACAGCAGTTCCCTGACTGTTTTAGCAATGCAGGATTACTTATAATGCTGTAAGGATCTCTAAAATCCTCTTGGATTTTGCTAACAACCTCCTCCTCTAAGATGAAACTCCTGCCTGCTGCTCTCAGTCCTTCATTGGAAATCAGAGTAAAACACTTAATTTGGGAACTTACCTTCTTAGATTCCCTAGGGCAAGTTAGCTCCTGCAGCAGAGTGCAAAATATGTACAACAGGAGTATAGGCTTAGAAGAACTTTACAGATCTTAGTGTAAAATAAGAGAGCAGGAACATTTTTAAAAATGAAATTTCCCAAGTTTTTTGTATAGCTTCTAATTAGCTGCGGTAAATGCTAAACATACAAACTGCAAATAGTGCTATTCTGCTGTTTTCTTTCTCCCCATTACTTTTCAAAAGGAAGAAGCAGAAAATTCCTGAGATGAATCAACACCACTTTGAATGAAAATCACTTCTTAAAAAACTTATGTATCTTCCACCTCATCTCCAGGTATGCTCTACTCATGAGCATAATGCAAAGACTATGCAGAGGAATCCTGCTCCATAGGGACTTCCAACTATGGCCTGAAGACTACATTGCATGCATGAGTGCATCTCAAAAGTGGGCAGTTGCTGGTTTTGCTTTTCATTTGTTTTTCATTCATTTCATTACAGATAACTGTCTCTTCTGGGGGCATGCTAGTTCAAAAATTAAACATATCTGACTTGCAGTCGGGAAATGGGCCATTTGATGGAACTATGGTGTATGCACAGAACAAGGTACAGTCCATGGGATTGAAAACAAAGCCCAGCCCTTCTTTGCTAGGCAGCTCATACCATCTGCTTTGCAAAAAGCCTGTTGGTCACTGTTGTTTTCCCATTGCATCCAACCCATAAGCAGATGCACAGGCAGTAATCTTCAGGAGTATGATGGCATGCCCTTAGGAGTGCATACATCTTGCATGGAGGAAAGCATGGCTAGACTTTAATTTGATATGAGAGAAGTCCCTAAGGGGAACACTGTCTTTAGCTGATAAACCCTGTCTGCCTGCTTAGTTCTTGCCCACCATCTGCAGCAAGTAGATGTGGTCAGTAATAGCAGTGCAGCTGCTTTAAAAGTAAATTTGTGGCCTGGGTATGGATGGCAGTGACTGTGGAAGTCTCTGTTGAAATTATACAATAAATCCAGTCAGGATGAGCAAGGGTATATTTCTGCTGTACATAAATGCTGTGGTATTTATGGCACAGTTGATGTAGTTTATTTCCCTGGGAACTAATATGGTGGACAGGCTGTTGAACTTGGTGCTAGCATGGCTTTTACTGCTCCATCCTAGAGACAGCAAGTTGTGCTGACGGAACAGTGGGCAAAGGCTCACAGAAACATCCATTTCTCCGTGATGCACCCCGGCTGGGCAGACACGCCAGGTAACGTCTGCCTCACACTCTGACAATATTTTTTTTCTTTTCAGCATTAGTCTAAAAGCAAAGAGAAATGAAACTTCCTAGTATATTTTTCCAACAGGTGCAGTAATTTCTTTTCTCCAAACTGGTGCTTGAAGTAGTTTTATGTCCCCTTGGTGGCTCTATTCTGCACAGTGTCTGCTAGCTGTGCATATCTAGAGAATAATAATGGGCAGTGAATGCTTCCAGCCCTGCACAAATGCACAGGAGAGACACAGTTGTTTAAGGTAACCTTTAAATTACATTTGTAGTGGAACTGTTAAACACACAGATGGAGCTTCTGCCTCTGTAAGTGCCAATATGCAGACACTGGGAATTTGTGAGGGCATGTAGGAGAATGCACCACTGTGCAAGCCTTCTGCTCTTCCTCTAAACATTCACTGCTGTTGGGAAGCAGTTTGGCCATTCAGCCCTTTCTCTGAGCTGCAGCTGTTCTTCAGTGACTGTGCCTGAGCAGGTGGGCCAGCATCAGTCATGCACTGTGCTTGTTGCATTCCCCAGTGTTTCTAGCCCCCACTGCCCAAGCTTGGGATGCAGAATAGCAGTTACATCTCCAGGTCTTTTATAGGGATGCAGTTTCCAAAATATGCTTCTGACAGCAGAAGCATTTACCCCATCTTACTTTATGGTTGAAAATAGCCCTTTCCAACTAAATATCCTGGTATTTCTTTTTCTTTAAAGTGCATTTATTTTTGCACATCCTTTGTGGATTTCAGACTTACTGAACCATAAAGTTACTCCACCTTAAAGTTCAAAGACTCTCCAACCCCCAAAAACAAATATCTACAGTGGATGGGCCTGCAGTCATCATCTGTTGGACAAAATAAAATGAAGCCAGAGTTTAGACAGGAAGTAAGCAGTTTATAAATACAGTGCTGCAACTCGTTTCCTAAAACTGGTGAGAAAATAGGAGCTAAAAATCCCATTAGAATAGTGTTTTTTGGAATTTCTGTTTCCCCTGTGTTTGTCATCTTTACAGTTTGGAATGGAATTGGCAGAGGAACCTCTTACAAATCCTGATGTCAGCTTTGTCCCTGTAATTTGACCCAAACAAACAAGTGGTGGATCATCTGGCAGCTTAGTGCTATTCTCCTGCAAGCCACCCTACTCCCACATAGGAGGAAATACTCATTTTCTTTCATAAGCTCCAGAGATGCCTCCTCTCCTTCCTACACACAAAATGGCAATTTGAAGCTGTTTTTTCTTTTTTTAATCAAAAAAGCCTTGCGTGGCAGGCCACCATTCCACTGTTATCCTTTCCAGCTGTGAGATCGTCCATGCCCGACTTCTACGAGAGGATGAAGAACTCACTGCGCACAGAGGCCCAGGGAGCCGACACCGTCCTGTGGTTGGCTGTGTCAGCTGAAGCAACAAAGCTGCCCAGCGGCTTGTTCTTCCAAGGTAAGGAGCAGTGTCTCACAGTACACACACTGGAGATCCCCAGCCTCCCTGAGCTTAAGATCCCTGACTGGCCTGGAAAGGGTTGAAGGCTGCACCAGGCAGCTTGTGCAAAGGATAAAGGATTCCTCAAAGTTGTTTTGATTCTAAATGTTTGAGTGAACATTGTGTTAAATCGTTATATTTCTGCTTTTGTCCTCTAAAGTACCTGATAGATACTTCAAAGCATTTCTTTAGGGAGGATTGGGGATTTTTGTAATGAAAATGGCTGCATGTAGGACTGTGCCAAGGGAAGGTGAATCACAGCAGTCAAACACCATTTTCTGTGATGCTAGGAAATGTGCATCTTTCTCACAGAGCACTGGGAGTGGGCTCTGCTTTAACAGGTTCTTCTTCCTACCGTTCCATGCTAGCTGAAACTGCCAATTCCCCCGTTCTCTAACACTGGGCACAGACTTGAGCACAGTGGCATTTTTGGCAATGTGAGCTTAGTGAATGGAAAAGTAAGGCAGAGCCTTTCTTTTCTTCCAGGCAAATGACAGGCACCTTTGTAGGAGCAGCTGGAAGCAGGGAAGCCTCAATGGTGATGCAGGTCAGTCCAGAATGAGAAAACTCAGGGTAATTTCTTAGAGAAGCTCAGTGCTTCTGTTGGATGTGGCACTCACATCCCGATTCACTGAATTCCTATATAGAAGCAGGAAGCTCAGACTTTGCTGCATTTGGGTTGACTTTGGCCCTTCTGTCTCACAGTCACACAGGGTTGGCTGACAGATACTTAAATGGACATTTTTCACGTCAGTGTGTGGTACATGTGGAAACCCCACATCCCAGCTGGTCAGCCTTCTTTGTAGAACTAGGCTTTGCCTTTCTCTTACTTCAATCATTTTCTTCTGGTCCTAATGCTTCTGTTCTGTTGTTCTTTCTGTTTCTTGATAGTTCCACCAGGCTCTTCCCTTTAGCCTTTGTCTACCCCCAGCTTTGGTAAATAGGGAACATGCCCTGGCTCTTCAGCTAAAGCTACTTTTGAGAGCTTTGGTCCTGGCATCACTGCTCTTAAAGCTGCTAGAGAAGTTCTGAGTCTGTCTTGTGCATATCAAATAGTGGTGAAGTCAGTTATTGCTTGCTCCTACAGCCTTTTGGAAGCCACAGCTTAGCATGGGCACTCTTCAGGCCCTTTCAGTGAAGGGTTTGGGGTGCAGGAGCACTTTGCCACAAACCCCATGCTTCTGGTCCTAGGCAGCCATTTTCTAAATCAGTCAGTTTCCCTCCATTTTCTGCATTCTCTTTTGCTGTTCTGAGAGCAAACCAAAGCCAGCTTTTTTTTTTTTTTTTTCCCTGAGAAAATAATAAAGGGAAGTGACAACATGACTAGTACAACCAGAATTCTCTGCATCTGCTAAAATATATTAAAAATGTTTAACAGTTAGAGACCTGCTTTCCAAAGACTAGAGGCATTTTCTTTGTGATGCTGAACTTGGCTTTCGTACCTAGTTCCCAAACACTAGCACAGGCTACTGGAAGCACTATGGCTGTATGGAAAGCCCTTCATAACCAGTGATGGAGAAGGGAACGTTCCTCTGCATGTTTCCTCAGTTTTCCATCAGCAGAAGGTATGTGGTGTGTGCAGTCAGGTAAACATTTGCTCTTAAGAGAGCAAATATCTCTGCCCTCCTGGGAAGCCCAGTGGCAGCCTGATAGGTTTTCAGGGAAATCTGCTGCCCAGGGTTGCCCAGAACAGCTTGTTCTTTTTGTCTCAGCTGGCTGCTGTGGAAGTTGGGCTCACTAAATAGACTTAACAGTGCTGCACCGGTGCTCTGACTGTTGTTCCACAGACACCTGACAGCACTGTCGTAAGGCTCCCAAGCTCTAGATACCATGTTTGTGGAAGGGAAAATCCCTTAGAGTGGATGGTGGTAACAGCTGTATTTACAGCGTGAGTGACAGGCATGAGATTTGGAAAATCAAGCAGAACATCAAACTGAGCAAACTTGGTTGGATATGTGTCACTTACGGCGAATGAGCAATACGCCCAAGTTCTTTTGCATTTAGAATTTGACCATTGTTTCTAAGGATGAAAGTAAGCATTTTAAGATTGAAAAGAATCCTAACTACAAAGTCCCAGCTGGGGATTTGTACAGTACTGGATATGTTATCGAGGAGGCAAGGAAAAGTGTTGTTTCAAATGCAAAAGCATCCTCTGCCTGCAGCAACAACCGCCAGCTATTGCTTTTTGCCTGCAGGTGTTGCACTAGTGACAGGCATCCCCACAAGGAAGCCTTCCTTTTCCTAAACTGTCCCCAGCTGCACATGGGGGCTTGCTCCACAGTCCAAGTCATACCGTGCTACAGGAAAACCACTTTAGCTCCAAAATACAAATTGGATTGGTTTAATTTTTTTTTTAGAAGATACGCTTAACTAACATTATCTACAGGTACCTAGAAGGTTAAGTTTCCTGGCTTCAGGACCATAAGGTACGTTTGGGCAGTACAAGAAGCCATCAGAAAAGCCTCATTTCTGCTATAAGAGAGTTAAATGTACCCATAAGGTTATTTTTTTTCCCTTCTTTTCTTCCAGACAGGCAACCAGTCCCTACACACTTACCCCTAGCATACACCCACAGTTCACCAGAGGATGAAGAGAAACTAATGGAGGTGCTGGAAGAGTTCTCCCAGAAGTTTAAATCGGTTTCTCCAGGAATTTAGTGTCTCTGTTGACACAGTGTCACCACAAATCTTCTAATTACACAGTAACCTGCTGTTGAGGGGAAGTAGGATGCCATAGGCCTGTTAAAAATGAATTAGGTTCAGGTGTTCTCATAATGAGGTGGTAGAGTGGCACCTGTGTCTTTCTTTCTGCTGCAAAGTCTCTCCCATTGTCAATATGCAGCTGCTGCCTCAAGACACACTAAGGTCGTGTTCTTCGGATTGGAACAAAAATTGAGAGGCATTAAAATAAGCCCGGAGACTTTGTAAAGTTACCTAGAATTATTTAAAACACTTAGCATAGAGAAATGCAGAGAAGTGTACTTTCAGTAGCCTTCCTGAAGGACTTCAGGAAAGAAGTGGGAATGTTTTAAACAACCTCTAACTGCTGTATTTGACAGGTTGGTGGCTTCCTTCACTGCATGAAGGCGATTGGGCTCAACCATGTAACTGGGAAGGCAGAAACTCTGTTGCAGAACCTGCCTAGTTTAAAGGGAAGGATTCCTCACAGCCTTCAGTTTCCATAAATTAGTGCTGGTATGCAGAAGTGATCTGCTTCCTCATGTTTAAACAGCAAGAATTTAGGAACACTGCCAAATGCCTTCCACATTACTTTATGGCGCCAAGGCTAAATATTATCCCATTTATGTCAAAATACCATGAAGTAAGAGGTTTCAACACAACACACCCAGACATGGCTGGATTCAGCGGAGAAATGGCTGATGACTGTAGGCACAAAAAGAAGCAACATGCTAAGCTGTACCTGCTTGCCATTTTGTGAGAGATTAAAGGGAATTGTTTTAATTTTAATGATTGTCTTAATCATTATGAATGGATTAAGAGGGGAAGGAAAAACTGGTGGGGCACAGGTTTTAGAGGAGAATCCACCTCCTGATGAGAGGCTTGTATTTTGTCTGGATCCGCTTACTTCCAGACACAGAGGACAGGATTAATCTTACCTGATCTGTAGACATTTGAATTACTCACTGAGTTTCTCACTGTAAATCAATAGAGGGAAAAATGGGCTTTTTCACAGGGATTTACTGGATCTAGTTTAAGAAACACCACCTACAGTGCTGCATCTTTCAAATAGTGCTGAAGACAATCAGCTCAGACTAAGACATTCTAGTGGGAGTCATTTTGTCTTAATTATTTCAGATTTACTGCAAAGCTAAGACTATTATTAACAAAGGTAACACCTTTTCTCCTAAGTAAGCGTGTTTATTGACAAATTGCCTCCAGAACCCAGCCAAGTTGCTGCACTGTTTCATGTGTGGCTCACACCAGTGTGATGGGACCAAGGATGTAAACACACATGTAACACAGATGTTCTTGAGCTGTCTGCAGTGACTTGCAGCTAAAGACTGTTGATGGACAGAAAAGAGCTGCTTATGTCTGCTTTACATAATTTAGTTTTCTCCTGGCTGATGGTATTTCTTCATTATTCAAAGATCTCCTATTTAGTATCAGTTTAAGAAAAATTTGGTTTTTTCAGCCTATTGTCAATCTCCTTAGAAATAAAGACTTTATTGTCAGAGAAGTCCTGAGAAAAATTCTCCCATGATAAGCAGCGCTGAGACAAGTCAGGCTGTCACAGCTCCTCCTGAAGAGGCTGGGTCAGCATTCAAACTATTGCCTCATTTATAAACTTAACTCCTTCTTGTACTACAGTGAAAGAAAACAACAGCAAGGCTTGTACAGAGGTTTATTTCCGGAAAATCTGGTATTAACATTTTCTGTGGTTTCAACTGTTAAATACTGTTACCCAAAACAAGAGCATGGCTGGAAGCATATACAGTAACTACATTTCTTAACCCCATAGCTGCAAGGCTAATAAAAACATTTGCGTTATTTAGTATTTACATCAATTTGCTTCTCAGCTCTGCAGTACAGAAGATAAGTTTAATGACTGGTATTTAAATAGCTCATAGAAGTAAAAAGTGTGCACTGTATATGCATATATGTAACACATTTTAGTCCATATTCTGCACTAGTGTATTTGAATAGCCTATATTTTTGTGTCACAGCTTAAAAATGAAGCCAAAGTTAAGAAAACTGCTTTAATCAAGGTTTGGTCACAGTGTCAAAGAGCACTTGTGATTTAAAAAGAACTAAACCATAGGAACAGCAACTAGAAGCAAAGTCTAGAGTCTCACACACTTTGGTATTATGGTCATGCTGATGCTTTATTTCAGCCTGATTCCACAAGAGCAAACATGGCATGTGGCTGCAAGCCAGCGAGAGGATTTGTGTTAATGCAATCCAGAATAACTTGCACCTTCATGTATGTGAATACATTTACAGACTCACAGATTATGCTGAGCTGGAAGAGACACACAAGGATCATTGAGTCCAACTCCTGGCCCTGCACAGGACTCACACCATGTGCCTGAGAACAATGTCCAAATGCTTCTTGAGCTCTGTCAGGCTGGTGCTGTGACCACTTCCCTGGGGAGCCCAGTGCCCAGCCACACTCTTGGTGAAGAACCTTTTTCTAATACCCAACCTAAACCTCCCCTGACACAGCCTCAGGCCATTCTTTTGGATCCTATCACTGCTCACCCCAGAGGAGAGATCAGTGCCTGACCCTCCTCTTCCCCTCACAAGGAAGCTGTAGACTGTAATTAGGTCTCCCCTCAGCCTCCATTTTTAAAACTTCATGAGCAAAATAAAATAGTATCCAGTGACAGATAACCAGAAAATGAAGGTGGCACAGGTCCTTGCTAAGTAGTGCACAGTGGGAGTTTGAGAACACACCTGGTTCATGGGAATGGAATGACAAGCACAGCAGCTGCTCTTGCCACCCTTTCCTGTCCATGCAGAACCCAACACTTCTTGTGGCAGCTTTGAGGCTGACACTGACCTCACTCTGATGGCTTCACATTTTTCTTCATTTTGTGAAGTCATGTAGTTGGGAAGTTTTTGCTCTCAGGGATCTGGCACAGTAATGTAGCACCACAGAGCACATGTGGAGTTGGTCATTTCCCTACATCCTGATGGAAAGGCACAGCCCATCATCAGTGCAGCAGGACTGACTGCAGTGATGGAGGGTCCACTGCAACTTCTCCTTTTGTCTTGTACGAAAATGATAGGAGGTCAATGTAACAGGTACCAAACAGCTTTGTAAAGTGCATTTTGTCTTAAGTTTCATTTCTGAGTCATCTTTATTCATTGCTTAAAAAACCCAACAATAAACTAAACCTGCTGCTGATTAAAGGTGTAAAAAATTGTTTGTTGTTTGCCTTTGAATGGGGGCACTCTACATATACCTCACAATTTTGGAATAAACTGCAAATACCAATTATTGGCATTTGTAGTAACACACACTCCAGCTTCTGTGTTCTACTGAGTGGGAACAAGGTGTGAGCAGGCCACCCCTTCCTGGAAAACAAGGCTCAGGTGAGCTGTTGAACATGCATTGCCTGGGCTCAAAGGGAGTTCTGCTGTATCCTTCATTATAGCCTGATAAATCAGTCCTGCAAACCTCAATGTAAATAAATTTATTTGGTGGGCAGCAGTCCCAGCCATTTCAATTGTCAGTGCAAGCACTAATGTGTATTTTTGTAACGATAGAGCCTTTCTATGAGCCATGGCACTTGGAGCAGTACTAATTCTCATTAAGCAATGCTGAACTTGGTGAGTGGAGAGTGAACATGGAGTTACTCTATCAAGAAACAACCTGATGGAACAGTGGAAGAGGGCAGCTATGAAGCAGTTTAATCTCTAAGTTCCTGTGTATGTTACTCTCTCACCCTCACTGCAAAAATAAAGCACCTGGATCATACTTACCTAAAACTAGTGCTGGTCAACATCCACCTGCTGTCATTTTAGACAGGCAGTTTCCAGCAGCACAAAGCTTCACATCTTCCCTAGCTCAGCTCACGGTACTTCCCTGTTTGTCTCAGGCTTCCATCTCTTGCTTTGTTGGCAGAGGAAATTTTGGGCACATTCGAGCAGAGCCAGTGAGTGATGACAGGAGATAATTTTGAAATGCAACTAAGATGACTTGAAAACTCTGTATTCCTGCAGTCACCCAAAAAGCACTTATCTAGACAATGACAGAAAGAAGGCTTTGAAAAGGCACTGAATCTGATAGGGAGCAAGTGCAACAAAAACACTTCCTGGACTAAAAGTGATCAAATCCAAGAACTTCAGTTTGTGAAGTAGGTCAGTATTTATGTTCCTCTCTAGAGGGAGCCATCAGATAAACTTAAAGAAAAATGATGTATTCCTCTGTAGGAAGTTTGTTCTCTCTCAAAACAAAAGCTAATGCTCAGCTTTACAAAGGGTCACAGTGTCAGCCTGGCCAAAGGTCTTCAGCAGGACAGGTTTTCACCCTGCTGCCAGGAGAAACTACTCAAACCTTTGCTGTAATGGCAGTGCAAGTGCCATTTCACAGATAAAAAATACTGTCCAAACAGGGGAAGAGTGGTAAAAACTGTACTTGTACAAACTTCAGGGAGAGAGGTCCCAGGACGTGTCATTTTCTTTGATGGTTAAGAACCTTAAGCATCCTCCCTTTACTTTACAGTTCAGAATCCAGAATGCAAAGGGAGCCTTGGAGTGATGCAATTCCTCTGCTGCCCAGACACCGTTTCCTTTGGGCTGCTCACCCACTGCCAGGCACTCAGAGCAAGAATTTGTCCTGGCAATGGACATGTCCATACAACAGCTGTCAGTTTTATGACAATTTACAGAACAGGCAGGATAATGGGTCCAGTCAAAACTCAGTAAACCAAATTCCTCAGTATATGCATGCAGAAGGAAAAGAAATAACCAAAAGCTGATAGAAATTAATTTAGTGGGGTTAAGATAACACAGTTTATTCAGCTACATCAGAGACACTTACATAATGGAACAGAACTGGAAAGTGTTACAATGTAGTTGGTATAAAAGATGGTCAAATTGTTGAGCAGCATTCTTGCAAAACACTGACCTGAACAAAAGCCAGTAACATCTTTTTTTTCATATAAAATCCCTCTAATCAAAAAGACAGCAAACCGCACAAGATATTGGTCAGTATGACAAACTTAACTTACTGAACAGTCAGAAACAAGGCTCAGCCTTTGGAAAGCTAAACCACAGCTAAAACTGGTGCAAATGACAGAGATTTTGCAAGGAAGTTTGTGTACTTCTTTATTTGTAAAAATTTCTTAATTACTTGGCTGTGGCAACCCCACAGAATTTTCTTGGAACAGGACAAAATAGGGATGTTAGCAATGGGTCTTTCACATCTGAAGGAGGCCCTGACCTGTTACTAAATGTAAGTATAAAGGTGATAAACCATTTAATAAATTCAGATTATTTATTGTCTAAAGAACAAATAATTGGAGAGAGGCAAAACTATCTTCATAAGGCCTGACACGCCTTCTGCACCATTTGAGTAGCGATGTCTCTCCCCGTCCTCTTAAGGTTGAAGTGCTTATGCTTTTAATGCAATTCTGAAAAAACTACTTGAGGTAGATAAATATTATTTGGCAATTGAACCAAAGAAAAAGAAATGGAAGTCAAATCTTCATGGACTGGAACAACTCTATGTTCCTTGTGGCTTCTGGATCTGGACTGTGGCTGCTGGCTGGCTTTCAGTACTGGGATGGGGAGATGGTTTGGCTTTATACAGTTCTGATGAATATTCATTTCTATACTATAGGTGCTTTTTGTTTTGGTTTGGTTTTTTAAGGTTTTGTTTGTATGCTGATAACATTCTTTCTTGGTATCCCCTCTTTGCACAGACTTTGCCAGGACTGCGCTCTCTTGTTTTCATTTTGGTTTGAGTTCAATGCCCCTGCTTGGCAGCAGTTTCAATTGAACTCAATCTTTCTCTTCTGAGCAGTACAATGTGTCCTGCAGCAAACAAAATTTCAGAGGTGGCAAAAGACTGGTCACAAGGGAAAATCCCCGAACTGGGAAAATGCAATGAAAAGTCACATGTCATCACATGAAGTTAATCTCAAATCCCAGAACTTCAGGTTATTGGCAAACTAGGAACTATGTTCTTCCTTCTGAGGACCAGTGATTTCCTGCCAACATTTACAAGACTCAATTTTGAAGAGAAAAATCTCTGTCTTCCTCAGTATTACTTAAGAGGTCATCACTGATGGGACTCAGTGCATCAATGCATCCTGAAAAAAGGATCAAGTTTGTTGGTACTGTTGCATCTTCTAAGTCCTAACTGAAAACATCTCATGTGCTCAGTGTGGTCTCCTGGAAAGGATGTTGCCTGTAAAACCACACATTGTAGCCCTATTTCCTATGTGCTACAAAACAGAACTTTGGATGCTGGTATGCAAGTCCTGTTTGGAACAGTGAGGCCAGACATAGGTAATATTTGCTAATATTTGGTAGTGACTAATTTGGTAGTAGTTTAGATTTAAGGTAAGATATTTTTTTCCTTCTCTAAGCAATAGAGTGGACTTTGGACACAGGCATTAAGTGGACTTTGAATCACAGAATGGCTGAGGTGGTAAAGAACCTTCAAAGGTCATCTGGTCCTGCTCAAGCAGGGATACCTAGAGGTGGTTGCCCAGGGTCATGTCCAGTTGGGTTCTGAATATCTCAAAGGATGGAGAACCCACAAACTACCTGCCTGGACAGTCTGTGCTCATGCTTAGTCACCCTCACAGAAAAAATTGTTTTCTAATGTTCAGAGGAGATCTGTGTTTCAGTTTGTGCCCATTGCCTCTGGCCCTGTCACTGGACAGCAGTGCATTCTCTTTACACCCTCTCTTCAGCCATTTATACACACTAATGAGATTACTCTGAGCCTTCCTTTCTCCAAGATGAACAGTCCCAGCTTTCCCGGATATGCTCCAGTACCTTTCACAATCTCAGTGGTCCTTTGCTGGACTCCATCCACTAGTTTAATTTTTCTCTTGTACTGGGAAGTGCAAAACCAGGCATGGAAAAAAAAAAAGTCAAATATTCCTTTCTAGCAATTATTTCCTCAGCAGGCATAATGCAACTTTTTCCCCCTACAACTGTTTTGGATCATCCTTTTTGCACATCCAGCCATCCACCTTCTTACCAGCAACCAACCCCACTCAGAGGGAACACATCCCTCCCTTTCCCAGGACTGGAGATGCTCATGCCACTCTCTCAGGCAGTAACCACTACTGAGGAAGTAAAAGCCCACATGCTGACGTTCAGGTGATGGCCTCAAGTTCAGGAGGACAGAGTAGGGAGGTCACCTGGGCTTGGCTGCAAAAAGCAGCTGCAGACAAGGGTGCTCACAGCTGAGCACATCTCTGTCACAGTTCAGGATCATCCTCTGTCAGACTCGCTGACTTTTAGCCCTATCACTAGTCTGTTTCAACATCATGATGTCAAGTCTTCTTGTAGATGGGAGGACTATCAATGCTACATTGCAAGCAGATGCTCACATTCTTTTCCCTTCACTTAAATATTTTCACCTTAAAATCACTGAAGTTTGGTGCTCAGATTGCCCCACCTGGGACACAAGTGATTCTAGCAAGCTGCTTAGGCACTGTGTATGTGATCAGAGCCTGCCCCATCACCTGCCTAAGCCCTACAGACACTGCTCATTTTAAGGCCAAGAATAGCCAGCAGATGCTCTGGAGAACACTGACTCTCCCCACAAGGAAGCACCAGCTAAGGGAGAAGTGAAAATCACCTTTTCTGATTTCTCATACCACAGCATGAGGTATCACTAGAACCTACTGCCCTTCAGCAGCCCCAGGGAAAGGGGGCTTGGCTTCATTTCAGAGTGTATGTAGGTATGCGGCACTGCATAGTTACACCTGTATCAAAACACACCCTCCTCCCATCCTCCAATAATGCAATTCATTAAAATAGCTCAGATTTGTTATTCATCAAGTAAAATGGAAAAAAGGACCAGGCAACAGAGATCCCTTTTCATATGGATCTAGCATACAGAAGAAACTCAGATTGCTACTCTAACACAGCCGAAGAGGAAGGCGGAAGGTGGGCATTTTAATTCTACCAGTGTCAAATCCTTCTTGTTTCATTTGGAAAGTAAAAGAATTATTGAATTAGATACATCTATTTTCCCTTCGTATTTCTACATTACAGCTCTTAAGGACATTCAAAGGGACAAATTTTCCTTCCTCCCTCAGCTTCACTTGCAGCTTATATAATTTTCTAAGCCCAGAGCAGTTTGTCCTGAGACTGCAAGATAAAGAGATGTTTAGCTTAAATCCAGATAACCTTGCAGGTCATTCAGACAGAAAGAACAATGAGGAAAACTCTGTGAAATGCTTTTGCATAGCCCAAATCCACACATAAGCAATGCTGAAACCATGACTCCTTAGAAGACACGGGGAGAGTGGCCATGAGCTTATTGCAAAGCCGTCCAAACAAGTTATTCTCAAATTCCAAATTCTCCTTTGGAATCAGTTCTTCACCTTTGTTTGCACATTACATGTTCAGGAGTAGGTATTGACCTAAGGGCAGATCCTCAGCTTGCCGACTCCACCACTCCATCAGTGTGAGCACAATTCATGCTGGAGTCCCAGACTTGGTGCCACTGCTGTCTCCTCAGGAGCCAAGCACTAAACAGCAATTTAAATTCACTTAAGTGTGCCCGTGTTTCTGTCACCATGAGACGCACTCCCTGCACAGCACAAGTCAGGTCCTTGGCCAAAAGGCCCTGAGCCCAAGGGAACATGGTCCAGCAAGGCTTTGTACGTATTCTCCAGCTGGAATGAAATACGGCAGGCCACTTGCTCATCTTGCATAGTTTTGACAGCCAAGAACAGTCATCAGAAAACATGCACAAGGTGTAATAAAAAGTATTCCAAGAGGGAAACAAGCATCTAGTTTCCAGGAGAGAAAGTGGGAAGACTGAGAAAACAACTTTCAAGCTGGAAAAATAATAGTACTGTGTGAATTATGTTTGAAAATATGCTTTAAAATATGTTGTCTAGAGGGGAACCAACAACAGGCTGTACAACCAGGAAACCCAAGGTGGTGTTATTTCAGAGAACATGACTGCAAAATGCTTCATCACGGGTTATAGGATGTTTAAAAAGAGAATTTTCCCTGAAAATACATAGTGGTCCTGTGATGTGCACACAGGAGTCCACTCACCCTTTACTGCAGCAGCTCACTGGACCAGAATTAATGCCATGGATTGAATTAACCATTTTTTTTCCTCAGAAGTGAATTACGCTGGGCAAACAAAGGAGAAGCTTTATTTTCTTTTGGCATTCTCAAGAGAGAACACAAGGCTTCTCTGGATAGCAATGTGCTCTATAGTGGCAAATGTCATGGCCTCATCACCACAGAGGGAAAAAGGTAAGTCCAAAACAGGGCAAGACTGAGCACCACCAATTCACTGTGTCACAGCAGCTACAACCACAAGACCTGCTGAAAGAGGAGATGCAAGAAAGCCTTTGGTCTGGTCTACAGTTCTATTCTCTACACCAGTTTCTTTGAAGTGCGCGAGTTAATGCCATGCTAAGAAGTAACATGGATTAATGGAATGGAGAGATGGCCTTTCAGAGAAGGTCCCTTTGCAATAAAGGGCTTTTTAAGTTTATTCACCTTGACAATGTCATTCTAAAAAGGTAATTTTGGTCAATCCAGGTTTTTAAATACTGTTTATTTTTAAGAGAAACTATAAAGTATGACAACAGGACAATGGGCATCATTCAGCAATATCACTTTTGTGTCTATAGAGGAAATTAATAAAAACCATCAGTGTTTTAAGAAATAAATATGACTAACCATATGGAAAACAGGGAAAACAAAATTCATCTTCAACAACACAGACAGGTATAAATGCTGAAATGTTGCTGTGCAAGGTAGAGGTAGAGGTAGAGATAAACCAGACTTTTCAGATCTAGACCAGTTTTAGATCTGCCCCTCTCCATGCACACACTCCCCAAAGTTCCTGTTGCAAATAATTCCATTTCAATCAGACTGTCAGCATCACTAAACTCAAACAAGTCTGTGTGCTCCTTGTAATGCTCTGAGCTGGAAAACTATTTCAGTTTTCTGTAGAAATCAGTTGCTGAATAACCTGACCCCTAGTTCTGCGACTTCTGCAGCAAAGGAAGAGGCAGGAATATTATACAGACCAATGAATGCTCTCTGGATGATGCCCACTAGGACGAGTAGATGGTAGAGCCCTTTTAGGAATTGCAATAGTCCATCAGCTCCTCAGTGATGCACCCAGAGACAATGCCTGGATTTCCTCCTCTGGAGAGAGCGTGGTCAGCAGAAAAATCCCAAACCAACAGGTACAGGCTGCAGGGAGAGCCGACTGCCTTACACAGTCTGTTGACACCAAAAACTCACAGAGGAAGACACAACCCAAGAACCCTCTGTACAAAGCAGCAAGTATCTTGACATAGTGAAATATAAAAACTAAAAATTGCACTGCACTCAGATTTTTCCAAACAAACTCAAGACAACCTAAGTCAGATCGTACAAACCGTTAGTTAAAAAAATACCTTCTTGTATATTTTGAGAAGTGGAGTCTTCGTGCAAATGTTCAGCCTGGATCAAGCAGAGGACATAAAGTTGTTGTAAACACATTAGTTCCTTTCACATCTGCCATATGTGCCCAGTTATTTATCTTCTGCAGTATAATTAGAGTTAGGAAATCTGTTTCTTCTATAAATATCACCTTTCAAGTTCCACTGATGTAACATCAAGACACTACTGGTGTCATATCCCACAACTGTTAAATACAATAAAATAAAACAATATAATGAATAATGGTAAAAGACAATAAAATACAGTAAAAATACAATCTTTAAATATTTTACACCTTTTTTTCTTTAATTAAGAGAGTTAGAGGTGGATGCAACAAGTCTGAAGAAGTTTGGTTTCATTTTCCAGCGCTTAAGTCAGAGTGGTGGAGGTGATGAAATGACATTCTGTATGTCACCAGCTTTCACCTGTATGAGCCAGGTTCATAGCTGGCCTTAAAAGAAACTAAAAGAACTCCCACTACATTACTAATTTCAATGATCAGAACAGTCATAACACATTGTGAGGGTTTTTTTTTTTTTTCAATTTCTCAAGCTGTTATAACTTAGTCATTATTTTAGCTATTTCTTTATCTAGCTACACTGAGAAACAGTTGGTCTTTCTCAAGGGAAAGTTACAGTGAGCACCTGTCCCAGCCCTTTCAGGAAATAACTTCCTAGACCAAGACTTCCTTGGTCCTTATTGGGCAGAAATCCTAATCCCAATCCCAAGTGAGAAGGTTCTGGGTCAAAGAAGGCAGGTATAACATCCTGCAACCACATGGGAGAGGGAAGGGAAATGAAGTATAGGAGCTTGAGTACATTCCTTGCTCCTACCTTAATAACCTTGTCTGTCCCTGAGGTCAGCAGCCATCCCCTGGTGGCATCGAAGTGCACATGAACAATGTTGTGCTTACTGTCGTGGAAAGTCGCTGTAGGCGCCCGCCTGAGGAAAGAAATCCAAAAATCAGCAAGAACTGTAACTGCAGCATTTCTCCCCAAAATGCTCTCTATTGAGGAAAAAAGTATTTGACTGCTGCTGTAAGCAACCACTCCGTAAACTGCACTTTGACACCATTCTGGCAAGAAAGGAACAGGGGTGGGGGGCTCTCTATCCCTCCTGGCTTGATCTCCTCCTTATCCTGCTGAGAAAGCCCAGGGACCACCATGGCAGGCTGCTCCCTCCTGGAGCCCTGCACCCACCCAGGCCCTTCCAGATGTAGGAGTTTTCTCCCACTGGAGTGCAAGCCAGCTCAGTGTCCACACTTACTCCTCATCCGTTATGGACTCGTGGCAGCTGTCGCAGACCCTCACTTCAAACTCGAACCCCATCAGCGGGATGGAGGAGCGCTTGGAGCTGCATTTCCCACACACGGCTTTCCCACACTTCCGGCAGTGATGCTGTAGGAGACAACATGCAGAAAGACATCTCAGCCCACAAACCCAGACCAGGTCACTGCTTAGCTCCACTGGCTCTACTACCTCACTCCAGCGAGACATGGCACAGCTCAGCTCTGCCCCAGACACCTCATTCCTCAAATTCCATAAGCACATGCAGCACTTCCCCACCCCTTTAGCAAAAGTCTGCAATCTGCAGCCCTCTGCTGCTAGGCAGGAAAACACAGCAGCATGTTTCAAGCAGACCAGTAAGCCTTTCCCAATACAGCCTGAGCAGTTACAGATGTTTATCCAATCTCCTTGAAAACGGCTTTGGTCCCAGCACAATCTCCAAAACTCAGCTGTAAATTTCTTTTTGTAACTTATTTGACTAACAATGAGCAAAGTCCCACAAGGCTAAAGTCATGGAAGGCCCCAAATCTACTCAGCCCAAGGCCTATTAAAAATACGTGCATTTGCTATTGGGATTGACTGGGAAAAAAAACAGTGTGTTCCTTTCAACCACAACATCAAGCCACAGAGGGGAACCCACTGTCCCACGCCTGAGCACTCAGTGGAAGAACAAAGTGCAAATTCTCAAAGCTTTAGGGGAAAAAAGGTTACCAGAATCTATTATGAGAGAAAAGCCTGATGGGCTTTTAACATTGACCATGTTAACACACCAAAGGGCACATACAAACCTGCCTGAGGCCTATTTTCTTACTGTCCCACATTTGCTTGAAGTTCCAGAAGAAAGGCTGGTCACATTTTTGACAGGAATCACTATCCAGCCACTCTGGGGTCTGCAACACACACACATAAACCCGAAGTAGAAGTGAGCAACAAGCGGAAAAATTTCCAATGGAGCCAGGAGGCTGGACAAAAAAGATGTGTTGTGGTGTGGCAATACGGCCAGCTAAGCTTGATTTAATATCTCCATTTTCACAAGATGCCATTTTGACTGTTGTTGATGATGACAAGATGATATCTGTTCCCTGGGATGTCTTTTTTGGCTTAGCTTTGAGCATTGAAGGACACGGGAGGAACAGTTCTCACCCAAATCATGAAGAAGAGTTTGATAATAAGATCACAGAAACAAACCAATTCTGGAATTAAACATATAAAAATAGTTTGTTCTGTCCTGTCTAGACAGCATTTATCATCTGCTATTCCCTCTTGTGGGAGCTGGCGTCAATCAGTATTTCCAATAGGCACGCAACTCATCTGAAGGGAAAGGGAAGTTATGGGAAATGGTGACGTGGTTGGGGTTTTTCTTATTCTTTCTTTCTTTAACACCCTAAGAGGAGTTCCTGCTGTCAGACGTGCCCAGGCTACAAATCACACACAGGGATGAGAAAGATGTGATTCACCTGAACAAGCCTAAGACCCAAACCAAACCCAAGGTCTTTTCCCTCATCAACCCATGTCATAAAATAAACCCTAAATATTGTTTAATACTTTGGGAGGAAGTGCTGTTAGCAAACTGCAGTTGTCTTGTCAGAGCCACTAGTTTCTCACATGCTTCAAATTAAAATGGCAAGAAACATAGCCAAGATTAGGAACTAAAAACAATAGAAAAGGCAGGCAAAGGTAAGTTAAGGGTGAATGGAGACTCTCAGCTCCCAGGATAGCTTTGACCCCCAGCAATAAAGCAACCACCCCTTTCATATTCTTCTGCCAGTTATGCTGAAGGCAGTTCATTCTGGTGCGGAAAATCCTTGTCTTTCTTTTCAATGTCTATAGATTTACATCTCTGTGAATAACTTTCCATCTCTTGGGCATTTGAACACTATAGATGAAGACAACATTTTGTTTGTGACAAGTAACCACTTTGTAGTCAAACAGAAAGACAGCTTATAACATCTTTCAAATGTCTTGTTACAGCTTTTTAAAAACTGAGTTGAAAATAAAGTATCAAAGGCTAAAATGGCTTAAGTGACTCTAACACAATCTCACTGATGTGGGAAAGTCTGATAGCAACAAAATGAGTACTGAGCATGTATTACATGGAGAAAATCCTTAAATAAGGGCAAGAATATGAAAGCCAAGATCCAAAAGAAAGTGATCTAGGACCCAGACCCAAGGACTGATATTAAAATCTCAAAGATTAATTTTTTGGGGGTGGTTTAGCACCAAGGACACCCTGTTGTGCTGCTGCTAACAGGAACAAGCCCACATAGCTATAGTCTGGGAAAGCGTGCAACATTAGCACCTGCTGCTTGGCCTTTATTTAGCTAATAATATTTCTCCCCTATTTTTTAAACCGGCCTTCTCACAGCATTTCTGCCTATTTGGTGACAAGCCAATCTTAACCCTTACTGTACCCTTTTGAAGGCAGCAAATAAATAAAGGTTTTAATTTCTGGATGTTCGAGTTGCAGTAAAAAGGAAACATCTGTTGGGAAGGAGGAAACCACTCTGCTTTCATTTCAGTTTAGGAGCTGATGACATACTTGGCCCCTGGATTAGTAATTAGAGAGTCAACTGGAATGCTAAAAAGGGAGCTCAGTTTCTGCCCTATGCCTACTTCAGTAGTTTTTTAAAATCAAGTTTTCCACTTAGCATTTCTCCTTCCTCAAGGGAGACACACTCAATCCATGAAGGCCACAACTCTTGCGAACCAGTAAAGCTGGTGAAAGCCCATGCTGCCAAAAGCCTTCCTTTGACCTACCTCCTGCAGGAAGAGGGCACAGGTTTGCTGTGACTCATGGCACCAGGATTTGCCAAGCTCCTGAGCAGGGCTGGTGCCTGACTCAGCCAGCACAGAGCTCACTCCCCCCTCTCTGAGTCAGGACTCAGAAATTGCCAAGCGGGGGCTGCTCCCACAGTGCCAAAGACCTGGGGAGTGTTTTAGCACCCGCTCACATTTGTTGGCCATGAAGCACAAAAGCAATTAGGAATGTGTGGGTGAAATCTTACTGTCTGGATCAGCAAAGGCATAATTTACCCCACTTCTATGTGGTTACACCAGAAGGAAGCAAGACCAAGTAGAAGGTGAGATTAATGCCTTAGTTAAATGACTTCTTATCAAGGAAAAGAAAAATGCTGGGTTGCGTTTTTCCAGAGATGACCAAGATCCTTCTTGTTTTACTTTTTTAAAACCAGAATGAACCAACCAGTCCATCCATTTACATCTGAACTGATATTTCTCATGATGTGCTGAAAAACACAGCAGAGCATCTCAATACTCTCCTTACAAAATGTCTTTCAGAGCAGTAATATAATGAGCAAGAGCCATTTAGCAGCCTATTTAATACAAATTTTCTGCCAGGCGATTTCCCCTGTACCATATTATCAAAGGCACAGCATAATTGCTGTATAACAACTGGAGCATGTCCAGAAACCTTCTTAAAGCTTGGAATGATCTTGTTTAGGTTGAAAGCTGCATATTTTAGAAAGGGCCCTTCTTCCCAGGACTGCTTCAGACCAAACTGACAAGAACTAAGCATCTACCTCCTGCCTCTCAACATCCATGTTCCAGACAACGATTCCCCCGTCTGCACCACAGGAGATGAGCTGCCGAGTGTGGTGAGCATAGGAGAGAGACTGAACTTTATCACTGAAAAAGAAACAACACAGTTAGCAATCAACCACCTATGGCTACTGCACAAGTGAGCACAGAAGATCAATAAAGCAGTACAGTTTGTTTGCCCTTATGCTTCCCTCCACCACTCATTGCACATGGCATCCATCAGATGCAAATCAGTCTTTGCTCTCAGACTGGGACCAGAATGAGAGTGTTGCTCATCTGGGCAGCATCCACAAAAGCAAAGACCTGTTCTGATAACTTTATTTGCTGCTCCTTGGATAGGAGGTCCCAGCTGGAGTGGGAAGCCTCAACAGAGTTGCAGCTTCTGAAGGCACATCTGGATGCATAAACAAAGTCCTGGTAAGATACCTTCTTGTCAGAATATCAGTAACAACTTTGTTCTGTAAATCTCTGCAACATCTAGAAATTAATCACTGAGAAACTACTGAAGATTTTCTTTTGACACTAACAAGCATAAGGAATTTCAAAAATAATGTAGGAATCATTAAATTGTTCCTAAGCCTTCTCACAGTAAGGTGGAAAATTTAGGTGCTTTTGTTTCTTCTTTTAATGAAAAAACAACATGAGAGGAACAATTCAGCGGAAAACCCCGAAGATGGGCTCAGTCCTTCATAAAAGAAAGAAATTCAGGCCTCGTCTCAGGCTATTTACAACCTGGGAAACAAAGACTGTACAACACTATTACGGAAAAAAAACAAGGTTGTGAAGACACAGGAACTGAACATACTGTGACTGGAAATCATCCACAACATTTGGGTTCCTTTGCTACCACCACTGGTCTTGTCTGCCAAAAGGACTTGCATGCTCACACATTTATTCATGCCTATGGCTGAACCTGAAGAGGGGAGTGCATTCACGGGAGAGTTTGGGATAACACAGCCACCCTTCACAGTGTCCGCCTGCTGACACCAGAGGCACCATCAGGATTCGCAGGACGTGGTCTTGTACGGTTCCAGCTGACAGCCATCACACAGATTAAGGTCCAGAGGCTAACTTCATATTAGAACTTATTTTCACAGCAATAAATCAAGCAGTGATACATTAGCAAGCACCACTGGTAGGGTATGAGGGTGATCTGGGAATTTCAGCTAGAGCTCTGCAGTGCTCTGAAATCCCAGAGGCATCCCAATCACTCAGCAGAGTGCAGCATCACTCAAAAGAAATGCATGAATATGTAAGAAACTGTTAGGTCAAAATCACCACGGGATTTTGTCTCTCCAGACCTGAGCCCGGCATGCAAGTCCCACATATTCATAGTCACAATACTCTGAAACGAACTTTTTGCATTGCCAAAAGGTCAGGAGTCGTTGCCACTAGAGCCATTCTGATGTGTAATCAATACCCAGCATGGGCTTACCTGTCTGCAAAGACATCTATGGCTGTGCAAATGTACTTGCAAAGATGATGCCTCTTTGCAGTGAGGAGATGTGAAGGCTGCTAAGGTTAAAGCATATCAGGCTGAAGGTGAAAGAGCATGGAGGAAAAAGGGACTAATTGTCCAAGCCCTATGCTCCCTCTAGGGGAAGGAAAGACCTTGACACCTAAAACCCAAGAATTTCCCTGCAGCTGTTCTCATTTAAGGAGCCTCTGAGTCTTTCCAACAAAGGCACAGGCTCTGGCTTAACACATTCAGGACTACAGATGTTGTGCTTTCCTTCACCACCCTCTGCAGACTCTTTAAACAGCCTGTGGGCCCAACACTGGAAAACTTACTATAAGCAAATTATTCCTGTTGTATACGGACCACAGGGAGTCACACATACAAGATTGAGGCTTGTGAAGACTGTAACCTTTGGACTGTTTGTTTCTAGATGTGGCTTCTGCATTTAGCTTTTCTCCTATAAAAGCAGGAGGAAAGGCTTTGAACATACTTGTGTCCTTGCAGCTCGATGGCTGTTCCTTTTCTTCCTCCAATATCCCACATTATAATGGAATGATCAGAACTGCCTGAGAATAAAACTCGCTGTATTGGGTCCCAGCAGAGAGCAGTGACACCACCTGCAATAGGAGCACACACAACAATCATTTTATTACAGAAAGTGGAAGATTGGAAGGTAGCTAAATATAAAGATACAACAAAAAATACGGAGTGATTAAAATGCAGGTCTCTTTGGCAAAAACTATGCAACCATGTGCCTTCAGTGGAAAAAACAGTCTAGAAAAACTACTGAAACCCCATCTTGCTCTTCTGTGGGTACAGGGCTTTGTTGCCATTTGCATGGGTGAATCCACTGAGCAGTAAAGTGTGGAAGAAGAATGGTCACAGTGGGAGCTACACAACTTTCCATCTCCATAATTTTCAGAAGATTAAAAAAGAAGCAAATGTGGAATACTATGGGCATCTTCTCAGTATCCTAGCACAAGGACTGAAATACATTGTGTTATCCTGAGCTAACTTAGTTAAAGAGGAGGGATATGAAGAAAAAATGCTGAAGAATGACAACATTTCTTCTGTTAGATGGTAGGATCACATCCAGGGTTTCTCTTTTCAAAGGGTGATGGGGCACAAGTCCCAGCAGTGAAACAAGCATTTAGTGCCTCCAAGCTGTGCCTATTTCTGGGGATGGAGTGTCTACCAATACAGATCTTGCCTTTAGCAGCATCCTTTCTCCCTCCCAGAGCTGCCACAACCTGTTCAAGTCTCACTCTGCTTTAATTAGCAGCTACTGATTGTGGCATTTTCTGACACAGATGTGTTCTGCTCAGAGCTCTGATCACTCTTCTTTTTACCAATATAGCTTCCCTGAACTGCAGGGACAGTTTAAGAGCTATGTCCCTTCCATGCTAAGCACTGACAGAAGCCATCGTAGTGCATCACGGGACAGTCAAACCATGGTGATGCTGAGCACTGATGAAGATCCTCCTGAGCACCTTTCTGGGTCTCCTCCCGAGGCCTTACCTGTGTGTCCCTTAAATGTGGTAACAAGGCTGCAGGACTCTTGCTCTAGTTTGAGGATGGTCACTTGCCCAGAATGGTCACCAACAAACACATGCCGGGTTTCCACATCAAATCTGAAGGATAGATGCTGAGGAAAACATATTATTTACACAAGCTTTGCATTCCTTTCATGACTTGCTAATTCTTTTGACATGAGTATACTGCAATCTTGTGAATAGCACTCCAGTCTCAAGGAGGTATTCAGAGTGTACTTTTAGGCAACTGTTCGTTTTAATAGTGCTCCTACCTGTTCATACTAATAGTGCAGTATTCCTGGGTGAGAAAAAACAAGACTCTTCCAGGAAACAGTTCGTGGTTTTGTTATGAAACACCATTGAAGGAGCTCTTCACCATGAACATAAGAGTTGCCTCCACAGGCTTTGTAACTTAAGTGCTAGAGTTGGATGGTATCCACTCTCTCCCTTCCCAAAACTATACAAAATACAAAGGAGTACTGATTTTAAGCATATAGGACACCGCAGAACAAAAAATGCCAAATCTGTTCCTGGTTATGCCAGATATTTTTGCAGTGTTTTCCAGTGATTCTCCCTTCCACTGCTTCCATTGCTCTCCACTGTCATAATCAGATGACAGGAATTAAATTGTCCTCCAAAAGTTTTAATCAGTCAAAATTGGCTGTTCTCTAGAGAGATTTAGGGAACACAGGACAAATTCTTGCATCATGCTTTCAGAAACATTTATCAATGAATTAAAAAGTAAGTTCAGTCTTTCTGCCATTTAGACTGGCTGAATTACCAGATAATATAAAGCAAGTCCATCTTGAAACAGTAATTTTGAGTCAGTATCAGTTCTTGTGAACTAGCAAAACACACATCATCTATACCACATACACTTTGGGACATGAAAAAATCTGTTTATGCTAACCCCTGTTTTTGCTTAACCTAAGAGCTCATACTTCTCCATTTCCCTTTTCATTTGCCATAAGGCTGAATTAATATTTCGTTTACTGTCAGGCAGCTGGGGCAGCTCTGTGTGAACAAGCCACCTGAGTGCCATTTGTGGAGTCAGTTACTCTTTAGTTAACCCAAATTCCCTATACACAGTGAGCAGTTCCAGAGTGAAGGACAAGTGCTCATTATTTTATATTAAAGTAATTTAATTTTTACCATGCATATGCACAGGCACTCTGACCTGATCACAAACCTACTTTTGCTACCATTAATTCTCTGAAGAAAGCATGCACTGCATGTTTAAATGAAGGTCCTATCCATATTTATTACAATAGCAGACCACAATAGGTTGCAGATTGCCCACTGCGGCACTCAAAAATGCTTAGCCCTAAATATGCCACAACGCATTAAGGAGACAAAGCAAGGAGAACTGACAGTTTTTTAAATTGGCTTTAAATAACCGATTCTCTCATAAAGCACTGAATCCATACAGTGCACAAAATGTGGAGGACAACTAGACAAATAAACCAAACGGGCTGTTTGAGTGCCAAAGAGCAGAAATAGAAGTGAGAGCTCAGCAAAGGATACTGCAGGCCGCAGGCGCCTGCGCTGGTGCGGTACCCGCCCAGCCGCTGGCCACTCTCCGAACAGTGCCACGTGAAGTGCTTGTCTTGTCCAGTGCTCAACACCCACTCCATCTCCAGGACAAACAGAATCATGATGACCCTGCTTTGATGAGCTGAAAGTTAAGCAGACAGACATATAATCACATTGCAGAGAACACGGAGGCACACAACCATTGCAAACACCAACTGCACCCAACTCCTCCACTCACACTTCCCTACAGAACCAGCTGATGTTTAATAATCCTGTTGACATCAGCTTCCATGGAAGCTTGTAAGGTCCCTGCTCTGTATGTTCAGCATTTGCATGAGAAAGAGTGGAAGCATGACTTAATTCCTTCCATGCCTATTGCAGTCATTTATCTTCTACAGCAGAACAGGTCTTCCCTCCATCATTCTATCATCACTAACAAAGCTGCCACTTTGGAATGGATTTGGGGTTCCATTTAAACCTCCTCTGAGCTAGTTTTTTGACAGCAGTGAAAATGCCTACACTGCTGCTCCTCTTGCTGTGAAGTTTTAGTGGATCTGGGCTGTGGTGCCCCAGCAGAATGATGAATTACAGCACAGGCACCCTGCTACACCAAAGGAAAAATTCAGCATTAAAAGGTTACTGGAATAAAATTTAAATAAAAGAAAATATCACAGATGTGGTAGATGAATAAAACCACTAATACATTTCCACTGCTACCAAAATAAAGCCATTAAAGGGTTTTCATTAGAACAAGGGAATGCATGCTTGCTTTTTGTATGAGTGACCAGTGGGCTTGGTCATGAAATGCTGATTGAGCAGATATTCTACTAAAACAGGTGGCTGGAAAGATATTCAGAACTATTCCCAGCTCTAACTTAATGGTGAATGCCACACTCCTCCATCTACAGCCCTACTGGTTTATTACTGTCCTAAGATGTATCAAAGGGCAGCTAGCTGTAAGAAAAAGAGGAGGCTCCCAAGAGCCAACACCGGCCCTAATCCACACTGCTTTTCCAGATTGAGATTCTCTGAGCAGAAAAGTCAATAGATGTATTGACACAACTTGCCATAACGGTGATTGGTAGCTAAACCAAAGTGTCAGGCATGACCTGTGCCCAGATGCTTTCACCCTTGCCCATTTAGAAGAGCTCAGATTTTGGCAGTCATTTTCACACACTTTTACTTTCCAGATAAAAGGATGGGGACCATCCAGAAGCCACTTAAACTCTTTCAAATAATGCCATCTCCTCTCTACCCTTGCTTTGTCTGGGAAGAAATTCAGTAGCCCCCTGGATGGCTCATGCTTATCTTCACCCATCTGTTGGTCTCTCTGGGAACACCTGCCAGTGGAGTGCTACACTTAGAGAGGGACACCAGTGCTGCCACAAGCACCTCATGGGCTCACAAACATGTTCCAGGTTGTGTGAACCATCAATGCCACAGACACACTTATGCATTTCCACGGAATGTGCAAAGCTGGCTGAGATCAGACTGCTCAAGGCCTGTCCAGGAACGTTTTCTCAGCATGTGGCAAATGCTACTGCTAGTCACAGCTTCTTATGGTTTGAATTGGTTTCAAGGATAGCTGGTACCACCCAACTCTCCTAAATCTACTTCTACCTCCTAAAACTTCTAAAAGACAGGGCTTGTAATTTTTGGTGGAAGTACTGCCTGTGGATGCTGAGGCAGCTCTTTCTGGCAAGTAAGGAATAGACATTAAAAAACGGTACTTGCCAAGAGGTGGATGGGGTGACATGACAACTTTGCTTATCCTCCCTCCCAAGAAAGAGCTTTCAATTCAGCACTCTGTTGTCCACCTGCACATATTAGCTGGTGCCACCACACACGCTGATGGCAGACATATCTGAAACAGGTGAAAGTGCAGTGTAGATCATCTAAGTAAAGGAACCAGGAGAAAACAAATGCAAATAGAAAGTCACTTGTGTTAAGAGGGAATTTGACTCTTATGAGGCTTAAAGAAGCAAAGTATCAGAAGACTGGAAGCTGATAGAAGAGCAAGGAAGGGGTCTGGGCCCTAGGATTACCACAGGTTCAGCATCTTGAAGCAGCAAACAAAAAGCTGGTCCTTCATCTATTGAAGATTTGATCACCATTTGTATGCAGAAAAAATGTGGAACAAGCAATTCCAAAGCTGCTCATTTGTAACAACAGCAGGATGGAGATGGGGGGATGGAGTGTGAATGTTGTCACAGCACAGGAAAACTCTCAACAGGCACCAGGCAAGAGCAGATCTGTGTAAGCCAGTATGAGAAGGGTGCCATTTGTGGGGAAAGATCATGCCATACAGAAGGGAGAGAAGCAGCAGAGAGGAGAAGGGCACAGGTCCATGTGCAGGTGGAGGGTAGGAGGAAGCAGGGTGGCTGCCCTCTTCTATGAGAGAGCAGCAGTGAGCACCGTGCAAAGGGCAGGTTGGAGAGAGGATGGAAAGGCTGTGCTCAGAGAAATGAACCTGCAGCCAGCCAGGAGGTGCACAGCAAAATGTCAGCAAAGGATATGGAGAGTCAGTGCTGTGCATAAGGGCAAAAGTCTGAGAAGCGTGGCCAGTGCACAGCCACACAGTGCTGGGCAAGAAGCTGTTCTGAGCGGCTGCAACAGTAAAAAGGATCAGCAAACACCAAAACAGAAGTGGAAATTGTCAGGAATTAAAAAAAGCTTAGCGTGAGCAAGAAAAGCACAAGTGAAGAGGTTGTGCTTAGGGGAAAGCAGAAGTAAAGGCATGACATGAGCTGGCCTGAAAGCAGAGAGCCAGGGGAACACTCTTGAAACAGGCAGCCTGCACAAAGCATGGGGCAGAAGCAGGTCTACAAATCTGGATAGGCAGAAAAAGCGTGTATCAAATAAATAAATAAACCAAAACACTAAACCAGGAGCTGTTATCTCATCCAGATGGAGCATGGCAAGATGGTCCAGTTGCAAGAAGCAGGGTAGAGAAGGCCATAAAGAATAGGAAGCAGCAACAGCCTTATGGACCAGCCTCTGAGGGGCTGGAGGGGGCTGGAAGCCAGGGCTGCTGAGGGGAGGGAAGGTTTCTTGTAGGAATGTGGGAGGAGTTGCCCAGGGAGAGAGCAGAGATTGTCTACACCATCAGCTGGTGCTGTGACTGAACAAGAGGGGATGATGATATGAGAGACAGACACACAATGAAAAAAATTAATTTCCCAGAGTATCCCAAATGGCGCCGATCAAATGCTTGCACTACTCCTCCTTATGCAAGGGAATGAGTCAGTGCCTGCAGGAGGCCAATGCCACAAGACCCACCCTGGAGTCCTGACTAATCCTGTGTCACATCCCCCATCTCTGCATTCAGATCCTTTTCAAGCAATAACATTTCTCTACTCCAGACACAGTGTTGCAGCAAAACCTCCACAGAGCAGGTCCAGCCATGTACACCTCCGAGGCCAGGCTCCATAAGCCACGAGACCTGGCTGCACACCCCTACCAAGACCAAAGCACAGCCTATCCACAAGCTGTCATTCTCGGTCACCAGATCATTTGACCAACATATTCATGGCCTTTCAAGACACAATAAATGTTCTTTAATCACTACAGCAGCCTCAGCTATTTATAAAGAGATCTTGTTGTGGGAGATGACCAATAGCCCACCAGTCACTGGGTAAGAGCACTGCTGACCATTTATAGAGTTAGCAAACACAAAACCAGCCAGCATGATTCAGCTAAAGCCACTTAGTACACTAATAAAGTTATTTACCCCCTCTAAAATACTTCTGAAGAACATAAAGCTCTTACTTGAAAACTTTAAGCAAAATTTCTTAAAAGTAAGACTTTTAACAAATGAAACACTAGAAGGCCACCGTACCCAACAAAACCATCTGTTCCTTTTTAATTTTTCCTTGCCCAGGGTTTTACCAAGACGCTTATGCCGAGCCCAAAACTCAGTATGACCATGTGAGGAAGGTGCACTGCAGGGATAGGATTGTGAAGGGAGTACTACTGGACCATGTGAGGAATATCCATCTCTGTTGGATCTGGATATACCGATCCAAGGGACTACAATGGTCTTCCCTGCATATTTTCCCAGACAGCATATTGAAAATGTGGCTCTTTTCTCCTTGCTGTGTCCCAGTGGACTTTGGACCCAGTGAGGCCGCTGGTAAGCTCAGACCAAGGGTTCTGGTTGGAGGCAAATGTAGCATGAGGAGCATGAAAGTGCCTAACACTGTGTGGACCAATGGAACTACAGGAGCCTGTGACTGACAGCAGCTCATAGAGAACCTCGCTTTTGTAATGTTTCCCCAGCACTCCAGACCTCCAGCACAGGTCCTGCCAAACCCAGGGACCAGGCAGAGGGGGCACTACACTCATCCACCAACATGTGGTGTGAAGAGTGGAGCATCCAGGATCATGTCTTTTTGGAGGGGGGTGGTGGGAGGCACTCTGCAGTGGAGCAGCAGGCAGCCCCAGGTCACTGATGCCCTGAAAACAGCTGGGAACCTCTTTGTGTTTTTTTCCCTTTTCCTGCCTTGCACTATTAGAAAACTGTTCACTGTAATTGTGCAGGTGTGTGCAGTGAGACACTGGCACAGGTTGTCCAGAGAAGTTGTGGATGCCCCATTTCTGGAAGTGTTCAATGCAAGATTGGATGGGGCTTTGAAAATCTGGTGTAGTGGAAGGTGTCCCTGTCCATGGCAGGAAGGCTGGAACTTACTGATCTTTATGGCCCCTTTCAACCCAAACCATTCTATGAGCCTATGAAAAACCTTCCCACGGTGAGACAGGTAGGCTAGGAAGAAGGTGACTCTAGTTAGGAGTGTGGTCAGCTGCGCCACCTCTCCATTGATGTGAGTGGACACATTAGAATCCTTTGCTCTCTAATATTTGAGGAATCTGAGCTCTTGGGTTTCCCCCCAGGACAACCCATGGAGGTTCTCCATGACATCTTCCTATTCAAAGGCCTCCTCTGACGTTTGCAACACATCTGACACTTTGCAGAAAGCCACAAGAACAGCTTTAATTTTCCTTCTTTTATTTTCTTTTCTTTTTTCATTTTATGAGAGTTTTTCCCCAAACCTTCAGTGGGCTGTCACAGCCAACTGGCTTTTCTGAAATAGTGCCAAGAAATCCATTCCCCCTTTCCAAACTTTCCAGCCTTTTCCCTGAAGAACTCATCAAGAAAGTTGTTCTCATGCATATGTTGTTCTGCATATACAGAAGAAAAGACCTCAGCTCACCCTCTTTAGTGCCACAGCATTTAAATATTAAACTTAGCTGCATTAAACTTTGGTGACTGCAGAGCAATCATAAATTTAGATACTTAACACCTGTACAGTCAGACTGCAGCAATCTTATTTAATATTCACATATTTATATATTTTATCATCATTGTATATTTTTCTTCAGTTTTTACAAGCTAAGAAAAAAATGCATGCATTCTAGCTTAATTTTGCAACACACCAGACATTCATGAAGCACTCACATGGTAGCCATGCTCTGCAAAAATCAAGATTCTCTTTATACCTTAAAATTTAAATGTTACAAAGTGATCCCCAGAGCCTCCATTTAGAGATTTAAATTACCCTCTCAGTCTTTCAAGGTATAAAAGTCAAAATATATGAGTAAGAACATATTTTAAAATGTATGTGAGAAATGTCAAACTAACATGTCAGACACTTCTATATAGAAACATAATGCTTAGTATATAATATCATACCACATCACATTCTAGCAGCAAAAGATATATAAGAATAAATTATTTGCTACTTTTATAAGAATACCTGTCCAAAACAGTGTCCTTCAGAGGTTTGAAAAGGATAAACAGATAGATTTCTGAAAACATCAGACTAGTGAACACCAGACTTTAATTAGAAAAGGTATGGACTGGCATTTCTTGACCTTTTACTAGGAGAGGTATTCTCTGATAATCTTGAGGTTATTGGAACTGACAGTTACTGAAATATAACCAGACTAACCCCAAAAGCTTCAGCCTTAAAAGATGGGTTAGTTTCCTGAGTTGTTTCAGTAGATACACTGGATTACTGAAGATTGAAAATTAAAACTCCCATTCCCCAAACATGGACAGTTTGCTGTCTACTGTGATATACCAAAGGAACATTTAAAAGGAAAAACAGAACATGAAACAGCTCTTTTAAACACAACAAAGTCAGAACAAAGACCCTTATATATCTCTTGATGAATCCAGCATTTACATTAGTTAAAAAAAAATCTATCATTGTAAGGTAAACTTTTCCATTCATACTCCTTAAGAAAACATTAAGAAAAAATAATGACAATACAAACGAATTAACATGGATTGTGGTTCTTACCCTGGTAGCTTTTCACAAGTGTCATTTTGTTGTAATCTTCTGATAAAATGAATTCCTGAGGGAGGGAAAGAAAAAACAAAAGAAACAAGGCTTAGAGATGTAAAGTGTTTGAGACTATTTACATTTGAATACCTCACCTAGGTAAGCTCTCCCTTCTTCACAGCCACAGCCCCATCTATACTTTTAAAAATTTTGAGTACCTAAAAGCCTAAATTAATTCACTTTTTAAAGCTGCCTAAGACAATATTATGAGTGCTTCTGAATGGAACGGATAAAAGAGGAACCATTAAAAAAGAAGTCAAAAAAGCTGACAGAAATGACTGGCCGTGAGCTGAGGTGCCACAAAATAAGAAACCTGAGACCTGGTGAACACCTGGAGGACTGCCAGGACTGCTCAGGACTGCCTGGGCAGAAACCTGCATGTGTGCACAGCTTTGTGTGCCCACATGTACATTTGTGTATACACACATATCCATGTGTGTGCATACACTAACTACACCCCAACCTGAACACTCGGGAAACGCAATATAAATATGTAAGAGACCCTCCAGATTGCTCAGTCCAGACTAGGTACCAACAATATGTGATAGGAATGGAATGCATTTCAGGTTTCTGTTAAAGAGCCTCTGAGTGCTTCAGACAAACAGAAACCCAAACTTTTCTGGGTCCAGACAAGTGCACACCTATAGGGACAGGCTCTGTTGTCTTGGTGCTGCTGTTCAATTTCCAGTATGGCTTTTGCATGGGGAAATGTTGAGCATGACAGCTAAGAGTCTGCATGGCAGCCTTGGCTCCTGGAAAAGTCCCAGGTGGTTAAACTCGCTGACCAACCAGGTGCTCCTGCAGATTGTTTTGAAGAGGAAAGTTACTCAAAACTGGAGAAACAGAATGGCCACAACCAAACTCCTGCAACATCCCTCTGGAGGAAACACCCAAGCAAAGGGTAGGCTTTGTGGCAGCATCGCATGGATTAGCTTACAGAGAGCTGTCAGATATCTATGTACATATAGCACATACTCAGAGAAACACAAAGTGAAAAATGAAGGCATGTAAAACCACATCATTTTAATAATTTATAGCAACCTACATAGAAACTCCCTGTGCTAATCTGTCTAGAGGACAGAAGAAGTAAAACCTAACAAATTTAACCTGAAATAGGATGGAAAACTAAAATAAACATTACAAACACAAGGTAAGTGAATTTGATAAACATACAGTTGTGAAATGTTCTTGTGCACATGCCAAAAGCACTGAGGAAGACTGGACTTCAGAAGCCTACAGACTATGTCTAAGGCAAACCAAACGTTTAATGCAAAAGAGCTAAAGACATTCTAACCCCCACCGAGCCACTATTTCCCCCCAGTTTCCAAACCACAATTTAAAAAGAAGTCACTCTGCATTTTCTGTTGGGTTACTGCAGGTAATCTGCCTGGCCTTCAGCACCAGAATTACTCAAACACAACACATCTACTGCTTGGCGCCAAGGTGGAGAGGTTACAGTACTCATCTGTGGAACATCTACGGATCCCAGCTTCCAGAAAAACAACTGAGAGTGATTTGAGGCAGCTGTGTATTCTGCTCTCTCTACGTTTCTGTTCATAAATTTGTTATAAATATGTTCTCTTAAATTGCTCTACTTCATCTTCCTTTCCTTAATCTGGTTCAGCTTCCAGTAGGTTTCCCTGGCAGCTGAGGACTACAGTGGGGAGTGTTACTGAAAGAGCAGTAACAAATTAAGTCAGCTGGATTTCTATACCAGGGCCACCTTAGCTCTACAAACCACAGAAAGCTTGAAATCAGCTATACCTTTCCAGCTACTAACAGGGGAACTTGTTTTCGTTAACCATGGCCTGAAGAACACTGTATCCCCACATGAAATGCTTCACTACAAAGCCTATTTGAAGCAGGACCCTTTGCTAGAATGCTACCTTTCTGCTATTGTTACCTAAAGAGAAATTGTTCTAATTGCTGCAACACGTGATGGGAAGATGTGTCTGCCTTTCCCACCAATTTGGCTGTCCTTGTCTCTGACTGCAGTAGTAGACAGATGCTGGTGACTTCAGGTGTGATGTAGAGTGGACTGCATTCTCACTTTTATTTGCATTTTTCCCTTAACAAATTTGATGTGGCCATTCTGTTTTGTGATCCAAAGAGCCCCACAGTTTCAGTGGAAGACTGAAAAGGCTTTTCAATATGTCCATTATAATACAATAAATCAAACATGTGCAGTTTGTAAGGTGTATCCAAGCATTGATTACCTCTGTATTCTTTCATATAAACCGCAGCTATTTACTATCAATACACTGTTCCATCCAAAATAAGAACAATTACAGTACAAGGTAAACACAGTTTCAGTTAACCTAAATACTGGATATATTCCTTTTCCTGAAGACTTCTTGCATATCAATTTCTTCTTTGAAAGCATATGATAATTTGTGATGCATTTTTTAAATCTTCCTGCAGGTCTCCCAGCTCCCTTTCCCACACTCGTTCAATTGTAAGTTCCATTGCACTTATTGCCCTCTCCCCCTTCAGGCCAAATCCATTAGTTGCGTCACTAGACAGGTATTTTAGCACAGGGCACCTTGCTCAAGAAATTCATGCCCTATTGCACATACAGTGTGTCATCTGCACTACAAAAACACCAACTACATCTCTTTAACGTTGTACCAGCAGAAACTGGTTTTTTATCCTTGCATACGTAGATGTTTTGCTCCTCTCAGAGCTGCTGACACTTAGTTCTCATTAGGCAGCTTCTGGCTCTTCTTAATGAGCTGGAAAAGCTGCGGTCACCTACACAGCTCAGTCAGTGCTTGTTAACAGAACAGAGAAAGACTTCTGAGTCCTGTGTAAGCCCTTTTGCAGAGGAGGGGTTGGGACACATCAGGGCACTCAGGATGGTAAAACCAAACACCCTCCTTGCAGGGATTAAAAACAACTTTTCTGGCAAGAGCACTCTTTATCCTTCAGAGGTGATTCTGGAGCTACTTTACTACCTTTTTGTTATACTTAAAATGTTAATGCTCAGTCTTGCCTGTTTCAGGTAAGCTTATTAAACAGCAATTTGGTATCATGAAAGTCTTCACAAAGCACAAAGGAGAATTCTTCAAGACTGTCAAAATCTAGCTGTCCGCTGATGTACAAAGACTCACAACTATTCCTTTAGGTAACACATCTCCCTCACACTGAAACACATATACCTACCACAAACTTCTCTTGAGCAAAAGACTTCTGTAAAACCTCACCCTAGAAATAGTATCAGCATCTTGTTTAGATAATTCAAAGTCCTACAGAGTCACCCAGGCCATGGGGCTGGGTGACATGGTCCAGGAACTAAGGAAGATCCATGGCTTCCCAGAGCTTCACGTATATGCCAACTGTGCAAAATGGAGAACTTTCCTTAAGCAACTGAATCCATTTCTGAGTTAATAATCTTCATATATTAGTTATGTGTTACCCATGCGCAGGCTAGTTCCCACCCCAGGGAATTTACAGTCTGCTCTCTGATAGATGATGCCATTTTGACATCACACTACTAATCTCCTTATAGGCTTGACTGTATCCTGTTAACACAAGTGACTAACTGCACTCTCAGGTCTTCCAGAGAACAACAAACCTGCTTCAGAAATGGAAGAGAATGAAACTCTTGAATCTTCTGTCAGACACTACATCTATATCTGTTAGGAAAAAAACCAAACCTCTATAAATAATGACAGCATTTTCACTTTATTTATTATTTAATTTCATTAGGTTTCTTGAGGTAAAAAATACTAAACTCACAACAGCAAGGGGAAGGTTGTACATCAGCAGGTAGAGCCTGACTCAGTCTCAGGTATTCAAAATACTGTTAATGGTCAAACTTGTAGACAGCTGCAAGATCAGATGAGGGGGATGATGTGTTTATCTTAATAAGTACCATACCCAAGGAAGAATTCTGAAGGGATTATTCTGGTGCCCTCTTGTCCTTGTGGCTCTGCTCAAACGATGCAACAGCGTCATATAGACTTAGGCATGGTCAGCAAAATAAAGACAAATTTAATTCACCTTCAGCTGCCTAAAAACTAAATCCCTCATTTCAGTCTCCTCAGAAGTGAGGAGAGAAATTTATGCCATTTCATAACAGTTTCTAGAAAAAGTAATATGGACATATCCAAAGACAATCCAAAGACAATCCATCTCTCCTTTACTGGCTGCAGAACCTAATGCTTAACTTCATAGGAAATGAGTTTTCATATGGATGTCATGAGGTGAGAAGTCTCATCTTGGCAGTGGCCTCCTGTTTATTGAAATGAGACCTTGTCCTGTTTATCCTTCTGTTAATTTTTAATAATCTGATTTTAATAATCTTCTGGTTTTTGTGGTATCTTAAGAGCCTTGTAGCCATTAGAATATGGGTTTTTTTCCACTTCTGAGCAAGGAATTTATGTCCAGGATAAAGTCTTTTGGCTTCCAAAAGGGATTTCAAGCAGTCCCTAAGATGTCATTTCTTCTCAAAAAAAGGTTTGCAAAGTGTAAAAAAAGCAGATCACAGAAAGTTTGGTTTCTTTACATTAGGTGCCACCACCCTTCAAGCAAAATGCTAGATAATCTTCACTCAAGATAATGGTGTGCTGTGCTGCACAAATGTTTGTGCAGCTCTCATGCTGAGAAGTGACAAAAGGTTAAAATCTCTTCCTCTCTGTAGAAGCAAAAGCTGCTGCCTTGTTTCACAAAAGAAGTGGCCACACAAGCTCACCTCAGGTGGCTTTTCTGGAACTTCTTTCTGTGCCAATAGTGTTGCTGCCCGTCCTTCTCAAAATGCAGCATATGCACTCCCAAGCTGCCACGCTTATAACCAAAATCCATACAGCTTACAAAGGTTGCACATAGAATAAAAAAAAGGCAGTTCCACTTTCTTATCTCCATTTACACCTGAAAGTACCTTGTACTGCAAAAAAAAAAATTTGAGATGATGTGTTACTCTCATGACTATCAGCTCACAGCCCTTACCAGGAATCCTTTCTTTCTGCCCAAAGTGAAGGTGCAGAATAATTTGTTAGGGTTTTATTGGTATGGTTGGATGGCTTTTTGTTTGGGTTTTTTTTTTTTTTGCCCTGCACCCAGCAGACACAAGTGTGCTGGGCATTACAGAAGTGCTAATGTGTAGCAGCTGACTAATTCCCAAATACTTCAAGCTGCTCAAGCAAATTGCCTGTACTTTCCCTTTGAGGAAATCAAAATAAGGGTACTAAGGTCACCTTGCTGCAGTAAATTATGTTATTTTGTGGTCGATGTGCCCTGCTTGTGTATTCCTGTGCTAAACTAATCATCATAGCTGGGCCCAGGAAAGAAAATTTATCCTTTCCTCCAAAGGATGGTTTTAACCCATGTTCAAGTACCTGGGGATGTTCTTTACATCCCAGTATTGCTGGGATTTGAAAATGGGACTCCCCTTGCTCTTCCATTCCCACCTCCACCGCTTCTTGCAGCACATTACAGTTGAGGCTTCTCTTGTAAGTCTTAGGTTTGCTACAGATGAAAACATATCCTTTGTACAAATTTGTGGAGTGCATTTTCCCCTACCGCACAAGTGCTTGCAGCTACAAAGGACTACACAGACAAGCACTTCCCCCTTCCTATATACTTGTATCCAGAAGACTGGGAGAAGAAAAACCCGGCTTAGCAACAAATAGAATCTGCCTTAGACGTGGCAATATAAACCTATAAATATCCAAAGTCACATGTAGGTTTATCACCTGCATATCTCATTTACCTTTTTTAGCTTCAGAATGGAAAATATTTGACCTCATTTACTCTCAAGCATCCTCTGACTCTTCAAAACAAAATGCCCCTAAGACAAAGGACATATCTCCCATCATGCCAGAGTGTTTAAATGCCTTATTTACAGTTGCCTTCACATTCCTCAAAGGCCTGGTGAAAACAAAAGTGCCTAGTAGGACTGGCAGATTTCAGCTATTTCAGAGTGGGAAGGAGAGAATTTCAGAGGTGCAGAAAATTCTCTGGAATCTGTCCCATCTCCTAGATACAAAATGAAAAATCTCCTACAGGCACACAAAAAATCTCTGCTACTAGGCATTAATAGCTTTATAGGTCAAAACCTTCACATCTTTGATGGAGCTTACAGGCAACAGCTAAAAGGGTCATGTCCCCTTTCCCAAACACCATACTGGCTTAAGTGCAGACAGCTGCCCTTATGTCAGCCTGGAAACACTCATTCAGTTATAAGGCCCATAAAGCAGAGATAATAGCAGAAAAATCTGAAGTGATGGTAAACTGATCCTCAGCTGGAAGAGGAATCTATTGATGAGACATAAGTGAAAAATACCTCTGACCCACTACTTTTCCACTGTTCCAAAGTGATACAGCTTTTTATTCATCATCCCACAAGAAAAATCCAATTAATAACGTCAACTGCTACCCTCTATTATAGATCCAAAAGACACACTCCTCTTTTAATATCCTTCTTCCTTTCCACACATCTCTATCTCAGATGTTAATGAACCAAATCTCTCAGCAACCTCCCTGCCAATTAGAGGCAACTCCTCTGAAGGGAGAGGAAAACAAAGTCTGAACTCTGAAGTTTGGAAAAGCACGTAGACATGCACAAGAAATCCATCTTCCACCTCCAAGAAGATTATTTTTCCTTCTCTTAATTGCTGCTTTCAGAAAACTTTGGTATCATATAGTTAACAAGTCACTTAAATTTAATAAAACAACAGCTGTTTTTCTGTGTTATTTTTTAAGAGATTGGCCAATTAAGACAGTTTGTTGACTTGCCTAATAAATACTGTAAACCCCACTCAATCTCTTTGTGGCAGCTGGAATGAATTTTTTAATAATCTAACATTTTCTGCACTACAGATTTAGTTCCATTATCATTAAAATGTCTGTCTCCCAAATACTAGCAAAAATATTCTCACCACATCATCACATACATACTTCTCAAAAAGGAAGCATTTCAACTAGAAATCTTTGGATGTACTTACTGAGATTGTACCATTGTCTAGACCTATGGACAGCCTTCTGGTTTCCGGGTTAAAAGACATGCATGAACATGGAGCTGAAAAAAATGAACATGTTGATGAAGTTAACAAAATTGTGATTCTCATTTTCTTGAAGTTCTGGAAAGCCTAAAATTAGCTAACATGCTTTATGATGCTATGCAGCATTTTGAACTTACCAATAGACAAGCATTAAAATAAAAGTGTACATGCAATTCATTCAACCCTATCCTGTTAGGACATGGAAAAATAGCTATTTCTTGCTCCAGTTCCTTTATTTATTTTCTTACTAATTATCTGTAAACAAGCCTTTCATATAAGAGCAATGGTACTGCTTTGATATAAGAGGCACTACACATTTCAGTATAAATCAGAGGTTACTTAGCTGAATACTTTAGTTTTTTACATTTGCCTGAACTGTGCTGACAATAAAACAAAACTACATTATGTCAGAGGCTTGCATCCTATACCTGCAGTAAGAAAATTCCCCAGTAGGAATCAACATATCAGCTAATATTAAGGACTGAGTTCAACTGTCCCCTACTCCAACTCCATACAGACAGCATTATGACAGTATCATATATCATGGTCAAAATAAAAGTTTTTATCTAAAACTAGCCATTGCTTGATTACATTGATATTACTGTAACAAATATCAGGATTTATCCTGAAATTGCACACTAGATGGTCACAGTATGCTCCCTCAAGGATCTGGCAGGGTTTGTATCAAGGGTAAAACCAGGTTTCCTTGCAAGAATTCAAGCATTGTGCTTGGTTTAATTTCAAGTTTATTCAGAAAGCAGGAATTTCTTTTACTGCCCAACACAGCAGCATGCAGCTGGGAATTCTATTGTCCCAACAGAAACCTTCAGGAATTATTTTTCAGCAGCAATTGCCAACTGCAACTAGGATAACAGTAAGAGTGCTTTATAAACCATATTCTTATGATAGAGTACAGTCAGATTCACTTTTAGTTCTGCTTCTTTTCCCCCCTCTTGGTTTCTACTCTCTGTTGTGATTACTGGCATGTTTGTGTTACTAACAAGCTTGGAGTCCTCTCTTTTGCAGTACTGTAATCCAGTATCTTCTCAATTTGTATAATGTCTCTCTTAGGACTAAACAGCCCACAGCTTAGCAAACCTTCCTTGATAGTTTAACTGGCAGCAAAGCTATATGAAGAAGAAGAGTAAATGTTGACTGTTTAATAAAACTTGTTCCACCTTCAGTATTTACTCCCTCTTGAAATGTTTCTTGAAGGAGAAGTAACCATAAACAGAAAGCCCATCAGATCCACATCCAGGCAGGCACCTCAGTTTATTTCTTTCCTGGAAGGACTGACTGAATTCAATCAATGAAAAGGCCTCAGTTCAAGGAAACTGACAGAAAGGAAACAATTAAATCAGGCCTAGTAACAGTGACAAAATTGCTCCTTCCTGTACCTCTGCCTTAGAAAAGGCAAACTGGAATCATCCCTTCCAAAGGTGGTGCATTACTATTATACTAAGGCTTCTATGCCTGTAGCAGAATAAGAGTTGTAGAAAAAAATAGACAGAAAACTCTCAAATTCTAAGCATAATAAACATCAAATAAGTTTAAAGGTATTTAATGCCAGAACAGGCATATTACACAGCAGCTTTTAAATGCTGGACACGGTGCATACATTGAAAGAGCTACCAGTATCTCTGAAGGCAATGAGCAGCTCACAGGGAAGTCATCTCAGGTGAATTAATTATTTGAAGTATGCTTTTCCCAAACACTTCAGAAGCAAATGATGCAAACAATTGCTTGACATGATCTGATTACAAAAGAAGTAACTTCTGAATTCCAGACCCGTGTGAACACAGTCGTAACAGTGTAAAGATACTTATTTTGCTATAATCATTTTCCCAAGGGAACTCTTCAGTAACATCATAGAAAAATCATTATGTCAGCACTGAAATTATGTCCATACCAGCTACACTGATGTAGTCAGTTGTGCCACTTGTAACAAGACTGCAGCAGGTTACTCTGGTAAAATTAAGACAATATTCAAGTAGTTAAGCACTTAGGCACATTAAAAAGAGGGGAAGAAAAAAAATAAAAAAAGAAAACAAAACCCTGAAACCTTAGCTTCTGAGATATTTAAGACCCTTAAAGAAATATATCCAGGAAGAATAACAGCACTCTGGAGACTCTCTACTTCAGTACCTAACTATGACTTGGATTTCAGACTGGAAAAAGATTGATCTGAACTATTATGGAGGACAAGCAGGATATTGATGCAGAAGTTTGGCTGCAGTCTTTGTCTGACAGGACAGGACAAATACACACTGATTTTTTGCCTTTAGAAAATGAAATATGGAGGAAAATCCCAATTACATATTTCATGCTCTCAAAAGTGTGTCACTTGTATTAGAGGCTAACAGAATCTGAGGAGAAATACAGACTTTGTCTCTGCAGTTTCTAGGACAGCCATCTAAACATGGTACAGTTTAAGACCAAAGGAGCATGTTTTACATTGCAGTTTTTTTTACTCTCTGTTCAAAGCAAAGTGTTAGTTATGAAAACCATCATAAGACAAGCAGTGTATTATCTGCCTCAAAGACTGGATACTACATTGTTTCCCAGTACAATAAATCCTTTACTCCATTCCACATCTGTAATAAGGGTTTTTTGGTTGCATTTGGGTCTTTTTGTGTGTTTTAGTTTTGTTGGGTTTTTTTATTGGAAAAGTTTACTTGACTCTTTGACTACAATTTCTTTACCTTTTATAAATTTGTGTCTGCTAAGTTGTTTTTTAATCCTGAGCCCAAAGTGACAAATCTAACCATGGTTACATGTGTAATCAAGAGAACACATCCACCCAGGGTTACGTGTTCACAGAGGTCTGTTGTTAATCAGCTGCTGAGACAACACTGGTGTGAAGGAAATGGATTAGAAAGGCTTCAGCTAGAGCTCTTTTCTTTCTCATGGGCTAGAGATGATGATCAAAAATATGGCCACTGTGCTGTCCAGAATTTTTTGACCATAGAATCTCCCACAGGCAGGACATAACACTTTCCCAATTAGGAGAAATCCTACCTCTAAACTCAGAAGAGATCTATAATCTTGACCTTTTTTTACCATTTGGTATTTAATGATTTTCACAATCAGAATTCATCGATATTTCTGTTTGGGTGCAGAACTTGACCAAAGCACTGAGTCAACCCAACTCCTCATTCTTCTCATTTCCCAGAGGACCTAATCTGCAAACTCAATTATTAAGGCTCCCTGGTATCAAATCATAAAATAGATTGGGTCACACATCACCACAGTCAGTCACAAGTCATGTTAATGGGGTATCTATAGGCAGGACTGCCACTCACAGCTTGCTAAGCAGCACAAAGGCACCATTGTGCTTACTACATTTTTACACAGAGAAACTCTGAGCAGTCATTGTTCTTTAAACAACAAAACCCAGTACGAACATAAAGCAGAGCACCATCAAAAAGGTGATCAAGACAGAAACAGACAAAACCATCATTTCCAGTCAAGAGCAGACTTGTGCAGATTCTGACTCAGAGCCCTTTCTATGATTTCCAGGCTTAAAGGTATGACTGACTGTAATTGCTTCAGTTGTTAATTACACCTGATGATTCTTGAAATTGTTGAATAACACAATATAATTTCAGTATCTCATGCCTCAAAAGCTTACCAGCCTTTGAAGTGAAGGAGCATTGTCAAGTGTTCAATTTTATGAAGGAGCTTTGAAATAGTCCCCTTTCAGTGGAACTGGATCTACTCCATCACTTCCACTGAAGCTGTTATTACTGGCAATAACACAGCTTTGCTACAACCAGAGGAGAACCTAATGAGTTTCAAAAATACAAACGTATGCAAGAATACCACATGGAAAAAGAGAAGTATCAATGCCAAATAGCTAGAAAGGCCATTTCATAACAGTTTGGCTGTGGAAAGCAAACCTCTTAGGACAGATCAAGGGAACTCAGGCCACTGCTAGTGATCATGACATAGCTCCACAGACTGCCACATCATTAGCTAGTTCCCAATACCTTCATGGGCAAAATCTTGAGCAGAAAGAACCTTCGAGGATTGACACATTCTTATGAGCTAGTTCATCACCAAAGGAAGATGAGGGGTCCTCCTTTCTTCCAAATTGTTTTCTTAAAGCAGACAAACACCATGGCTGCCCTAGAGTCCCACATTGATGTTTTTGTACTAAAACTTACACCTATTAAATATTTTAGTTATCATGGAGACAGATGTCTCTTCCAAATCAACCTATCTTAGCTTAAAATAATCCTTTCTCCAGACAGTATGAATACCTCCATGAGACCTGATACGTGCTCCACAGTCTGGATTTCAGGTCAGCTTTACAAGCTTCCCAAAGACAGACTAACCCAGCACATCTGATTGAAGCTGACTGAAGAGCATTAGCATATGCCTGCCTCTGATGACCTACAAAATTATATTCCTGAACACAAGGGTTACAGCAAACAGAAAGGGCTGTCATTTCTTCAGCTCTCTCTTGGAGAAATGGACATTGATCTGCAGTTTCTCAAAGCATGAACACTCTCTTTGGGAGAAGAGACATAATGGAGGCAGCCATCAGGGAAATTTGGTTTTCCACATTCAGTTGCAGAGGTAAAATGATTCTGCTTCTGAACTGGAAGAGCTGCCTTCCCTGTCTAGTATCTTCTCTATCATATTAGCCGCCATGGAATATGAAGTTCTTACCAAATAAAACCATTTACCATTGCACTCTAATGGACTGAGCACACACAGTAGGAAGGGCAGAGTGATTTATACTGGAGACTTACAGAGCTTTATGGACTCCATTAGGGGCAGAATGTAAGACTACATTTTGAGTTCCCACATTTTAAAACCTATGTTTGCATTAAATGCTCAACCCTTACTAACATGTCTGTATCCTTTTACTGCTGTAATCTCTGATGCCTCTCAGAAGCATTAGCATATAACTTTGTAAAGCTTCGCTGGTACCAAGAGGATTGTTCAAGAATAACATTTGATACAGAGATATAAGCTCGCAAATGGTCATAGGCACGAAGCTTCATCAAAACCACTTTGCAAATCCACAGCAGATACTGAACATCTCCTTATACTTACATGGCATTGCATGATATATGCTGGGCCAGTACTGCCCACTGTCTCTCTTCAGCCAGACACGAACTGTTCTGTAAAAGGAAAAACACAACATACACGTGAGGAAGAATTAAAAAAATAATCATGACTGAATGAAAGCAAAGTGATCATGATGAATGTACAAGATATTCTTCAAAATTGAATTATTTTGCTGAGAGGGAAAGTAAACCTGTGAGCTCCTACACCAGCCTGATACATCAGCCTCAGATTAACTCCTGTAACTAATTAACTCAGAACCACTCCTTGGTTCCATGTAGTATTCAACATCTTGGCTGAACATATCTCAACAGTATTTGGAAACTACTATGGCTTTTAGTTCTTTGCCTTCACAAAGACTTGAATATGACTGTTCATTCAACACATCACGTGAGAAATTGGGATACCACAGTTATCCCAGCAGAGCATTCCTATATCAGCACTTCCAAACTCTGCAGAAACCTTCCCCAGGTAGGCCTTGGCCCATCTGCTGCCTGTTGTTTCATTGTTCTGCTTCAGGAAAACCTCTACGAAAAAGAAGAAGGTTCTGAAATTTTCAGCTGCTTATTACTAAGATTATGTCCATTTGTGCCAAAAATGACCTCTTCAGCTTCAGGACCTTTCCCTCTCCTCCATGCAGGCAGAGTGCTCTTGGAAGAAGCCCCTGAATACAAAGAAGCCAAACTCTTATCCTTCTCTGAAGTGGACCAACGTGACAAGCAGCCTTGTAGGTCTCCTCTGCCTCATCAGTCTGGAGTTGTTGTCTTTGAATAGAGGCACTTAGAACCACACAGTGCTCCCTACAAACATATCAGCAGTTTCCTCTCTACTAGAAGATCTTCCCATTGTATCTCAGGATTACCTTTGCTCATAATAATCATATTATGAGAAATACAGATTCCTGTTACTCAATCCATGCCCTTCAGACATTTAAGACATTTCTTGCTTGTTTCCACAGCAGAGGATCTGGACTGATGCACCATCTGTGTCAATAAATATTTATTATTTCAGTCCTCATTGTCATTTGCTTGTTTGGTCCAGTCTGTGACGCCTCCTTGTAACTGAACCTCTCTCTTAATGTCAGTTCATCAGTTAATTTCACCAAAACGCGTTCTAGTAACAGTATCAACAGTTAAAGCAGCATTAACCTCTTGCTTGTTCCTGTACAGCCTACTGTCACCTCACTTACAGCACCCTGTTACCTCCCTTCCTGTTCCTCTAATCCTTATACCTAATGTTAACTAGAAAACTCTCCATATAATACTGTATTCATGCTTTATTAACTTACACTGAATGTATTAACCTTCTCTAGAAAACATAGTTATCCAAGACAGCACCATGTCAGCATAGCACAATAGATTTTGACCCATCACCCACTTCTGTTTAGTCTTTTCCATCAGAATTACTATGAAACAGCAGATGCAGAAGGGATCTAAAAAAACCTATTGTTTCTGTAACTTGCACTTGATACTATTAAGGAAAAAGAAACAAGCAAGGATGGTTCTTTCCAGTACATGAAACAATGGAAATACAGCTTATGGAAAAGACTGCATGATTATTTCTGCTGTTACCTCATTTTATTCAAAAAGAAGACTGCAGTCCTCTTTAGTCAGTACAAGTTCAGAGCAATATCATAATATAATAAATATATCATAATAGAATATAAATTAATCTAAGGCATTACATACACAAATGTTGTCTGAATTGAAATGCCATGCATAATAAAGCAATTCAAGAACTAGTAATCTATCTTTCAAACTTCAAACTAAAGGCTGCACCACCTTATCTTCCTGTATTGCAAATGTCCAAAATCAGGTTTCTGCTCATCTTACCCTGCATTCAAACTCCTTTTGCAGCAGATAATTCTGAGGCCTTGTATATTTGGGCACTACACAAGCTGAATCATTGTAAAAATATCTCAAGCATACACTTTGACAGGGTATGTTGCTCTAAAAACCAACACTTCACTGGGTTTACAAGTCCCAAGGTTAGAAAGCTCTTACAAATTACTCAAAACATGTAACATTCATTATAATTATCTCCTAAGTCTAATGGCCTTTCTGCGTTGAACACAGCAGCAGCTACAAAGCAAAGCTGACGAAACTTTTTATCAGGCACAATTCACCAGCCAACACCAACGCTGACGTAGCTGTGATTGTGAGAGGGACAGACAAATCCTTCTGTCATTTCTCCCCGCTGCTGACCACAGCTATTAACCAGAAGCTCTGGAAGCACATCAACCACTCTGCTTCCCAAACGTATGAGCTCTTACAAATGTGTTTGTCCTTGACAAGTGAGGTTATTGTGACAAACAATGAGTGTGCACAAAAAAATAATGGGATGAATCACATGGAGCTGAAATAACTGAATATGAAACTAGCCAGAGGAAATGCACCTGTGAGAGACCTGTCTTTCTTGACCATCCCAATCTATGTATTCAAGTGCTATAGGTTTCAAAATCCCCAGGCCTCAACAATATTGCCTTTCCCCTCCACTCTGAGGCTCTGGGAAATAATAAATCTAGTACAACATCTTTCAAATAATTCAGCTTGCAAGGAAAGGACTGCGTAGAAGAAGAGATCTTTAAAAAGCTGCAGGAAATAAAAATGAATTTTATGTGCAAAAATGGCACTTATTTGAATGCTTTGGATTGGTCTTGTCAATGTTTACTCAACTGTACCTACTGCAGAATTAATGATCAATTTGACAATTACATCAATTTAAAGACTTTTAGATGAATGATAATGAACCAAACATATTTTCTAGTAAAGCTCAAAACAAACAAAGAAAAAACTGCTGGAGGTTGTGTTAAGAGTGAAACTACTTTTACTAATACAGGCCTCTTCTACAGGTACACAGTCTGCTCATTTCTTGGTGTAGTCAACTATATTTCCATTCAAGGACTAAAACATGACTAAATGAGAACTAAATGAGGAACAAAGAATTCTAAGAATAAAAATATTATGAAAAGATGTCATCTAACTGTAAGGTGTGTGAAAAGGAACATAACAAGCAAGTCAGTTCATGTAACTCTTTAAAGAACTAAGTATCTCCCCAGTAAATGATTTGAAATAAAAGAAAATAAAAGATCTTGTAAATAATTTATTTTAAAATTAAGGATGATTACTATGCATGTCTTTAAAGCAAACATTTAAAATTTATATTAAGCATTATAATGGAATTCCAATATCTATGTATAAGCATATGTAAAAGCATGAAAATTGCTCCTTGTATCAGGAAATGACAACTCAGAACTTTCTCCCCTTAAGATTGCTGAAATAGATAAAACATTTTATTGAAAGAATGAAAACCGACCTCAGTTCAGCAACCTTTTCCAGGTAACTTTTTCTCAAAGTAGATTTGGGCTAAAGAAAAAACCATCCCACCTACTCAATTTGGGAGAAGCCAAATGTTCTTGGAAGAGTATATCCTTTTTCAGCCGAAATTCCACACGTTTCTGAATACTTCTCTACAGAAGTATTCTATCCACTAGATGTGAAACCCAGAGCCTTTGGAGCTTCTAAAGAATGCAAAGAAAAAAAAAAACCAAGCATGAATGAAAATAAGCTTTTTAAATGGATATCCAGCACAAGGAGTACCTGCTGCTTGCATGGTTACTTGACTTAAACAGCACCCACCCGGGTCAGGATTCATTCTTCAGCTGCTCTAGAGTGATTCAGTCAGCATTACCATGGAAATGAGTTGTCCCTTCATTTTGTTGCCAGTGAATTGACTTGGAAAGATTTTTAGAAGCTGTCAAATCAATGGATATTCTTCTAGTCTTTTCATAACAGAGATGATTTATTTTTAAATGAGACAGGCTATACAGAAATAATTCTGCCATACAAAGGACAGGCTATGTCTTCATATATCAAGGAGATGTGAAAATTGACTATTTTAAAAGAAAAATTGCTTCTCTCTGTTATGATGAAGAGAATGTGCCTCAAGTCCAGGTGGTTGTGGATGTACCAGCAGATCTCAAGCACACTGCCAGGCTATGCAGGTGTGCAGGAGGTGGGCTTCACCTGAGCACCCACTACTCATGGAGGAGACCATGCCAACAGCAGCAGCACGTCCACCTCAGTATAGCAGCAGCTCTGTGCGTCCCCATGTACAGAAACGTACTCAGTCACTGGTATCTCATTTCTGATAAAAACAACTTCTTCATACAAACCCAACTTGGTGCATCTAGGCTGCAGTGTGCTTCGTGAAAATCTGCACAATGCTGCCAGGTTGGATGCGAGATTCTCTACTCTATCCCTACTGTGGCCTGAGCAGTCACCTCACTGCTGGAAAACTCAGTGTTGCTTGGAGTGTTGGAGTTGAGTTTCTGTGAGTGACTCATAGCAGGGCTCCTGTCTTTTCTCCTTTGCACCTTGCGTGAAATTAAGGCAAAAGACAAACACCAGTGTTGCATACCGTACAGACACACTGATCTGTCAAAGCACTGGCCCAAGATGTTTGTATGTTGCTATTCTGGGAAATCTGTGGTAGGGAGATCCATAACCTCAAGAAACAAGATCTCTATAACACTCTACTTCTTCAGAATATCCATAAACCCACCAGTTCTAGTTTCACAGTTTGAGTGAGGAAATCTAATGCATCTGTTTCCCAAAACAGATCCTTCTTCTCCTGTTCGTTTTTCTTCCTTTCTTTTCTCCTTTCTCACGCCTGTCTTTTTATAAGTTTCTCTTTGCTGAGATGCACTTCTGGAACATTATTACCTTCATGCCCCATACACCAGAGTATAACAGAGCAGAGGTAAACCTTAACACATACAATTTACTACATTATTTCATAGGTATTCTTGGGCTTCAGGAAATTATTTTAAATGGCATTTTAATGTATTCCTTATTGTTTGTACCTTGGACCATATACTGTGGGATTATTTTATATCTTGTCTGGGTGAGTGACCAAAACCAGTAAGCATCAAATGAAATGTGAAATTATATTTAAGTTTTTATTTAATTATTTTATTGTTTTATTCTTATTTGTGGTGAGGATACAAATTGCAGAGGTACAGAAACTTTCATCTGTCATTTTCTCAAGTCACCAGGCTTATTCAGAGACATAACAGCTCCCTGGGAAAGGGGGATATGTCAACAGTGCAAATGACATGGTTAAAAATATACATTTCCTACTGTCTGCTGTTCTAACTACAGAACTGATTCAACACAGTTTCAGAACAATTTTGAAAAAGGAAAAGGACTACACTAAACTATTCTGGAAAGTCCTTTAAAACACTCCTCCAGCTATTCACTAACAGAAGAAGCAAAAAGATATTAGTATAATATTATATAAGCATTAGTGCGATCTGTGAGGTTTAAGGCATACCTAATGGAGTATTAACACATATTCTTACCATCAATACAATGAAGACTTCTTTAGTGTTGTAACGAAACTCCACCTATTCCTCAATAACAGACAATTCAGATTTATTCAAAATATGTGTTTCTCTAGAAACTAAGTATCTGCATTTGTGACAGGAAAAGCTCTACCTGATGTCATTAAACAAACATGACAATAGTAGCCTTTGAAGTCCAAGTACATCACTGATGGTTTTATCGCCTTCAGCAGTGACACACTGTCATTAGAAGTACGATAAGGAAAATTATTTAACAACTGCATTAAACCGAATTACACAGTACTATAAAATCCACAATATCACCAGAGACTTTTGCAGGCAAGAGATGGGAAGAGATTCTGACCTCCACTGCTCAATGACATGGAACCCTACTGTGAAAAAAGGATCTTTCATGCTTAGTGGCAGCTCATGAACCACTGACAGTGTACTGGAACCAGTGATGAAGAGCTTCATCTCTCCAATAGATTTTGAAAGAAAGTATATGAAAGCAAAAATCAAAACCAGAACTAGTTTCAGTGCCAGCTTGTGTTTCAGGGAAAACAAACAGAAATGTAATAGCAAAGGCAAAGCCTCAGGCAACAAGAGTACTTTATCTAACAGTCCTTATCCTACGTCCGCCTGAATGAAAAGCAAAAGAAAACCAAGACAATACCCCAGTACTCCCACACCACCCACACCAAACCCAACACCAAAGGCCCAAGGAAAGGCATGACTGTCTCTCACTCAGACCCACCGCTACTAATTCCCACAAAGCCTATCATACAACGGTGATGGAGGGTTCTGCATACACCCTGAAATGCTGGGGCATATCCAGGTGCTACCTTGTTTTCCCCGGTTTTGATGAACAAATGTGTGATTTAAGCTGAACTAGTCAAAGATTAACTCACTGCACTTTTTCTGAGACTGAGACCCTGCGCAGGTATACAGCCACAGTATAAGAAGGATATAAAGCTATTTAGGGAGCATGCAATGGAGGTCCATAAGGACGGTGAAGGGTCTCGAGGGGAAGCCATATGAGGAGTGGCTGAAGTCACTCGGCCTGTTCAGCCTGGAGGAGACTGAGTGGGGACCCCATAGCATTCTACAGATTCCTATCAAGGGGAAGTGGAAGGGCAGGTACTGTTCTCTCAGGTGGCCAGCAATAGAACCTGAGAGAATGACATGAAGCTGAGTGAGGAGAAGTTTAGTTGGATATTGGGAAAAGGTTCTTCACTGGAACAGGCTCCCCAGGGAATTGGGCAAGCACTAAACCTGTTGAAGTTCAAAAAGCATTTGGACAAAGCTCTCGGGCACGTTGTGTGATTCTTGGAGTGTCCTGTGCAGGTCTAGGAGGTGGACTTGATGATCCTTGTGGGTCCCTTCCAAACCAGGACACTCAATGATTCTACGATCATTGTAGATCTGGTCTAGGGTTTTTTACATTACAAAAGGGCAGGTTCAGTTTATGAAATAAAGTGCAAGAGCTACAAGTTCAGGAAAGGGGGAAAATGTGTGGGGAAAAGATTAAAGAGTTCTGAAGGATGGACTTTATTTCAGGGCTGTTTTAGTGAGGGTCTCTCTTAGCAGTGATTGCATCAAGGCATTTCCAGAAGATATAATATCCTCATTGTAACCTTGGACTATAACTCATCACTGGGCTTCCCACAAAATGAAAGTATTGTGAATAATGACAGCACACACTACTCTGTATCTCTCAAACCCTGCAATAAAGCCATAAGAGCAGTAAGATCTGACTTCAAGAGTCACCTGGGCCAGCTCCCAACAGCCAGCACCTTTGACATCCTGCGGTTGTATCCAGAATGCTCCTGACATTGTTACCAACCCAGAAACCCGCATGCACATAGCTCAGAAGCACCAGAGAAACAGGATCACGGAACGGGAGATGAGCCAGGCAAGGACTACACAGAGTCCTGGATGTGAACAGCACAGGGAGCACACCAAAACCTGTGTGGAGACAGGATCTCATGGCAGTAGCTCGGGCACCAGCTGCGAGGAAAAAAAAGAGTTTCATGAGCAGTTGAACATTCAAGTGCACTGTCAATCCCACCCAGTGATATAAAAAAAAAAAAACATTGCACAAAACCGAGTGCCAAGCAAGCAGGCAGATGGACTGAAAGGTGGGATTTTTTTTCACACAAAGCATACTAAGCAGTCAAACCATGCTCAATAAGATGTTTCCTCATTTAATTCATGCTGCTGTACCTAAATGCAGATGCACATTGCATAACAGGGAAAATGTCAAAGTTTTGGTAGGTTATATGCTGCTGCAGGATTGCATGGGTTTCTCATGGTGTTATACCATCAGTTGTACTTAGTCCTCAGAGAAAGTGACACCATTTTATTTAACACAGTTTTGGTTCACATAGAAGGCTTTTTGGGTATTTCGTGGTAAGTGACTAAGGACCAAAGATTCATAGGAAACAATATCAGGAGAAATGAATTTTTATGACTTAAAAAAAAGATACTGACATGACAGCTTTACTACTCAGCTGTGAAACAGTTTCCACCCATTTTTTTTTTCACTTTTCTGGACAATAAGCAATGCAGTTCAGTGATTTTTCCAGTTACCTGAATACACATGCCTGGGAACAGCGCAAGCTCTGCCCTTCAGGTATGGGACAAAAACCAGATTCTGACCAGTTTCCACTTCAGAAGCTTTGGTCAAGTAGAGACACAAAAAATTAACCATAAGTCACAACCACAGAAAAATACTGTTATGTTGAGGTTACTAGAACAAGTAACCATCTCGGCCTCAGGGACCCAAGATGCCTCAGGTCTTCAGCAGCTCCATAAAATCAGCTCTCATCATGTGTCACAAGAAGCAGCATAGTGACTACACCACATTCCAGCTGTAAAGAAGCTAACTTTTCCTGCAAATGCAGGTAAATGCAGGGCTGGAGTCCCCAGTGAGCATCCACTTACAGCTTTGGAAAGAATTAAACAAGTGTTACATCACTTTTTTCAAGCAAGTTACAAAATTACCTCCCTCATTAAAAACTCTGCACCAGTTTTCCTTACAGATCTTTGGGGTAACAAAATGATTTCCATTGCCCTCTTACCCACAGACCTCCTTCATCCAGACCCCACCAAATGATTTCCCTTCCAGAACAGATAAAGCTTTGGAGCTGCCTGTACTGATCAATTCCTGTTTGCATTCAGGAAGCATAAACACACAACCTTTTGAAGGTAATTGCATTGGATGATTTAATTATTGCAATCCAATTACTTTCACCTCCTTCTCACATTCAAATGTTTCAGTCATGGAAGTTATTGGAAAGATCCTCATTAGATTAAAATACAGACCTACTATGCAATAAGTGACTCAGTGAAACCATGCTAAAAATACCCAGTGGATCCAGAATTTGCAAGAAAGGAACTCTCCTCCATGCCTCTAAATTGCCCATGTAGCAAAGGTGAAGAACTAGAACCCACCTGGTCACTGTCCTGATTCCAGCTGCCTGGTTGGAACATCTGTCTAGCAAAACACAACACTTTTTTTTTTCTCCAAAACGCCTATTGGCTATCAACTTAGTGATGATTCTTAAGTTATGCATGCTTCACTCTGTATAAAAATAAATCCATTATTCAACTGATAAAAAAGCGGATCTGTGAAGTGAAAGCTGAACATACTAACTTTAAATATACATACCACCAGTATGGCATTTTCTAATAAATTACAGTCACATAAATGCTAATTTACAGGAGAAGATTGATATTTGATCCCAAGCACTAAATTAGATCATACTCTTAGGTCTCAACTTATGTTTCATATAAATGTTTGGTTAACTATCCAGCGTAACATCTAGTAAATTATGCCTTTACTGCAGAGGACGGAAGCCACATTTCCGTATGTACAGGATGATGCCCTCTGTCGGCATTTTAATTTATGGACCTAAGTCAAATGCATCATTCACTGCAAGTGATTAAATTGAATCATTAACTACTTCACTGCTCCTTGCAAGATATCTGATGTATTAAACAGAGTATAACCATTCATTGAAGCTATTTCAGAATCGTGGTGTATGGAAAATAAACTCCCAGATGCAATAATGGAAGACCATGCACAAGCTCTGAAAGCGTTGTCTTGACAGTGTATTTCCACATTCAGTCAGAAAGCACTCAACATTTAATTCACGTAATGTAAGGGAAATCCTGTGCTTCCTGGATTTTAAGAAAAGTATCATATCCCAATGCAAATAAACCCTTCTTGAAGTGAGCAGCTGTTAAGTCTCAACATCCACAGATTTCCCATAAAGTCATTAACTCCCAAAGTGCACACTTCTGTTACTACATGAACTATCACTTTAATTGATTGTTTCTCTGATTTTTTTCTTTGTGGAAAAAAACAAACCCAAACCAAAACAACTGTACTGGGTTTTGCTGGAGAGCATTGATTTTCTTCACAGTAGCTGGCATGGGATTGTGGTTTGATATGTGCTGGAAACAGCGCTGAGAATCTTGAGATGTTTTTGTTAATGTTGAGCAGGGCTTATACCGAGCCAAGGCCTTGTCTGCCTCTCATCCCACCCCATCAGCAAGTGGGCTGGGAGTCAGCAAGAAGATGGGAGGGGACACAGCTGGGACAGCTGACCCCAACTTACCAAAGGGATAATTCCACATTAGACAGTCTCATGCTCAGCATATAAAGCTGGGGAAGGAAGAAGGAAGTGGGGGATGTTTGGTATGATGACATTTTGTCCCTCCAAGTAATGGTTACTTACGATGGAGCCCTACCTTCCTGGAGATGGCTGAACACCTCCCTGCTGATGGGAAGCAGTAACTGAATTCCTTGTTTATCTTTGCTTGTGTGCCTGTCTTTTGTTTTGCCTATTAAACTGTCTTTAGCCATGAGTTTTCTCACTTCTACTCTCCCAGTTCTCTCCTCCATCCCACCATGGGGAGACTGAGTGAGCAGCTGTCTGGCACCAAGTTGCTGCCTGAAGTTAACCATGACAAAAACCCAAACCAAAACCTCTACTTTACAGGTAAATTCCTTAGCCAATAACTAGGACAATCAGCTTGTCACATGCAGCTGAAGATGCTGAAAGGTTATTGTAACATCCTCTATAAGAAGAGATAGGCTTTTGGTTTTTAAATACTGCTGAACAATTACAGCACTGTTTTTTCAACGTCAACCAAAATATCTACTTGGAATGTATTTGTGTGCTCTGTGCCACACCAAGGGGCCTCTGCAAATGCTCTCCTTGGGGCATCAAGGACTTGCTGCAGAGGAATCACATTTCCAGTTCCTCCAGCTGAACCTGAACAATGATTCAGGGGTGATAAAATGTTTCCTCAGCTTTTCTGCTCATTGCCGTTTTTCTCTCTGGGCAGGCTGACTCAGAGATATTTGCACTGTCCTCACACAAACAGAACTCCTATAGCCTTTGCTCTTCTAGAGGAGGTAAGAAGCCACTCTGCTGCTTTGACCCAGCAGGACAACTTCGGTTGGGGAATCTCAATACTCTGGGAAGGAAACCAGTAAGGTCAACAGAATTAGCACCAGCAAAAAGGAATGAAGAAAGCAGGGCAAAGCTATGCTGAAACCTGTCCTGAAAGGCTTCTACAGTAGCTGCAAAGGAACTGTAGCCCTGAAGTGCTTTACCAAGGGCTCTCAGATTTCTTTTTATAATGCATACTGCAGTGTGTCGTAAGGTGCCAGCAAAGCCCAGCAAAACCCAAACTTCTGACTCTGTAATTTAGAGGTGATCTGACATTCAAGGGCTTAAAAGACAGTCAGTTTGTCATCTCTGTATTCCCGTGGGGGTTGCATGAGATGGAAATCAACAGAGTTGAACGGAAACAATCTTCAGCATGATGAGACTGAATATTCCATCCTAAACTTTAGGTTTTATTATTTAAAAAATCTCTCTCAAACACGCAGGGCCTCTTTACATCCAGCTACTTCTTTCATATGGCCTAGTTGCAGTTTTTCCATTCTTCAGCATTCAACTTCACACTGTAGTAATTTTATTCTATCATGTGTAAAAAAGTAAATTTGAATTTTTAAACACCAAATTTCAATGAATATCCTCCTGCTCTCCTCCCACAAGACTAGAAGTTCTGTTGTCTCTGCCTGCTCCACTGGTTAGTTGCTGTGTAAACTCATATCAATTCTTACATGCCTCCACTTAAAGGTAAGCAATCTTTCCAGTCTCTTGGAAAAGCTGTTCTTGTGTTCTGTTCCCCGTACCTGCTCTCGAATCCCTCTAATGAGACAATATCCTGTCATGTTCTCTACTAAATGCAGCAATCCAGACAGACAAACCTGCTCAATTATAAGAGCATTACCATTCTTTTCTTCATGCATTTTTTTCCCGCATATACACTAGCGGTATTTATTTGCAGCAGTTGTATATGGTTTTTATTCGTGCTGGCAGGATTTAGAAACTTACTATGGATGAAAGAGAAAAAATATATTTATCAATATTAGATTCTCTCTGCAACACACTGCTCTGCAGCAGGAAATTCTCCTGCACTTCACATCTCTCCACACCCAATCAGCTTATCTGCTAATTTGGGTTAAACATCTTGTCCAGACTGTTAGGGAAGGGAACAGACAATTCATCAGCCACAGCTCTCAGGGGCAATCCCAGAACCACATGTTTCTGGCAAGAGATGAGGAAAGTAAATTATAAAGGAGAGCAATATCAAATACCAAGAGAAACTTTGACCCTTTGCATCAAACTTTCTCCTTGTGAAAACAGGACAGGAAAGCCATGTCTATTGCAGCATCATAGGGAAGACACAAGACCATCTCTCCTCAGGTATAAAAAAAAATATTCTTTAAATATGTGAAATAGAGCAACATATTGCAGTGCACTCTCATAAAGATGCCTGGTAGAACTGTGTCCTGATAGGAGACCACTGCTTAGGTGACTGACCAAACCAATAAAGCCTGCAGAAACTTCAGTTTAATTACCTGGTCACTGCCTCAAAGGTAACTTCCTCTCTGCTATAAGAGACAGCTGCTGGTTCATTGCAAAAGTATCAAATATTATAAAAACCTCTTTGCTGGCACATTATTATGACCTTACTTTACTAGTATTTTTCTTTAGAGGGTTACAAGAAGAGTCCTTTGTAATTCCTGTCCAGATGCTGTCCCAGCTTGCATCCTCCAGATTTTTACAGCTGTCATTCATAGGGGAAATATCAGTATTATCTTGGAAGAAATAGATTTGAGGTTGTGAGATAAAGTCATCTCTAAAGACCTGCTTCTCTGCTTGGCAGCCTCTCACTTTTAAATCTTATTTCAAGCTAATACAAAACATAACATGCTCCAGTTCAAAAGTAGCAAGTACTTACTGGGTCATGCTACAGGACTTGGTAATTACAATAAAGGTGACAGTATTAATATATTTACAGAAATCAGGGGTTCAAGACAGAATAATTTCAAAGCAAAGATTTTCAAAGTCATTGCTGATTTAAATAGTGGGTAGCTCTACATGATCACTGGAAAAACCTGACCAACTTTCCCCATCCTGAATAAAGATGAAGTTCCTTAAGAGAGCTGAAGAACACCTACTTCCAACGCTCCTGCCATGAACAGGGACACTTTCCACTAGATCAGGCTGCTCAGGGTCCCATCCAACCTGGTCTAGAACACTTTCAGGGATGGGGCATTTGCATCTATGGATGTTGTCCTCCAGCAGAAGGCTACTAGTTAGCACAGGCATGCAGAGTGCAAAGAAAAGTGTCTGAAGTAATGACTTGGTCTATTCAAGGGCCATTGGAAGCAGAGAATGGTAGCAGATTGAAGCAGACCAGATCTATTGCTGACCTTGGCAGAGGACACCAGATTTTAGATGTTAATACAAGGTAGAAGACAGCTAGAGACAACTCACTGGGCTAGTAAATCCTTGTGTTATTAGGTAAAGCACAAAATCAGCTCACAGCATCTGCTCAGGAAACAATGAGCTGAGATGGGGTAAAGGCAGTAGATAATGGTCCTTTTTGATCCTGTGGCCTTGCAGGCTCAGCACTACCTGAAAAACTAAATCATGTTTGTAAGTCTGGCTTGATTTTTTTGCAGGTCAGACAGTATTGCTTCTTACACGGAGGGCAGGGAGGGGAATAACAGCTTTCCTTACAGACAGTTAAATTACTATGCAAAGAGACATAACAATTACCTCAAGCCATGAGATACCTGTCCCACAGACGACAACCAACTCTGTTGGTTTCAAAATCCATGCGTGTTCTGCTGTGTCAAGCAGTTCCTCCTGTCCTGGTATCTGAGACATGCTGAAAAACACCCAGGTGGAATGACCTGACAGTCCAGTGAGTCTCTTCCACATGTCATATCTAATAGAAGCAAATTGTGTCTTCTTATCAGGCACATATGGTGAGCTTTGGATGGATGTATGCAATTTGTGAGCAGTTATCAAGAAATGTAAATTATTAACAATCTGCAGCAGGTTAAGCAGTTTACTTAATTGAGAGATGTCCCAACTACTGAGCATCAGAGGGAGGCAGTACACATGGAAGTATTTAGAATGAATTTTTATTCCAGTTGGAGGGGAGGAGAAAGAAAATATTAGACAGAGCTGTTCTGTGGACAGTATCTGGCCCCTAAAACAGTTCAGATGGACAGTGAGCTCTAAATAAGACCAAACAGATAAGAACAGCAAGTTTGCAAGACAGACTGAGAGCAGTTACGACCTTGAACACAGCAGTGAACAAATGGGTTGCTTTGGAAGTACACATATATTCATCATCTACACTGCACAGAGGAAATAAATACAAGCTAACAAAGGCTGTTAGAAATGCACAACTATATCATTCCATAAATGCATCTTTCCCCCTGGCACTGCACCTTTAAAATACTTGCTTCACATTCCTAAGTCTGAAAGACCAAGGTTCGTCTTTGCTTTTCCTACTCACTTTTTCTTTTTTTCAGAGCACTTAATGGTTTTGTTTGATGAATTTCTGAAAGGAAAATACATCTGTAGAATGAAACAAAGGTTCATGGAATGGCAGCTACATGCTAATTAAAAAGCCAGTGAATGCTGAGGATCTATGTCCTACCTTTCCCAATGGTCAACCATTAACTCTATTTAGAACATAGGAGCCAAAGAAGACAGTCCAATAGCCTACTTCCAAGACATGACCTTAAAAGTTTAGGGAGATTTTTCTGTACTCCCATCATTTCTCCCACACTGTCTCTTCCTCTGGCACCCTTCATTTTTACACACATTTCAACCACGCTATTTCTCTCCCTGGAGTTTTGCCTCCAGCATCTGGTTCAACAAGAGCTGACAGCGATTTACAAGTCCTGCTAGACTTAGGCTTTTAAAATTACTCATGCTATTGGCAAGATTTTAAGCTTCAGATGTCAGTGTGTTTGTGGGAAAGGTGCAGATACTCCCTTTGCATGTTTTTCTGTTTTCAGGAACACCCGTTACCCAGCACCTATGAAGCTAACAAGGTCACCTCTCCCTGGCAGTAGCAAGCCTTCTTTATTTGCAGCCCCACAAGCAACTGCAGAGGTAGCCCACATTCCTGCACAAGCAGCTGATGTTGCCTTCCTCACCAAGTCAGCTTTGAAGCAGCAAGGCAAAGGCAAATACTGCCATTGCCCCCACCCACTGCAAATGAAAGAAACTCTTCCCATTTGATTTCCATTTCTCTACTGCTTGTAGCATCCCATTCTGCTCCCTCATGCCTGGGAGGCATCACACATCCACCGTCTCGCAGTTACTCATAACAATTCAACGCATGTTAATAATATTTAAACGAGTTTAAAAAAAAACAGTAATAAACCAGGAATTACTGTGGACTCTGCTGGACCACAGAAGCATAGAGGAGGTACTTCAGCATTTCAGAAGGCAACACCTGGCAGATAAAACCAGCTAAACACACTAAATGCCTTTTCATATCACCAGTGCACAAGGTGGTTTTTACCAATTTCTGGTGTTAACAATTTTCCTGATCCAAGCTGCCCCATTTCACTTTCATATCAGCTGACTTGGATATTGATATTTAACAGCATTAGCAAGGATGTGCAGCTGCTCCAAGTTCATGCAGGAAGGAGACAGCCTGCCTTTTTGAATTCCAAATTGATAAGAGGAGGATCACTGAGAGAATTAATAAGCAGGAAGGTGAGGAAATGAGAGAGTGAGTTGAGAGGAGTTAGAGATAGAATATGAATGGGAAGAACAGCAGTAGGAAACAGGATATAAAGTACAAACAATAAAAAGCCTGCAGTAAGGATGGCAGCAAACATCTGGTTCAGTAACACTCAGACAAGGAAACTTAAAGAGCACGGTGTTTTGATAATAACAGGTCTATCCAAATGGAGGTAACAGGCTGAACACAAACCCTTCAAACCCCAAGACTCTCCCATCACCCCAATTACTGTGGTATCAGGGCAGCTTTGTGCATGTCGATTGTCTCTCACCAGAAGAAAGGGGAGAAGTCCAGCTCCACACTGTGCATTTACAAAGCAGCCTGGTGACATGCAGGGCAATGAAAACCTTACAGCTGCACTCAACAGCTACCCTCCAGATTTGTAAATTGGAAAGTATTTCTCACATTAAGGTTTTTCCCCAAAGTGCAGTTGCACTTACCTTGATACCTCACAAAAACAAAGTTCTTGCTCTGTTACTCGGGACACTAAATCCTTTATGTGATGTTTACTTTTAACAGACAGGAATTGGTTTTTGCATTTAAGACAAACAAAGGTTCATTACCTACTGCTGCAAAATAAGCATAGAGAAAAATAAACAAAAGTTTTAAAAAGGAAGTTATGACCACTGCAGGCTATCTGAATTCAATGTCAAGTGTTTTTTCACCCAACTGCATACAGCAAAATGTGTACATATTTTAAGGAAGATAAAAAGCTCCACTTCTATTTTCTTCCTCGGCAGTGCTCATGGAAAGTTTCAAGTCTCCTAAACTCCTAAGGCTCTTAAATTCCTACTCTTTTTTTTTCTCCCCAAACTTGAGTCAAGTTACTATTGGGTCTTAAGAATGAAATATTTTTCTGTTCAAAGCAGCTTAGCTTTTGAATAAACAAACACACAGAATCAAACTTACTCCTGTTTAGGAAATATTTACAAAACTCACTGTTAGTGGAAGATAAAAACCATCTGTTTGAGATGCTTCTAAATCAGTCCTGGACATATAGAGAAAGCAGCACCACAATCCAGTTCCACAAGAGAACTTAAGACGATACCAAACACCAACAGGTCTAAGGTAAGAGCACGGGTGTGGGAGTTCTGCTTCCACTATAGAGGTAGGTAGTGAAAAATGGGACTCTCATGAAACACCATAGTGCAAGCCAATCCACACTATACAAGCTTATCAAAGATGCAGCAGTTCCATTTTTTCAAATGATCAAGACTGAATATGCACTGACTGAACAAGAAGTAAACTTCTCTGCAAGGCAGGATGGATAATCACACAGTCATCCCATTCTTTCTCTCTACAAGGAAGCCTTTCCATTTCAACTTTCAGCTTTAGCAGATGACTTTCCCAATTTTTTTCAGATAATATGTAACCATATCATGTTGCCAAATAGCAACACTAGTGTCACTGTGATTTGATTTCAGAAAAGAATATCAACTTAGTTTCACAGGAAGGAGAGAGCTAAGTTAGGTGTCTTGTTCTGCTTACTTTTGTTACTTCTACATAATTGATAGCTATTTGTAATTTAATTTTGACTCAAAATATGCTTCTCTCTCTTAAGTCTATGGTTAAAATTGTTGTTTCTGCAATATTTCATGCAATGGAGGCCAAGTAGAATTTCTATTTGCGTCCAAAATAAGACAGTGAAATGTTGTGGTACAGTAAAAGCAGCATTTTTTTTTTTGTAGAAAAGTACTATAAAGATTATTGTACAACTCTTATGTCCCAGGTATTCCAGGCATATGTGATTTAAAAGAATTTTGTTGCTTTCTTAATCCCCTGATACCTTCAAAAAGCAATCATCTTATAACAACTCAGGGCAAAATACTCTGACACCATTTCCTCAGTATCAGAGGACCGGTACCAGAGAATTTCAGAGCAACAATCTTGAAAACAGTTAAAGTAATATTAAAAATTCAACAAGAAATTTTCATAGAAAACACAAAAAGCTCCTACAAGACACTCCACACAAGAAAAAAACCCTAGAATATATAAATTCTTTCACAATCCCAGAGGGAGCAACAACATACTGTGGAAGATAAGGCAAGTCCAACAATCCATGCCACTGGAAAGCCTGGCTCCAAGACACAAAACCCAGCTGAGCAACTTGGGCCAGGCTCAGGAAGTGGAGGAGAACACAACTGCCACAGGACGGCACCATGCCAAGGAGTGTCAGAACCATGATGCTACATCCAACACGTATTTTCTGACTCTGCTGCTGCCCCATTGCAATTACTGTGGCAGTGACAGCTAAGGGAAATCTATCATCCTTGTGCAGCTCGACATGCACTCACTCCTCCAGTAATCCAAGTATCACCTGTCCTTTTGAAATGCTCAGCTGATCCTACTCAAGGTCAGCAGCAAAACTCCCAAGTGACACTGGAGTAGGATGAAACCAGCTATGACAATTTTGGTGTTTGTTTGCACATTGAAGCAAAAGGAAATGACTATTTCTTCCTAATAGGAGACACATCACTGTCCCCAAAACAGTGGGTAAAGAAGAAGAAAAAAGAGGAGGACTGAAATACTGTGTGAATCATCCACCAGATACTCAAATGGAAACAGCCTGTACAAAACCCTTAAGATTATGGAAGAGACTCTCCAGAAGACTTTGCCCCACCAACACCTTTAACTTCAGTTACATTATCAGTGTCAGGTAAACTGGACAAGGCAGAAAGACCTATGTGATAGTTACAGAACCAGCATCTCTAGCTATAAAGTACTTTGTGTTGAAAATGTGCTTTGAAGACTAATTTAATTATTGTGCTTGAAGTTTCCTTGCTTTTCTTAGGTAGAGGAGCTCACAAGCTATTGAGGTAGCCTATTTCCTCTTCATAGTTTCTTTGTGGCATCACTGGTTTTACTAGGAAATGGAAGTTTCTTATTTTTTGTCCTACTTCAAGTTTTAATGCAACCTACAAAACCTATTAAAGAGTTTTCCATAATCATTTGGCAGCAACACCAAATGTATGGGAGAAAACTGCTTAGGGTACAGCCTGTGACCTCTGTACATCCATCTTATTTCAAGAATTTTAAGAACTGAAAGGAGCACAAATGTCATTCATATGATTAAAGGTCTTTTCAAAGATGTAATGCTTAGGTAAAACTTCACAGCAGAGGGTTTCTGGACTTCCTCGATCTTCTTCAAGCTATGCTCTAGATTTGGATGTCCCTGGTGAAGAATTCTCTCTTCAAGCACCTAACATCTAGCTGTGTTTCAAATGCAGATGATTGGTGACTTGTATTTCAAAACTGGTCATTACTATAGCTTAGCACTGTTCTATGACTGCAAAAATACAGGACCAAAGCTTCCACAAGGCCTGAAACAGCGAAGGGACTGTCACACTTATTAGAACAAACCTGGGTACTTTTACTGGCAGGCACAGTGCAGCTGCAATGACACCAAGCCCACTGGAAGGATGCCACCCAGGATGGTGCAAGCAGAGAAGGAACTGGCATGTAACGAAGCATTCCTATTCCACCTCCCAGACCTACAGGACATGCAATGCTCTGCTTAAATAGGCCAAAGATACACGCCCGGGTGTCAGAAACAAAGACTCACGAAGAAAACATATCTTGACAGCTATGGAGGAATGCCAGAAGATGCATTCACATCGGTTACAGGTCCAATGCTTGGGCCTCCTGTGCTGCAGGAAGTGAGCACAGACGTCTGACTGGAGAACTTGGCCACAGAGGCCAAGAATGTGACTTCAGTGCTCCAGCTGAGTTGCAGGCCTGGCTGCAGCCCTGCGGGTCACTGGGCAAAGTCACACACAGAAATTTGGCAAGCAGACACACTTTTGCTCAGCACAGGGGCCCTGGGAGGCCTGTCCTCCTCTGGACGTCTGGTTGAAGTTATCTTAACAATCTCAAACTACTTTGGTCTCAAATTCAGGTTTTTTAAACTTACTCTTACAGATTTCCAACCACCAGAAATGTTTACAGGCATGACAGTTTCAAGGGCTGTGTCCTGTTTAAACCAGTGGCTTACTCAGTTTGGTTTTTTTTTTTTAATCACAGAACCAATTTCCTAGTGGCAATTCTCTCACCAGGAGGAACAGCCACATGACCTGGGGGCTCCGGAGATGTGAAACACACCTACATTAGTACGTGACACAGGCCTGGGACCAGCCTCCAGCAGTGAGGCCACTTGGCAGGGAAACCTGCAGCTGCATCCAAGTTATGTACTGGGAATGGTCCCTGGTACCAGCTGACTTCCAAACCCTGCGTGGGCACTGTTTGATGCTGTGCAAACTGGCTCATGGCAGGAAGAGTGCCCGATACCAACAACCAGACACCACAGCCAGCCAGATCCCTGTGCTTGAAATATACTCTTGCACAATTTAATTTATTAGAAATGCAGTCACTATAGCTACTGGCCATGGGTTCAGCTGCCCATTTCTCCCAGCCTGTTCATGGAGACATTAAAAAAAGGAAACAGTATTGACCCCTGTATTCACCAACCATCTTGTGCAATACTGGGCTTGTATAAAAGAACAGGAAAGTGAGAACAAGGGGGTTGCTGCTCACCCTCACAAAAGCTCTTCTTTCTTGTTACTTTGTACACCACAATAGTATCTCAAGGTGGTCCATATTTTCCCACTTTCCTTCCTTCATTTTTATTAGCCTGAGGTCAGTATAATGGCATTGGTCAATAACTGAAAAAAATACCATTTTTTGGCTTGAAGTTATACACAGCATTAAAGGGAAATGAAAGTCAAAACAAAAAGATGACCACTGCCAGGAAAATGCTTCAGAATATCACAACAACCAGCTTGTAAATTAGGAGTTTGCCTTCAAACACAGGCAGTATCATTTATTTCTGGAAAAATACCATAGAGTCTGAGGTGTAAATACATGCACACACACCACTTTTTGAAGCCACTTTTTAATCCACATGCTAAACACGAACACTCACTAAGCAATTACCCATGTCATTTCCTTTTCCTATCTCCAGAATTTTTTCAGTGGTTTTTTATCTACTTCTCACATATCATTTTGTATACAAAACACTTGCCTACACATTTAATATAGGTTTTGTGCTTAACAGCTGTATAACAGTTACACTTGTTTCTAAGAGAATTTGACTCTTAAAACCATGTAAAAATGTCTGTTCGTGTCAAAAAGGGCATGTGAACACAAATTCAGTTTTAGAGCACAGGAAAGACCATGGGAAACAATGACTGAGGCAAACCAAGCTGTTGGTTATGTTTAGCCATGCTTCCTGCTGGTGATCTCAATAACTGCAATCCTTAGGCCATCCATTCAAGTGTGTTCACACCTCATAAAAACCAGACAACAGCGTCCATGCCTGCTTCCTGGAAGAAGAGGCTTTAGGTCATCAGGTTTTTAAAGAATGAAATTAAGCTGTGATCAAAAGGGTGCTGTGGATGAAACTAGTTGGGGATGGCAACTTCTTGGCTTGGTTTCCTGGTCACAAAAACTTATTAAGGAAATCCTCACCAGGCTTCTCTCTCATCTACTAAAGAATGAAAGGAGGGAAAGAAGAAGCAAAAGCATCTGAAATCACAGAGGAGCTTTCATAATTCAGATGAAAGTCATGCATTTTTCAGCCACTACAGCATGTAATTTTTTTTTAAACAATCAGTACATTCATAGCTCCCTTTCCCTACTGCCTTCTCTGGTATACAATATGGGCTAGCGACAGTACCTGTGGAAAAGCGTATTGCTGGAAACTCAAGGACCATGTCCAACAGCATTCACAGCATTTCTTGTTTAACAAAAAAAACCCTACCCTTACTTTTCATCTTCCACTCCAAAATCAACACTTTGGAACCTGAATTAGTGGTACAAGCTACTGAAGGACTTTCTCCCTTCCCCCTGGTCTTGTGCTCCCCAACCATATTAGCAATCATAAAGAGTGTGCAAAGTCGAAGATGAAATGCCAAACAACAGAGGTCTCAAATATTCCCTCAGGACAAAGCCTGCAGCTGGGCAGGCTGTAGAAATCCCGCCTGCAGAACAGCTGAGAGAAGATCTCTGCAACGGCCCATCCCAACACAGCTCCTCACCTGCTGGTGCTTTATAGCTCAGGCTGCCAAGGTACTCCAAACACCGTAACAAGATCTCTGAAATTTTATGTGCTTTGGCCTTTTGGCTACAAATAAACTTGGCAACAACAGGGATCAGAGTGTGAAGCTGGAAGTTCAGTTTTGCTATGGGTCTGTCCCTGCTGGAAACCTGGCAGGATTTGATAGTTTCAAAGCAAGATGATGGATTAAATTATTCCCACTCATTTACTGGCAGTTACAGAAGTTACCAAGAAGAGATTAGTTTATGAAATGATTCATTTACTGAAGAGAAGAGACTGAATTCTTCTTTGGAAATGGATCAGTGCCTATACACTGTGTAACCAACCCCTGTACGTACTACACTGTGCCAAGTACAGTGGTCTACCACCCATTGCAGCTGATACTCTTACATGAGCTGCTTTCCCTGCTTGCTCCTGCCTGAGGGAATCCAGCATAGGTCCATTCTTAGATGCCAGTGCCAGCTCTTGCAGTCTCAAAAACTTCAGATGCAACAGAACTTAGAAAACTTGATCTAATATCAGACAGCATTAAAAGTCACAGCTGCTAAGGCAGCACACGTAACATACCAGGCAAGGCTTTGGTATGAATTATAATTCAGCCCAAAATAGTCTTTTTGGGTTGAATTATAGTTGTTCTGACTGAATGGGACATAGGTCTCAGTGGAACAGAATAAAACATGTCACCTGACTGCCACAAAAAGTATTAACTTCTTAATTTCAGTAATTAAATAACATCAGGGGACAATAAAGTCAAAGGTGTCAATTTTGATTTGACAAATACATTATCTCTTCACCCTCGGCCCTCAGTACAATTAATGCTGAGACTGCTTTAGCCCTCTTTTCCCCATGTAAGTACTACCACACTGCCCTACTTAGATCTCTAGTTTTTATCAGTATTTGTTTCTGCCTATGCTATAATAAATGGTTCCCACGGCAGATTAAAAGCATAGAGATCTTTATCACTAGAAGATAAACACAAGACTATTCAGCAAAGACCCTTTTACCTGCCATTATGCTCCTGGCCAGAAGAAAGCAGGCTGTGCTGAGGCCTGATCAAGGACTCCTGTGCCACAGGAGTCTGAAGCAATGGGACCAACGTGACAAGAACAGGCACAAGGCCTGTATGCCTGATATCGAACAGCACAGACATGACCCTATCTGCTGGACTTCCAGCAACTGCAGAAGGACAACCATCCTTTGACAACTGCTTATTGTTGGTGGAGCTGCTTGCTGCAAGAGCGAGTGAAGCCAAGGCATGATTCCTAAATCCAGACAGGACATGTAGAGGACCTCCACTGCCATCAAAATGCCACAGCTGCCTTTAGCCAACCCTGAATGCAGCAAAAGCTAGGCTGGACCACAGGCTATGCCCTTGCCATCAAAGCTGAAAGCATCTCCTTGGAAATCCTACCTTCATTCTATCCGACAGAACGCACATGGTGCTGCAAAACATGAAGCCTTCGAAATGTCGATTTGAACTGCTCACTGGATGACTTCTCAGCCCACATCTGCTCTAGCAAAACACAGAGGTGAGAGGAGGGCTGAGTTTCTCTGTATCAAATGGAAAAAAGGAATGGGGTATAGGAATGAGAAAATACACCTTAATAACACTTAGGATCAAGAAGAAAACATAAAGAAGGATAATTTGGCACATAAGCAAAATGACTGCAAACTTTAAGGCCCCAAAGTATTCCACAAAGCAGATATACTTCCTGCTTAAGAAAACAATTAAAGCTTTGTTTGCCATTATAAGTGAATTTGAAGCCAAAGGTAAATTTACCACATTTGCACTCACTGCTGGAGGTGCAAAATCTCATTATCTGTCACATTCCCAATACGGGCAAGGATCTTCTCTCCATATCCCTTCAAGACGAAGCCATGTGTACTTGTTCTGTCATCTGAATCCAGATAATTCAATCTGATGGCAAAATAGGCCACTTCACATTAGGACAGCCTTTTCTCAGATTTCTCTCCATAAGACTCAACTCCTAATAAACCATGACTACAGACCTGTAAAGGTCAAAAGTATCTCTTTCTGGGGCTGATCGATCACTACTGTTATTGCAAAAACCTGCAAAGTACATTGATCTTTCACCTCACAGTAGGAGGGAATGGTGCAGGACTTGGAGAATGAAAAACAACATTAGACAAAACTTTGCAGTAAACTTGGCAGCAGAACAGCAGTGCTTTCTACCCCGAACTGTGCTTTGGCATTGGCTTTGATTCAGAGCTCAAAACCTTACGAGTTCCCTGAAAAACTTAATTTAAGTGGCAAATACACATGATGCGACAAGCAAAGCCCATATGTTCAAAATCTGGTCAAGGTTAGTTACACAACGCTATTTCCTGCGGCCTGACTAAGAGAAAAATTGAAACACCACATTTTTTTAGCCCAACCTCCACAACTGTTTTCCCTCTCATGAGGATGAAGGCGGTATTTCGTCCATCTCAAATTCTGGCACAGTCTAATTTGTAAAGTTTATTATTTGTTTCCTGATAGGACAATATCAATTTTGGCCATTATTTATGTGCAGTTTCAAGCCATCAGGCATGCAGACTGTGACATATGAAGAACCCCAAGAGATACATATGGCTTTGTGATAACGTAAAGGTCCCTGCCTGGAGGGTCACCTGGTAAACTTGCCCTCTCCTGCTTCTTTCACAAAACCGTTCCCTTCCTTCCCCAGGCTTGCTCCAGCCACTCATCCAAACTGCTTGCAAGGGTACCTTCAACTCCTGTGTGGATGGTTTTTTTACAGTTTTTCCATTTACATCATTTCTTTACCTCACAGAAGTATGAAGGAAGTTTCCTCTTTCCTAAAATGCCCCATGCAGGACAAGACTCTGCTGAAGAGGATGTGGCCCAGTGTTTCTGACTATTCTCAATACTCCATGGCTGCTGCTCCTATTCCCCATCCCATCCCATCCCATCCCATCCCATCCAGCAGTGCATGGCTGCATCCATTACTCTTCATGCCGTATGCAGAAGGGAAACAGCTGTACTTCTTGCTTCTGGTCTTGCAACAGACTGCATTATGGACTACTGCAATTCTTATCAAATCTCTGAGCAAATATATTCAGATACCAGAAGTTTTATACAAATCCATTCATATTTGGGCAGTGTGTGCTGAAGCAAAAAGAGCAAAACAATGTTTTTATGTGAATAATCTTTCAGTGTCTGAGAGGTTACAGTGCACAGAATACAGTGATGCACAGAAGACACTTGTACAAAAGCCAGTTGCTCCCCTTAGGGCATCGCTCATCATTAAAGAAGCTTTTAGAGCTCCAGACCACAGAAGCACCAACGCAGTGCCTGCATTATGCCCTCCTACTCTCTCCTTTCCATTTGATTTCTGAGCTGCCAAGTATTTTCTGACTTCTCTCAGGGCTGTTACAAGCACCATTTTACAAAACTTTTGCCACTTTTGAGCAATTCTCTTCCATGTTGTATCACACAGCTAAAAGACGTTGCTGGGAAACCTATGCACAGATTACTGGCGGATACCATGCAGGCACCAGCGCAGCTGGAGAGAGGGAAAGAAAAGAGTCTGCCTCAGTAAACAAAATACTATAAAGTAGCTCAAACAAGGTACTGACATATTTCTATTGTGCTACAATGGTCACATGCTGTTTGAGACCTTCAGCTTGCTAACTGACCCACAATGAAAGGTCAGCCTTACTTAAATAGGTCAGTAGCTTCAAAACTGTTGCAATTCCTTTAGTTTAAGGTATTGTGGCCATTTTGTGTTGCAGCATCACTGCCTCATCTAGACATCTTTATCTTGAGGAGAAAAACCAATAGATTTCCTGCAACAGTGCATTTTTAGTTATATGCCATCTCTGTACTGCATAGACTCCATAACTGGCATTTGTTTTTTCTTTCAGGGCCCGCAGGCCACACACTGAGGTGGCATTGTGCAGTCCCCTCTTGGCGAGAAGCACTGTTCAGCTGCAGAACTGGAGAGACTGCAGGGGAAGGTCACCAAGCCTGACAGACATGAGACACACTGATGAGAGATCCAGTCTCTCTGTAAGCAGATGCCAGGGAAATTAAGATGGGGTCAGGGAAGACAAGCAGAAAAATGAGAACTGGTTAATATGGGAAGCAGATGTATCATCCCAAAACTTGCAATTCAAGAACACTGTTCAGCAAAAGGCAGAAAAAAAGAGACTACCAGGAGGCAGAGATGTATTAAGTAGCTCTTCTTAGTCCAAATAAATTTTGCAAGATAAAATATATTCACCCACATCTTTTATAGAAGGAATAATCTCTAAAACAGAGAGAAGAGTAAAAGCCATTGCACCTCTAACTTGCTCAAGTACCTAAGATTCCACTCTGACATGCTGCCCAACTGTGCTGCTGAAGCTGGGTCTGTACAAGCTGTGGGCCAAGTCACATCAGAGCACAGTTTTGCAGCAGTTGTCTTGCAGTTAAGACATGAACTTAATTCAACTGCAGGAGTTTCATCAATCTGTGCATTGACCTACATGAGCTGGTAGTTTCAGGACAGCTCAAATCAGAAAGATGAGACTAAATGCTTGTGTTTTAAATCTTTAACTGACACACAGGAGGAGACCATTTTAAGGCAAGGGATCCACAAGCTTGGAGAAACTTCAACAAGTGTGGCAGAAAGTGGCACACAGAGTTAAAAAAGTAACATTGCAAGCTCTCCCACAAGTTCCTAAGTGGAGGTTATCACTCCCAACAAGCACTCAGTAAGACATTTCATGTGCTATTCACAGATTTTGGCATCTCAACAGGATATACGTTAGTCAAATCACGAACAATTACTTTTCAACATCTGCAACAATGTCTAATTCCAAGTGCTTTTGGACCTCCTGTCCTCTCTCTTAAGCCCCTTGCCAGCATCTGCTTCTTCCTTGCAAATAGCCAGTACAACCTTCCACCCTGACCTTTATTCCAAACACACACTCATCAAATTACGACATATCCAAAAAGTTTAGTAATAAAAAGAAAAAAAAGCGCAACCAAATTGCATTTACAGCACTAGGTCTCTTCAATTCCTATCAACAATTTTATTGGTGACTGATGTTTTTGTCAAAATTTAAAGAACCTCCAGGCAGGAGCAAGTCCTTTTACACTTGTGAAGAGCTGCACTTCTGCACTGCTTGAGCTACTGCTCATGCTGCAATCACCTGGGTGTGAAACCTATAGGCTTAGACTGATAAACATACACAGCATCAAAATCAGTTCTCACAGCACCTGCACTTCTGCTGCGAACCAAGAGTCACACAGAAGGCAGAGCAGACATCAGTGATGTAACCCTGTGCTTAGATAAGAACTACAGACCTGTACTGCAACCACGCTGCTGGGCAAAGCAATCACTTTCTACCACCCCACCACAGGAGAAAGGAAACTCAGCTTATGAAGGGGCTGTGGTTCCTTGCATGCTGCCTGAATGCAGCACTGTGTGAAGAATCCCAAATTTCCATTAGAGCTTTTTCACAGGCATGAACTGTGATGCTGTATGCCCAGTGTTCTGGATCTGGACAGGAAAACCATAAGGAGAAAAAGATTGCTTTTGATATACTTAAGGGTGGGAAGATCACAGTTCTCCATGTTAGAAGTCATGTCAGCACAAAGCCAAAGACAATTCCCGCATTTATTGTCACATATGCATATTCCCATTCTTAGTCCACTGCTAGTTTAGCAATGAGATTTTCATTTACACAAGATGGACATGAAGTTGTCATGCTGCCTAAAAAACCTGCTAGTTAGCACACGCAGAACACAAGCCTTGGACAACAGCTGAAGTGCACATCTGTATTTAAAACCCCCAAACCGTAAACCAAACCCAGCAATAGCAATACAACTTCTGCACAGTTTTCTCTATGTGAGATGAACACACTAATAACATAAGCAGCCTGGGCTCACTGTTTATACAGTGATCCATATGAAGAAGCTGAGACATCTGAGTTCAAAAAGAACTTAATATATGGTAATGGAAAAGACAAAGGTCTCTAATCCCTTAATAAAAATAAATTTTTTAAAAAAAAAAGAAAGCTGCGGGATAAAGGGATAAATATTTTTCTCCTAGGTCTTGTCATCTTCTAAGAGACTAGAATGCCCATTTTTTAAAATAAAAGGATTTTGACAATTTTCAGTTGACTGTGAAAACTTTTACCTCTTGTGACTACTTCAAGGAGAACAGTTCTTGACTGCAACACCTACACTTAGAAGGTCTGCAACATCGAAGTGAGCAGGGAACTCCCACCCACAAGAGGGCACAGACCAGACTTCATAATGGCCAGGAAAGCTGCTTACACCTGCCTCTGTGAAAGTTTTCTTCACTTACAATCCAGCTAGTGGTAAAAGGAGGGCTATTGGCACAGTGCAGGTTTACCACAATGACACCCAGCCCCTCCTGCCAGTCTCACCATCAGAGGCCCAGCTGAATTAGCACTCACAGCACCGGCAGGCTCTTGAGAAACACCCAAGTGTGCCAGCGCCGAGCAGAACTGCTAGCACTGAAAGCTGGGTGAGACACTGCACTTGTCCCACTGTATCCCATGCTCAGGTAAGATTAATGACACTAAATCTTCTCTGGAGCATGGAATTAGATAGGTCTGAACTTGACATGCCAGTGACCTACTTTTCAGACATGCCCAACACCCACGTCTCCCTCTGAAGGCAACAAAAGACAAGGATGCTCTGCAATTTTGAAACGGTAGCACATGCTTTCAATACTGAGGAAGCTGATGACAACTTAGGATCAGCTGTGCACATTAGGAAAATCCCACTCCAGCTTCACATGAACATACAATGAATGCTATGGATCACTCAAGACTCCACATGTTTGGCTATATATGTCTGTTGATACGTATCAACCACACAGCAGTGTGGTTGCTGGCAGGGAAAGAACATGGATGAAAGCTAGTAACTCCTTAGAGTCATCCTGCATTAGATTTACACATTCCTGGATATCAAATTTTGCCACTACTTTTCCTCTCACCTGTCTAGACAGGAGCATCCTTTTCCTTAGAAGAAAAACACAAAATATGTCCTCCTTCCAATGCTGTAGTGTATATACAATACCAGCTGTACTGTAGATACAGGCTCAGTCTATTTTGCCCAGACACAGAATCAGAAAACCCACTAAGATTAGGACACAGTGAACATCACTCAATGACTACAAGTGACCAGGATTCAGAAGAGAAAATCTATGTGCATCATCTGTACAAATGACACACACTAAAAAGGAACTCCATCCTTGTTTGGTATACAAAGTTTTGAGGATCTAGTTAAATATGTAAAACCACTTCCCTCCCCCACCCCTCCCCCAGATTCCTTCCTTCCCCCCCCTTTGTCTTTCTTTATGAGGAATAACCATGCTCTCTATTATTACATAGTTTTCATTTCATTTCTTAAAATATATGCATGTATGTGCTACAAACATGCAGGGCTATATAACCCATGACTATAGTTGCAAGCTATAGCTAAAACCACTTTTGTGTCTTTTAAAACCAGATAACAAAACTGGTGCCATACAAAAATGGGACCAGAGATCAAGCTAGCTCTTGCTTTTAAAGATTTAAGTGTATAGGGCCACATCATGCAGCAAAGGAAACCTTTGAAGCGGCACCTAGCTGTTGCATATGCAAAGACTACCAGAAGCTTCAATAATGATGTGGTCAGCCATTAACATGCCAAACAATTTCTCCTTCACCTACAGAAAGTGTCCCAGCCTGAAGCAAGTGTTGGAGATGGCAAGTCATTCCAGCTGAAGTTCTCTGCAGAGGTTTCAGAACATTTTCCTCATATGAGCAGTGCGTATCACAGGCTGGGAAATGTGGACAAAACTCACTTATTTGGTTAAAAAGTAAACGGATAGATAACATCTTCATAACCATGCTTAACTGTTTCCAGGAAGCTCTAAAAGCCCTCCATATTCCAAGGCCATTAAACAACCATGTCAACACTGACAGGAGAAGGCAGGTCCAAACAGGAAAAGGTGCCAAAAGGATCTGCACAAACCTAATCATAATACATAGGTATTGAACGTCTGGCAAATTACGCCTTCACCCCAGGTAGCCTAAAACATGGAAGTTAGATTCCAAACCTGCTCTTCCTTCCAAGTCAGTTTTAAACTCTTAACCTTTTAATTACAATAAAAATGCTAATGCAAGCAGAAAATGAAAGAAAGACCAATCAAACAACGTCTTCATGCCCGTGTAATTCCCTAACAGAAAATAGCCTGGGAACCTCCTGACTTTCCTAGCATGAGACTCTTGACTTCTTCTTCACTGGTGGTGTCTTGAAGCTGACATTTCAGTTACTAGTGAAAATAAAGATGTCTCATCAATCTCTTTCCCTACACATAAATATCAGCCTGGAGCATCAACCTGTTATCAGCAACTAAAGCTACTTTTTTTTGCTAAGGTGAGGGAAGATGCAGAGATTAAGAGACATCTATATGAGAGGAAATAAATTTCAGGAATACCTTCTTACAGGTAAAAAGAATTGGCTAAATAAGCCTAACAAGCTACAATGAACCAAAACAAGCTCAAGCTTTATTAAACGTCACTTTAAATACATAAAAAAATGTGAAGACAATAAAACTGTGAGCACATAACAATGTAAAACTCTACTTAAAGTTCCTTTGACAATACACTTGTTTTAAGTAGCTCAGCTCCTCTTGCTACCAGGCATATGAGAGTTCACTTGGAGACCTCAGCTTATGTGAACTTAAATGATCTTAAATTTGCATATATTTGACAGCTGAAAACTGTCACAGTGAGGACAAAGATGAAAGAAAATACTGTCTGTTTTTCAGAAAGCTTGCAGAGATATAAAAGCAGACACTCGACAGAACAACAGGCATCCACGAGACAGTCCATCCAAATACCCGTGAGTATCAAAGCATTGACATGCAGGTCCACAACACATGTCACTCAGTACACCTGAGCCGCAAAGAAACCTTGCTTAAAATAACTATTTATGGACACTTCAAGAAAAATAGGCAATTATTTTGAAATGAAATATCTTCAAGATAGAATTTTGAAGCTTCAGCTGCAGGGCTTACTGAAGTTTGAGCTCTTTCAGAAGAGACAGAGTTCCCTCTGGGCAGCCTCAGTCCCTGCTAAAGGGCCTGAAAGCATTCTCCTCCTTGGCAGCTTTTCAACACGGGATTTAACTCCAAGATCTTATCACTGATATGTGGCATTTTTAAACAATTACCAAGAAATCTTTGGAGAGGGGAAACGGGAACCAAAACTACTGTTTCAGCCTTAGGCAAGGTCAAAGACCTCCCTGGACTCCCCGGCAATCCTCGAGATGAAGGGGATCTCAAATCCTATTTTACCCAGGCTAAGAAAAGTCACTCAAGTCCTCCAAGTTTCAGCGGCGCCCCAGCCCGGTCGCTGTCCTGACCCACACAGCGGTAGAAGAGGAGGAGGAGGAGGAGTGGGAGTGGGTCGCCGGCGCCAAGCGGCGGTGGAAGGGGAAGCGCGGCCGGCGCCGTGCCTGGGGTCTCTCCTTTCCCGCCGAGTCCCCGGTGGCCTCGNAGGAGGAGGAGGAGGAGTGGGACGCTACGCTGGAGATGCCCGCTCCGGGCTCCTTCCCCTCCAGGACGCGATGTGCCTGCCTAAAGCGATGTCCCTATGCTGGACCACCGCCACCCTGACGCTTGCCCGGGCTCCGGGTGGTGGAGACTACAGTCGCACGGGGATGCTGCTGGTCTGCCAGCTCCCGCCGGTGATGCTGGCCATGGGGACCACCAGCCAGGACCCCGCGCCGCGGGCCCAGCACTGCCCCCATCACCGGCAGCAGCGCTGGGAGGTGACAGAGCTCTGCCGCGGCCCCGCCGAACACCCGCTCCGCGGTACCTGTCTTCGGAGACGCTGATGACCCCGTCCTCCTTGGGCACTATCGCTGCCATGTTCACCACCTCCTGCGAGCCCTCCACTTTGTTGAGCAGGAGGGGCTTGCGAGTCAGCGCCTTGGGCTGGGGCTCCGCCGCCATGGGGCCGGCGGGCACCGCCGCTGCCGCCGGAGGAGTCTGCGGCCGGGGCAGGCAGGGAGGGAGGCAGGGAGGGAGGCGGCCCGCCCTGCCGAGGCGGAGGAGGGACTTGCCGGAGCCGGGCGCTCCCCGGGCAGCAGGAAGGGCGCG
>WBMY01003455.1:240109-252234 GCA_013397315.1 Donacobius atricapilla | reverse complement strand
GCCATCTCGCAGAGCTGGGCTGCTGAGGCGCTGGGCTGCTGAGGCGCGATTTAGGCGAGGGTCCGGCGGAGGTGGGAGCGCACCTCTCCTGCCGGGGCCGCCCTCCCAGCGCCGCGGCTCGCCCCAGGGACAGCCCGCGGAGCGTGGCCCTCTCCGACCCGTGCCCGGTTATGGACTGTCGGCTCCGTGAGATCCGTCCCGCACTGCTGTGGTCGCCGGGCGAAAAGAAACCCCAGTGCGAGCAAAGATTAAACAGAATGTTGCTGCGAAAGTAGCTGCATCCCTCCGTTTACGTTTTCCTGTCAGTTTTTCCTGGGACTGAAGGTAAACATGGGATTTCTGCTGCTGCATTAGACAGGGACGCTGGCAGGCAGGGCTGCGCCGCGGCGCCAGCTGAAATTCTCTTTCAGAAAGCTTATTCCTAAGGGACACGCAGCAGACTCCCGGCAGCTCGTTTTCGTCAAGCGGCCTCTTTTCACTCGCTTTTCCTGACACATTCAATGAGCCCCAAGAAAGTCAGATCACTGCCCAAAGCTGTGTGCTGAAACCAGTGAAAAGGCAACTTCCTCCCGAGGCATATGCCAAACTTTCATAATCTGTCTCGAAAGATTCTGGAAAATCATGCTCAGTGTCTGTACAGCTATCCTACATTACAGAAGTTGTCAGTAGATTGGAAAGTGCTATTTCAGCTGCAACTTTAAATTTACCCACACTAAGCCCAAAGTGCAGCAGTTCTTGTGGGGGGGAAAAAAAAAAAAGTCAGGTATTAAAAAATCCAAGATCAGGAGATTAATTTTTTTCTTCAGGAATAGAAGACAGCAGTGTCTGCAACAGAACAAATCCTGATTACCCACTCACACTTCTGTTGCCTATGTAGTAGATGGAGGCAACAGAGGAAAGATGAAGTCAATTCCTTGTGACAGAAATTAAATTTCTCCATGTTCAGTGAGCTCTGTTCTGCTAAATAAACAGTTTTAGTTGCTGCAGGAGCACAGCAAGACATTTAAGCTTTCTCAACTAAACACGGCAGGTCCACAAGTGTACTCTAGAGGAAAAGGTCTGGTCAGCAACAGCTGGATTACAGGAAATGAATCTGCAGTCTCCAACTATTTCCCTGAGGATCTGTGATTGGACTAGATAATATCTCTTCCTTATAATTCTTTAAAGGGAGCTACTACTGAAGAGTCAAAGACTCACCTTCTTACTGCTATGGATAATGCTGCAGTCCTAGGCTAGACCTACAGGTAGAAATGCTTATCTCACTGCTTGGTGAAGGTGTGAGGTATTCTTTGAAGATTGATACACTTGTTAGTTTTCAGAATATGTCTAAAAATGTATTTTAAACTGAAGTCTAGTAAGGTCTACTGACCTTGCAGTAGTTTGCTTTAAAGATCAGGCATTGTGGATCACTGACAGATAAACAGGGGCTGAGTATATGCTGTAGACAGCAGGCTGCAGGCTCTTGGGAGACCCAGAATATATTTTCCAAAAAGGCTTTTAAGGAAGAAAGTAGTTGAGAAAATGAGTGTCTGGATAGGCAAAGGTACGGGTCACAGGACTGGCAGGTGGTCCTACATATCTCCCAAATCAGCTGGATTATCCTCAGTTGCCTACTGAAACATCACTCTTCCCTATTAATCTTGTCTCCCTTATATCCTTAAACAGTTCCAGGTCCAACTACTCTTTCAAGTTTTAAGACACTGTTTGGAGGAAAACACTGAGAGACAGGCATACATTTTGGACTGAAGTGAAATAAGAATATGATAAAATCAAATATATGCTCTATATAAATGGTTGGTCTTTGGAAATAAGTTACCCTTTGGGGAGAAAGCAAGGAGAAAAAACAAAACAAACACAGTGCAAGAGAGATTCCAGAATTCCAGTGGCTATTCAAGATAAAATTCTTCAGGGCATTTTTTTAAAGCTTATCTGTAATGATGATTTTCTCTGCAAGACCAGGAAAGTACTTGAATAATAGAAAGGTGTTCTGAGGTTTAGTACATCATTTTACCAGGTGCGCAAACTTGGGGTCAGTGCTCTACTGTCCCTGATGAGATGGGGAAATAGGGTTGGGAAATCATGGCACACAAAAGCAATTTTTTCTATGACTGATGGAAGAAAAAGTAATGTATGGAAACCTGGGGAGAGGAGTAAGGAAGACAGAGAGGAAATAGGAAGATTTCAAAGTGAGAACCTGGAACTTCCTCTTTCATTCTCCCCAACAGGCATAAAGAGTATCGTGGTGTTGGAAAAGGCATGGAAATTACCAACCAGACCTGAGTGTTCTCCCAAGTCTAACACTGTCACACAAAACAATCCAAAACTTTTTAAAACCAATTATAATATAATGACAGAAAGTTGGTAATCATGCCTTGTGTGACAGCTCAAACAAAGTTAGAATTGCTGTAGACATCAAGTTCAGTGAGAACTTACAGAAGCAAAACTAGGGTACTTTAAAAAAGTGTTTCCCCATATAACTGAAAAGAAAAATCAAGTACATAAATCTCATAAATACTTCCAAGAATATATTTTTTCATTTTCTTTTATGGCTTTCAGGTCAGAGTGCATGGATTAAAAATATTGCTAGAACTGAAAGCACGACAACTTAGTATCTGAATCTGAAGCCAAGAAAACCAAGCTGATTCAGTTATTTTTCTGCATTAAAAAAAAAGTAGGATTAAGAATTATAAGGTGCTTCTCTGGTATTTGCTTTTTGCAGGAAATTGCAAAAATTACATGATGATATCATTTAAAGGTTCTATTTCTTGTCTAGTAGGCATGCTTGGATTATGTGAACTTTCTTGAAAGAATGTATTCGCCAGTAAGAATGAAAATTCAGCTGGAAAATGCAGCTTACTTTATGTCAAATCAATATTACCTCATCTTTGGCCCTTAGTGTCATTTCTCTTACTCTGTGTTCTGGCATGACACCACGGTAAATGAAACATCCATCCCTCTGTTAGTTTTGGCCTTTCTATTCTTGAGGCAAACTGACTTTCCCCCTTTTGATTTGGGTAGAGCAGAATTTGGCTCCCTGCCTCGAAGCAGCAGTCGTGGCTCATGTTATTCCTGTGCAGGGTGAGGACAGAAGACCCGGGGAAGCAGCTGTATTGGTTTGGACTGACGCCTTCACACACAGTGGAGCCTCCTTGCATTCCCTCGCACTGCACTAGACTCTTGAAGGACTTTCTCCAATTCCTTGTCTGCAGTCTCGTTTGGAGATCAACAGTTGGAGCAAACCGAATTCTCCATCTTCTCTGGCAATTTGCTTTTAAAGCTGCTCTCTGGCTCCATCTTCTGTTTGGTTGGTTGGGTTTGGGATTGTTTTTTTATGTCTATTTGTTCTGACATACAAGGGTGAGATTCTTCCAAGTTTTACATACTAAAGTTGTTTTAAAAAGTAGGTAATCACATCTTGTGTGACCATTTAGACACGGAGAGAGAATCCTGACCTGCAGAAGGAAAGAGTGGCCCAGAGAGGAGGGAGCTGAAGGTTCCCAGCTCTGCTGTCAGCTCTGTGTTTACAGATTGTCCTGCTCTGCAAAGTCGTTGCTCCTGTTCCAAGACCAGGTGAAATCCGTTGACCAAAAAGCACAGCAACATGTTCTGTTTTGGTGTAATTGTACTTTTCTGCATAGTTATGACCATTACACGATCTGGCAATGCAAGTGACATCTCTCATACCTTTCAGCTACAACTGTCAAGCACTGGGGCCACTGAGTAGGCCTAGGATCATTTAATAAACAGATTGGTCTTTCTGTGGATGCTATGAAAAATGGCCCTTTTACAATGTGCTCAACAATAATAAGAGTAATAGTAAAAGTCACAGAATGAGGCCTCTAATAAAGAAAAACTGGTTTATGGTGATTAATTTTTAGGCCCAAATTATTCATGCCCTTTTGAGCCATTAAGTAATCTGATTCCAGTTGCTCTCACCCTGCAAGAAGGGAACTAGTGTGGGAGCAAAACTGCACTTTGACTGATTCAGTGCTTACATTTAAAATTGCTCTGTTTAATTTGTTAAAATTGCAAGCCAGATTTTGGCTTCTGAGGCCTCTTCCTTAATCACCCATGCAAAATCAAAGAACTTACATACACAAAAGATAACCACATAAAAAAGGTAAAAAACAATTGGCAACAAGTAGAGTTGCCTCTCAATAGTCATTGAATACAGTATTTTACTCTCTCTCATGCTTTTCTTCTCTGCTCATTTGTAAACTAAATGTTTCCCAGCTTTACAATATATGGGATTTACAATTTCTCCTATACCTGCAATTCCATGCAACTGCAAAAATACATGCTTAAAATTCTCTCCTTCTCCTATTTTGTCATCAGTGAAAGCCTTCATAAAATAGTTTCTGAAAAGTATTTTTCATTTCAGAGGCTACATCATTCTTGGAAGACTGTGGGAAACAAATATAGATGAGCTCTTTATATAGGAAGGCAAACTTCATGCGGTACCAAAATGTTCTGTGGAAAATTTGCTTGTCCATCTTGCTTAAAAGTATGAAACTTGTTAGGAAATGCACCCTCAAATTTAATCAGTGTCCTTTATTTTGCTCCAGGTATTTATCAGTCACACAATTAATAGTGTACTACCTATCACAATTCTATTAGTAAGCCCCACATGCTCATTGTGACAGTTTTCTTATATATTTTTTTAGTTTTGATTTATGTGGCCATTGAGAAAATGAGGACCTATGAGAAACAAACCTGTTGTGAGTCAAAGTTATGGAGAGAAAGATTAGGATTAAAAAATAAACATGGCAGTATCACTGTGTAGCACCCTCTCGAGAAAATATATATACTCATTTTTAGCTGCCATGCAAGTGCTGTTGGCTTTGTAACTGACTTTGAACATGTGAGAACAAAAAAATGATGCTGTGTCAGTGTGTGGGCTGCAAATGAGAACTCCTGGCTCATACATTTTGCCCCATAAGCAGTTCTGGCATTGTATGCAGTCTTACTGCTGTTTCCTTTGTCCTCATTGATCCTGCTATAGTATTACTCAGATTTTGGGCTCCCAACTTTCTGTTAAAAAAACTCTGTAATTTAATTCATTGTCTTTTTGGTAGAACTTTCTGACCACTAATTCTTCTAAGCTCATTATTCTCATATTTTTCTAGGCCTCAGGACTTAAGACTTTTTTTTTTTTTCCTTCCCTAAATCTTCCCTCTGTGATATTGAAGAATCATAAAGTATGATCAGCAAACACAATTTTGTATCTGGAAAATGCATTAAAATCACCTGTATAACCTGCATGAAAGGTAAATAAATTTGTCTTACATAATGTATGAACTATATGAAAGCTTTGAAATATTTCCTTTTCTGTCCGCTAAAATGTGCAATTAAGAACGTATCCAGGGAATATCAAGGAGCAACTTCTTACAATAACTTTTGTACATTTGGCTTTTTTTTCCCCTCACTTTTATTACACATGGGTCTACAGTGGATGCTGTTAGATTGACAAAATGCTTTCAACCATCTGAAACCTCACAAAGTTTAACAAAGCCAAGTGCAAGGTCCTGCACCTAGATCAGTTTAGTACCAATACAAGCCAGGATATGAATGGACTGAGAGCAGCCCTGCAGAGAAGATCTTGGGAATACTGGTGAGTGAAAAATTTGGTATGACCCAGCAACGTGCACTCAGAGCCCAGAGAACCAGTCACACCCCGGGCTGCAACAAGAGCAGTGTGGCCAGCAGCTCCAGGGAAGTGATTCTGCCCCTCTGCTCTGCTCTTGTGCGACCCCACCTGGAGTGCTGCCTCCAGCTTTGCCATCCCCAGCACAGCAAGGACATGGACCTCTTAAAGCTGGTCCAGAGGAGAACCACAAAAATTGTCAGAGGGCTTGAACACCTCTCCTATGAGGAAAGGCAGAGAGTTGGGGGTTTTTCAGTTTGGAGAAGAGAAGGTGCCAGGGAAACATTATTACAGTCTTTCAATATTTAAAAGGGGCCTGTAAGAAAGACTGGGAGATTTTACCAAGGCTTGTGGTAGCAGGACAAGTGGCAAGGGTTTTAAAATGAAGGAAGGTAGGTTTAGATTAGGTATAAGAAGAAACTTTTTGCAAGGAAGGTGGTGAGACACTAACAAGTTGTTCAGAGAAATGGGGGATGCTCTCTCCCTGGAGTATTCAAGGTCAGGTTGGATGGGGTTTTGAGCACCTGGTGTAGTGGAAGGTGTCCCTACCCATGCCAGGGGGCTTGGAACTCAGTGATCTTTAAACCCAAACCATTCTGTCACTCTATGATCTGAGTGTACAAAGAGAAAAACATGAAAACTACTATTAAAATATAAACTATTATTAAAAATATAGAAATGTTTATTGCTTGTTAATATTGAAAGTGTCTTCAAAAAAGGAATGAAGGAATAATTAAAAAATACAAAAAGTCTGATACTACTTATGGCCAAAAGATCTTAGCAATGCTACTGCTAACAAAGCTCTGGCATCATTTTAATACATACTTTTCAATAGAAAGTTTTTGGAACTGAGCAGTTTTCTTGCAGTCAAGCCATTTTTACCCCTTACTGCAATTAGATGGAAAGCTCCCTATTGTACAAATGAAGCATCTGAGTCCTTAAAAAATAGGTGGAACCCTTGCTAAGCTGCCAGTTCTGTCAACTCAAATCTGTGACAAAAGAGTGCTTTAAAAGCTTGTGGTTCCTAAAGCAGGGCAGCTGAACTCATCCCTCCTATAGAAAATGATTTCTGCAAATGAGTCCCAAGAAGCAGCTTGAGAGCAAAGTTACAGAAGTTTTGGTGTATACAGGGATTTATGACTCACTGCTGCAGGGCCGTTTGGAGTTAAAAAAGAATCCCAGATTGTCTAATCAAACTTTTGCATGTCTGTGCCAGTGTTATGTGCCACCTTGTCTTTAGCAGGCAAGTCACCATTTCTGGCCATCACTGTGGTAAGAGGTTCTTCAGCCTGTGAGCACATATCGACATCCCAGTAATGCCACATTTAAATAGGGATTATCATGGATGGTGTTGTAGGGCATTCGGTTCTGATTACCTCCTGGCTGTCGGGGGTTAGATTTGTTGGGTTGTCTTTTTTGTTTGTTTGGGGGTTTTTTGGTGGTGTTTCTTTTTTTTTTCCTTATAGAATTTTTTTCCCATAAAGTTGCTAGGNAGGTTCCTGGTTTTGTTTATCATTAATGCTATAGTTGTTGTTTGTTTGCCTTGTTGTACATACTAGTAAAGAGCTGTTATTCCTATCCCCACATCTTTGCCTGAGAGCTGACTTAATATCAAAGTTCTAATAATTCGGAGGGAGGGGGTTTGAATTCTCCATTCCAAAGGGAGGTCCTGTCTTTCCCTAGCAGACACCTGTCTTTTCTAACCAAGACACTGACCACTCCTGATAATTTTTATTCTAGATCGACTGCAGCCAGAATGTCTGATTGCTTTGAACATCTTGCACTATAGTAGGCCCATATGTTTATCATCACAATCTACAGAGTGCCCTTTGATTTTGACAAGAGAACCATATCTGAGTCAAATTTAGCTGCTTTAGGGAGACTTCCTTTGGGACAAGAGTGGGTGTAGAAGCACTGGCCCGCTGTAAGACTTCCACCAAATGTGAAAATTCATGAAAGTGGGAGAAATACTCTTTATTGTAAAATTGGGAATGCTCTAGAGACAAGAAGACACGTGTTTGGAGGGCAAAACCAATTATTTATTCAGTCATGTCATGTGTAACTCAGTGACCTTCTTGTATAAAAATATCATCTGACAAGATAGTATAAATACTGCAAAGACTGAGGAACTGATGAGTATATAGCCTGTACCTCTGAAAGTGCACGAGGAAACTCTAAATGGGAAAACAAAGAAGACCTGTGAGTCAGTCCAGCTGGGAGAGACGAGAAAAAAAAAAGTTACACTCTCAGTAGTTTTCATTAGCCCCTGAAAATCAGGCTAACTAGCCCCAGAATACCCTCTGAATTGTATGCTTAATATGAGCATGGGACAATTTTCACACAGAGGCTCTAAACCAGGTATCAGTATCAAAAGATAAAGGTGCTCAAAAGACTCCGTAGCAGGCCAAGTGATGGTCTTGAAATCAAAAGAACTTGTCTGGTATGTTAGATCAGTTCCCAGTAACAGGAGGGGAGAAGGGCAATACTTATTTGCCAATGAACCATGACAAGAAACAGTAAGAACTGACCATGTCTCCCGAAGTGTTCAAGTAAGAAGACACTGGAAAAGGGGACAAGTAGTAATTAAGAGCAGGTAAAGACCTTTTAAACTGTACTGAATGAGTGTTGGAAACAGGTTTCTCCATCTGAAGAAAACCAAAAGTAGATATGCATGTAGGCACATACTTAAATTAAACAAACAAACAAAAATCCTCAAACTCCCCCCCACCAAAAAAAAAAAATCAAAAAGCAAATGAAAACAAAACAACAAAACAAACAAACAAAACCCCCAACATTTTCTTCTTCACCCAAAAGTGATGATGTAAAATTGCTTTTGAGGAAACGATTCCTCCTCCAAGCCAGATCCATGTATCATCTGAGAGGTTGCCAGGTGTTTCATGCCAAAATTGCCAATTAATCTGCCTATATATCAATTGCAAGAGCTCTGCATAAAATGCAAGAGCATTGGCTTCTAAACCTTACCAGTGTAGATCCAGCTGATGAACCTTTCTCCAGGGTTTTGGTGCCTTCCAATCCAGCAGTTTAGCCACAACAACCCTTCCACTGCAGAAGCAGGTACCAGTGAGGCATCCAGCAAACTTCAGGAACTATGTGGTGAGAATCCCAGGCAGCTGCCAGGACCCCAACTGCTAGAGAAGCACTTTTACGCAGGCAGCCTAATTTCTCTCCTTCACAATGTACACATTGAAGTACAAGCCATCCTCCCAAGCACTTCCCAGTGCAAATTTATGTTCTAGGGACTTCAGCACCTGGCTTGCAGAATATCTCCACAGGGATGTCGGACTGGACCTGAATCAATCAGCATTCAATTCCTTTACTGCCTCTTCTGGGAGATAAGTGCCAGATGTTAGGAACTCTCTTACCTCCTCTTTGATACAATCCTGCCTGACAATTTTCCTCTTACAAGTGCCAATAACCTAACAGCAAAAGAAAAAACAATCCAGAAGAGAAACTAGGACAACTTTCCTATGCAGGGATGGGCTAGAACCTGATCTGAATGGGGAAGATGAAAGAGGGAATGGTTGTGCAGCTGCAGCATGATTTCAGACTGTTAACATATCACTCCAGTACCTTCAAATCCTCTTGTAAGACAATGTTTTACTATGTGTAAAAGTGACAGTCAAAAAGGCTTTGCTGCCGTAGACCTTTTCAGATATCTGCCCTTTCCCAACTTAAAGGTGTGCAGTGTGAGTTCTGACTTTTATTTATGGGAGTACCTTTTCTCTGAAACTATATCTTTATTAATTTCAGGGGGTTTCATTCATGTCCTTCAATTTTGGCCAAGAAAAAATATGGAGCTATCTGCATCTGTGCATTGCATGTACACATACATGAACAAAGACTCAGAAGAAAATGAGGGAAAAAATACCACTTCTGACTAGGCATCACAATTCTGAAAAGTAAATTTTTACACATTTTATGCTTTTGTTTTATAATAAAAGGTGACATGCGGCTCAAGTGCTGACTTGCAGCAGAATAGAATTAAAAATTCTTGGACCATCGGTAGCAAGAAATCACAGAGCTGTACTTACAGAGGTCATTAACTGTCCAGGCATCTGTTGGGTAACAAATTCTGCCAAACATAGATCATGAAGCAGTTCTTGAATTATGCAGAGGATAATTTCACAATCCAGAAAACAGAAAACTCAAGCAGAGAAAGCGCTGTTGTAAGACTTCCTTATTGCCAGTTGGGAAGGAATTCACTACAGTGTCAGAATTACAGGAAAGTTTGATGCTAGTGGCAGTGGTCTGCTGTGTTGCTAGCCGTGCAATAAGGAACAGATTTAGATGATGGTCACAATTACAGTTACATACTCCACAAAGTAATTGACATTATAGTAAAATTGGCCATATTAATTAAAGGGACACTGTGACAAAAGTAAAAACTCCAAATGTTTCAGTGAAAACTACTGTAAAGCATATTAACACAAAAGTAACAGATTTCAGTACAATAAAAGGGAATTAGGAAACAATGAGCAGATGCAGAAAATGAAAAATTTGTGCTAATGTAGAAAGAATCCAAAGCATTCTAAACAACGTATAAATTAAAGCATAATAGACTCTAATTCCCCTTGAAAAGGGAATACTGTCCCATTTTTCATAAATTAACTGCAGTAGCCGGTTAGTAAAGGATCACAAATGAGTCCAATTATGCCACAGTGGACTATAATTGGGTTAAAGGCCTGTCATTTACCTCTGGAATGAGAGCCCAAACGATATCTGTCAACCTTTGCAATCAGGAGTTATTCTGGCATCAGGAGTTACTTATGAGCTGCTGCAGAAGTCCAGGACACAGCACAACCAGTCATTGAGAAAAGAAAGAATGAAAACACTCATCAGGGCAAATTAGTAGTTTTGGCTTTTTTTCTCTTGGCCAGCTGAGGACAGCCGTATCTAAGTAGATAAGCCATATCTAAGCAGAAATGTCAAGAAAAACATACTGTAACTTTTTCTGAAAGAGAAGATAAAAAGGACCTGAAACGGAAGACATGAAGAAAAATAAGAATTGATCAAGAAAAATGAAATTTTAATAAACCGACCTACAAACCCTGAAAGGTAATGAAATGGATATAATAGTTCAAAGCCTGGTTTTTGTCGCCTTTGCATTGTTAGGTTCATTCTTTGAGACCCCAGTTATATAAATCACTGCTAGCTTTATTCACAAGTCACACAAACCAGAAAACAGAAATGCATATATCAGTGTCAAGTTCCTAAGAAAATAGACTAACAGAGAACAGAGATACCTTAAAAGAGGAAAAGACCAGGAGAAACTCAGAGAAAATGTTACACGTATCACAGGACTGGTGTACACACACACACACACACACTCTGCCAGATCTGGAGAAGCATACACTTACTATCAACATGAATTATGGGAAGGGCTTTCTTGGACTTTTATTTTGGCCCCATATTTGGAAAATAACCATAAATGGTATGTTGCCTTAAAAATGACTTACCAACAGGAAAATATTAGAACTGATCCTGAAACGTTCAAGGCTTTCTTATTGCAACATCACGAAATTGAAAGCCATCTCCAACAATAAAAGAACTCATCACTGACAAAAATAGCACTGCTTGGTGAAGGCTGTCGTTATGAAAAAGGGCTACACTTGTAATTCAGGGTTTGCTATAAGCTGGTCTCAAGTCAATTCTAAAATTTTCCTAATGAGAAATGCTTTTGTAGTCTCTAACTCAGTTTGAATTATCCTTTTGCAATTTTCAAAGCTGTGTTTTAAGTGTCCTTCCTTCTCATTTGAAGTATTTATAAAACAAGACACTATTTTTCTGCAAATTGGTGCAGGAAAGATTTGCCCACTGTGGCATCCACTAAAATTTTCTATTACAAATGGGCCTTATATCAGGGCTTCAATGGGCACATAAAAGTAGAAAAGAAAAAAAAAATCCTCTCACTGCATTTTAATTGCATCTTTTGAATTACATGCTCAGCAACAGTCCCAAACACCTTGACATAGGTCCTTGAAGGCATGAAATACAGATGACAGATATCCTCTCTGGATGAGAGGCTTTATCAGGTTAATTGTATTCTGGAGGACCTATGTCTGTGCTTTATAGATGGCTTTTGTAGAGATTTCCGATTAGCTACTAGTTGAGATTTGATTAAGTTTTCATTAACTGCTAAGTGGAAAAAGATCAACTGGTCCATATTCCATTCAACATCAGTCATCAGCCAGCTGCTTTGCAGGGAGCATCTTTATTTTAGAGTGTATTTTGATTTTGGGCAAAAGATGGCAGTGCATAATAATCATATTCAGAGTAAAAGTTGGACAAAAACCTCTACAATGAGGCAATACTTTAAAGAAAGAACTCCCAGCTCTCAAATACCACATGCAGGTGTGATACCTCAGTGGAAAATAGCTTATGGATGAATGAACAATTCTGTCTGTTTACCGAGACTCTACACATTACATTTGCCATTAAAAAAACCCCAAACCAAACAAAC
>WBMY01003455.1:126103-232235 GCA_013397315.1 Donacobius atricapilla | reverse complement strand
CGGGGAGGGAGGGGAGGGCCGGGCCGAGCCGGGGGGCTCCGGCGGCGGCGCCGCCTCTCGGCTCACCCTCTGCTTTGTCCCCCGCGCCGCAGCTCCGAGCCCGGGACCCGGCCAGCAGGGGAGACAGGTACATGCTGGTCACTTTCGAGGAGCCTCCCTACGCTATCAAGGTAACCCCCGCTCACCCCCCCTCTCCTCCCCGGCCTCCTTCCGGCCCGTCCATCCCCCGCCCGCCTCGCCCCGGCGGTCCGGGGGAGCGCGGCACACACGGGCTCCGGCGGCGGCGGCGGCGCTGACATCAACATGGCCGACGCTTTTCCCCTGTGCGGTGTGTGCGAGCAGCAATGAACTGTGGGGGATATTTATTCAAGTTGGGAGAAGTGACAGCAACTCCAAGGAGAGTTCGGCTTGGAAGGGGCGAGCCGGGGGAAGGACCGACTCCGGCCCGGAGAGTCCCGGACTCGGAAGGGGACGGCACTTCCCTGGCCCCGCGGGGGCGGGGACGCACCGCGCGGGGGAAGGGGCGGGTGGGTCCACATGACACAGGACGGTGAACCTGTTGGAGGTCGCTTTGCAGCGCAGTTGGCGTCCCTCTGGGCGGGGCTCTGGGAGGATGATGTAAATAGCTTTAAGATTTGGGCACCGGTGTCCTCAAATAAATTTGTCCCGTGGAACAATTAAAAAATGCTCGTTTGGTAAATGGGGGGTTCTAAGGATTAAGAGAAGTCCATTTTTTCAGGCTTTTTGGGGCAACATCAAATACCACTAACTTCTGAGGTGTTTTGTTAGCATTTGTAGTGAGCTGCATGCAGCAGGGAAGGCTCTTTATAGCCGAACAGGAAAGCAAAACTTGTATCTGTAGACTCTTCTCACGTTTCTCTTTGCAGGCTGGCTGGAAGGAAAACCATGCAACGTTTATGAATGAGCTGAAAAACCTTCAAGCTGAAGGACTTACGACTCTTGGCCAATCCCTAAGGACAGCTTTTGATTTATTAAACTTAAATAGATTAGTAACTGGCATAGACAACTATGGGCAGGTAGGTTGACTCTTACTAGGTGGAAAAATCTTAAAACAGAAACTTCCCAGAGACAGTAATTAGCTAGTTGTCCAAAGTGGTGTCTTTGTGGAATATTCAATATGGGGCCTTCTTGAAAATCAAGCAGAGCTCAGATAGCTTGAAAGAATACAATCAGTGAGTATAGTTTGGTACCCAACTTACCTTTTTTTGTTCTTTAATTTCAGTTATTTCTCAGTTTTTAAGCTGTGATGTAGCCTCCAAGTTGACCTCTTTGGTTCAAATTATTTTTTTTGTCACACCTATGCTCAGTGCCTTGGCTGATGAGCCTGGTAGGGCTATATAAACTTTACTTTCTCTATACAGTACTGAACAGTTTGGGAGATGAGCCATTTTTCTAACAACATTTAATGTCCAAAAGTACTGGAAGGAGCACACTTTTTCAAAACACTTTCTTTCCAGTGAGTTTACCACAACATATCTCTGCATACATGTATATTTATAAACTTGCCTGTTGTATCAGAGCCTTGAGAAGCTGTGCTTTTTTAATCTCTCTATTGCAATTATCCCTTTAAAACAGGAGTTTTCTTGTGTTGGCCAGCATTCTCTTGCTCTTTAGTATGAGCTGCTAAAATACAAATGTTGTGGGTTAAATATGTACAGTAGGACTCATACAGAGTTCTTTCTGGTGCTGGATCAAAGCCTGGATTCGTTTCACTTGAAGGATGCCACTAGTGTTGGGCAAAGTATCATGTACTTCTTACGTGGGGCGTACTAACTTGAATCTCCCCCTTTTGTTATTCTCATGTGATTCTGTGTCCACTATCTGAGGATTAGTACTGCTCTTGGTATTTAACTTGGGAATGTGGTTGTCAACATAAGGCCCCCTTCTTCCACCTCTCTTTCCAGTCTAAGCAGAGTTTGTGATAAGATGCCATGCTTGTTTGTGAAGGAAGTTTGTTATGCTGCGCTGTATGGCTTCCCCATGAGATGATCAAGTGACGCTAAACATTTTTAAAGTGCCTGTTTAGTGATGAAACTTGTAAAAAAATTTTAGTTCCACACATGAGTTTTTTTCCTACGGCCATCTGCGGTCCTCATACATCTGTGTGTAATTTTCCCATTTTTCTAGTGTTTTTGTTTAGTTACAGGAGCTATATGAATCTTTCTTGAACACTTAATCCCTGTAGGCCCATGCACAAAATATTTGCTCTTTTCCATTGCTACTGATAATTATTCTAATTAAACCCATGTCAAATAATTTGCTCTAAGTGAACCAGCTGTGCTCAACCACTCAAGTGGACAGTTAGGTTGTCATGACTGTTTTGACTCACTAGTAGTGTGCAGTACTGCAATAGCTGCTTTTCTGCCTGTGAAGCAACGGCGACTTCTTTGTCTGATCTGTTCTAGTTGTAAGTCTCTCTGGGCCAGAACCCACCCTCACTTACCCACATTTTTGCTCCATTCCACATGTGGAGCTGGCTGTTGAGGAGTCATATGTGCAGTCAGGTGACTAAATAGAAATTTTAACTCTTTAGTGTCTGCAAAAATACATGAACATATTGCAAGTGGCAGATCATCTGCTGCTGAAGTCAAAGGTTCCAATTTAGGTTATTCTAACCAAATAGGCAATTCTTAAAAAAATAAATCAAGTTCCACAACACTTAACTGATCCTTCGGCATTTGCGGGATGAGATCTAGGGCAACTAATTGTCCTCAACTTCACATTGGCCTTTAAAACTACATCTTGATGGTCTGCCATCTTCCTGTTATTCTTGTCCACCACCTAAAATTTAGTCCATAGAAATGCGTGTTTAACTGTACATGGTATGAGAAACCTACAAATCCAGGAAAATAAAAGTGGTCAGGACACTCAGTTGCATTTGAAATAGGTTTCACTTAGAACATAAATTGCTGATTAGCTTTTCCTCTAAAGCAGCTACAAATATTAAGACTACAAAACAGTAGTTAACTGAAATTTAGGTGGCAGATATTTGAAGACAGTATGCCAGAGTAAGAGAAGATAATTTTACCAAAAAAAAGTGATATATAGACCATCTTAGGTGTGGTATTATGTGATTTAATAAAATCCAAACTTCTATTAATCGGCTGTGGGAAACTTCTCTGCTAAAAATCTTTTGGCTGTCATGCTTGTATTTTGGTGTATTCACACACTTCTAAGATATTTGCCAAGATACTTATTACACTAAAATGAATTGTAAAACAAGACTTTTCTTACATGTGCAAATGACAAGACGTGATGCAAGCCTGATGGGATTGTGTGGTTATGTCTCCACCAGTGTGCTACCCTGTACCCCTGCTGAGTGTGAACTGTTTGTTTAAATGGCAAAGTAACTCACTATACTTAATTTCTTCCAAAGCTGACCAGAGTTCTCCATCACCTGACCTTCTGAAAAAGAATGATGGCTGAACGGTCATTTTGCAGTTGGGGAAAATCTGCTTTGTATTTTCTTGCATCTTTAATGTTTGGATTTTTATTATGAGTGCTTTATCATACTGCTCTTTAAGCAAATAAGTACTGGCTTAGTTACTCATAAAGATTGAGTTACCATGTGATCAGCTGATCACAGGAGCTCACATTTAGCTCTTAAAGGACACTGTCAACACACTTAGATTGTCAAGAGCCTGGAAGATTTTTTCATAAGCTATGGTATGGCTTTATAAATGTTCTTTCTTACTGAGGGGTTGCTAGATCCAATTGTTTGGGTGGCTTTTGTCAAGAAAAACTGGTTTTGAAAAGTACACATTTTAAGGTGGCTGTTCCTTTAACTTTTACAGCACTTTCAGGTTGATATTTTCAGTATTATTCTCCTTGGATCCAATTATAGTTTTTTCCCCTTAGCTTTCCCCCTATGCTTTGTGATGATTCTGATGGCAGAAGAATAAACCTTCAAATAGAGTGTCAGCTTTTAGTGTTCACTAAAAATAGCTATCCTTTCTACCTTCTGCATTTTTATGGAGAGCTTAGGAAAAAAATCAGCATTTGGATGTCTCCGGGAAGAAATTAGTTTAAACACACCAAGTTCAGTAAGGGTTTACTGTCATATCACACAAAATGTTGTACTTCACTTAACCCAGTTTACACTTATATACTTGACTTCTTATTTTCTCCAGTTTAGTTTTTCCATTATTTCAGGTAGTCTGAAACACCAGGCCTTTTACTGTCAAGTTTTTTGTCCTCTTGAAATACACTTCTAGGTGTTGTAACTGTGGCTTGTTCGGCAGGACATGAGTAGTCACAATGTATTCAAATAGTTATGAGTGTAACAGGTGTGCAGCTTGTTACAATTGATGGAGGGTTAAATATTGGTAGATGTTTCTGTGGAAACAGAAGACATGCCAAGTGTAGCTGCTGTTACAATAGAGTGAAAATAATTGAACCATCAGCTTCAGTTACTTGTAGTTTGTTGTGAGGTTTGTAACACTGAGCACTGAATCTGAGGTAGGTAAAATATGTATCCATGGTGTTTCCATGCTCAACTGCAAGGGACTAACATAGCCCTACCAAAACTGGCATCTCATAGATGTTTGAAATTGCTGAAACTGATTTATTGATGCCCTATGTGCTTCATGTTGCTTGCTATTTGTGAAATGATTAGCCTCTTACTGTTTTTTCAGCAGTACTGCATAGAATATGGTTGGAGAGGATAAAATACACTTAAGTGGGTGGATTTCAAAGTGACTGAATAGATATTTCAGAGTATTTTTACAAAATTTTCCATATGAAATTGCTTTAATATTGCATATAGAAAGTGCTTTTCAAAAATATGAGCTTTTTATGAATTTTTTTAGTCGCACTAGAGTATCTTCCACATTTTTCAGCAGCATTACTACTGCTATGAGTTTCACTTTTAAATGAATCTAATGTAACAAAAGCACATGCTAACTTTGTTGCTCTGAAACAGAAAAGTCAACTATAATATGTCTAATACAAGTGGTTTTAGAACAGGTATTTTTCATTCACAATGATGAGTAAGATGCTGCCTGGATTTAGATTAGCACAAGAAACACTGTTTGGATGACCTGCCAGGCTGTGTACAGTCTTGGTGAAAGCCTTTTAGTCTGTAGTCTGTTTCACATATGAACTGAAGCATAACTAAAATTTTTTAGGAAAAACTGAAATCCAAGTGGAATTCAACTGTTAAAAAATATACTGGAAACTTAAAAATATGCTCAGAGCTGGAATGACCCATTTCTGACCTGGAAGTTGGAAGGTATCCTGCATATGATGGTGTTGTTTTTAAATAATTTAAGTTTTCTTCCAGTGTTTTGGTCATGCCATGTATGACCATCAAACAACACAATCTTAGGTTGACTGCTACTTTATAGTTCTCTCTGAGTGTGTGTTAAGACCCATTTATAGGTACTGTAGCAGAATTGCTGATATGTTCCCACAGTTAAACCTGGCATTGATCTGTGGAGTTCAGGGTGCTTTGCTGTAATGGCTTAAATACTGTAGCATTCCTACTACAGGTAAACAGTGTACCTAGGTCATAATGTCTAATCATACTTGAAGGCACAAGACAGCTTTAAGTCACATTCTGGACTGTCTTGCTTATTTGCTTGTATAGGATCTCCTTAGGAGATCCTATAGGATCTTGGCTTATAGGATCTGAGCTTATAAAAACACATTAAAACCACAACAATCACACGTAAAAGTACTGCTGCCAACATGGACTACATTGTGCTTTTGCAGTGATAGGTTCTGTTTTCTTTAAATTGTTGAGCAGGTTTATTTTCCCAAGGGGCATTTGAGGGTTGTTACTGGATTTTGTTGCTCTCAAAAGTCAAAATCCTTTGAAGCATGGCTTTTGTTTTGGTATTTTGGGATCATAACACACTGCACTGAAATGGCCTGTGCTGCATGTGCCTCCAAATTTGGAACCAAAGGTTAGATTTAGCATTTCCTGCTTTGTCATGCTGGCACAGTTGTACATGCATTTTGCTTCTCATGTTGGTAGAGGCAGAGATTTGCACTTGTAGAGTAGCTCTCCTGGTCTCTTCCCCCCCACCCCCCACTTCCCCAAGAAAACCAAATGGGAGATTTTCAGACAGTAGTAAACAACACCACAAGTGTAAGTGCAACAATGGCAGAAATATGAGAGGGTTTCTCACAGTCTTGTTTTCTGTGGAATAGCAACGGAGTTAACATGAACCTGTATGCATGCTGATGTCAATGATCTGTATTTGAAGTGCTGGTAAAAACCACTCATTCTCATCTGCTTTTTGATGAAATTAAGCATATCGGTTTGAACTTAAACCTTTTAGACCATAATCTTTAAACATGCCATCTTTGAAATTTTTAGTTAGTTTTGTTTTAGAATACCCTCTAGTGAGAGCTACAGCAGGCACTCTTAAAGCGTTTTTTTCACATTGTGAGGTGGAACTGCTTGTCCTCCCAGCACAACAAAGTTCAGCAAAAGTCTTACGTGTTTTTAACATCACTTGTCTAGTTCCAATTCAGTATGTTTTTAAAGAACTTGAAACAACCTTACATGAAGTACTTTTTTTCCAATGAAGACAATCTCATCAATCTGTTGCAGCAGCAGAAATAAGACACTTCAGAAGAATTTGATTTGGAAAGGACAGTGCCATAACATGTTCATTCCTAAGTTATCTGCATACACTGTTCATTTTGTCCAGACACATTGAACAAATACAGAATACGTCATTGGGCTCATGTAGGGCACTGATATTGTTTTCTGATGCTCAGTATACAGAATGAATGAAAAGTGGCTGTCTCTTGCATCAGTTCTGCCCTCCCAGCTTTGAATCCCAGAATGCCAACCTCATTTTATGCATCTGTTTGTAAGGCATACTCAGCCTAGATCTCTGCTCTGGAGCTTGTGGCCTCTCATGGGTTCATAGTTGTGCTAACCTTGCTTCAAGTTCTGTGACTCAGTGTAGTAAAATAAATCAGGGATTGATCAGTGAGATTAATAACCTGGACTGAGCTGTAGTGGTTCCAAATTGGTGTAAAACAGCTAAACTGTTCTTGCTGTTGTGATAAACTCCAGGAAGGAATTGTGAGGGAGTCTTTGGGAAGTTATTCTGAAGAATTGCTCTGTATTCATAGGTCAATAAGCTACTTTTAGTCTGCTTGACAGTACTCTGGATTATTAACCCCCTAAATGTGTGGAGATTTTTGTATACAAGCCTATCTTTTCTCCTTGGTGTGTTTTTTTGATTAGCTTTTTTTCCTCTACTTAGTGTGCTGGCAGCTGTAGGACTCATTACCCTTTCTGCAGCATATGGAGAACAGAGGCCTGGTTTAGCACTGTGAATTGCCCTGACTGAGCCAGAACCAGCTATGTAAAGTCATTGCTATGAAGCAGAAAGGCTGCTGTAATTAGGGACTTGATCCAGGGCTTGGCAAGGTCAGATATTTTTGGAATAAAACATTCAGAAATATTTTTAGGAAATATAACCAAAATCATCTTAAACTCACAGTCTTTGGAGCTGACTTTAAGGTTATGTTCGGTATAGATTGTGTTACTTTATTTTTCTTAGAATAAGTTTATAAAGGCTTAAATAGAACCAACCTATTTTTAGCAGCTTGAATTTCGTATGTTCACTTAAATAACTTTGAAAACTCCTGTAAATTATTGGCTGATTATCCAATTTTAGATGATTCCAGTAGTGATGCATTTATTAATCTGTAACTAACTGATAAAACCTGCATCTTTTTCTGTAAGTTACAATTTCCGTTACCTTAAAAATAAGATACAAGTTGTGATTGCAGTTTATTTTGCTGCTTAGGTAGTTAATTTAATTTAAGAAAAAGGTCAAGTTCTTCCTCTTCTGGGATTATATTTGTGTCACATCAGTACTTAAATGTTTCAAATGTTAGTGGCCTTTCGTTCTTCATTTCAATGTGGTTTGTCACTGTTTAGTTACTTGCTGGAATTCATTATGTATAAAATCTCTGTTCTATGCATGTTTTACTTTTTTGTTAACTGCCACATAATTGTGAAAGATTGAAGGACTGAATTGTTTTTGAAACTTACCAGGGACCTCATCTAAATTGGAACACTTACAAGTTAATCAAGAAATTATCACTTATATAATGTGATATTTAAAACTCAATTAAATCTGTTCTTAAATGAAAGAAGCAGGACAAACCTATATACTAATCCGTGATTTTTGAAATTTTGTGACTTACTAATGTTGGGACCTCTGATTTAGGCGCATGAAGGGATGAAAGTATCTTGAGGTTTTAAGTTCAATGTCTTAGTAAATCTATATATTGATCATTCCTTTATTGTTCAACAGGAATAGTGTCTTAAACGCATCCCTTAACATGCCTTCTGTTGTCACGTGTGTATTATTCAATATGGAGATTTTGTATTCCAAAATTATCTGTTCTTGCATTGAAACTCATTTTCCGGCTGTTTTGAGTTGCCTTTTTTGTTTCCTTGCTGTTAGTTTTGGTTTTGTTCTTGGCGCAAACTTTTTGAGAGAGTTCCAAAATGACAGAAGTTGTGCAATTAAATAGTCTTTTAAGTAGTTCATGGAGTGCCAGACTTGGAAATCTGAATGTGTAAAGTTATGAGCATCTATAGAAATGATACTAAGCACAGTGAATTTTCTTGTGGCATGTTTCAGGATGGATGTGCAACGAAGTCATTGCCTATAGAACACAAACTTGTGAGCTTTAGCAAAGCAAGTAGTGATGTGCTTGGATATATTTCTTTGACTTTGTTTTTGAAAATGGATTTGATGTCTCTTGTGCAATTCCGATAGCTGTTTTGTCTCTAGCATTTCTAATTATAGAAGTGATCTGGCTGGATCTTTGGTTTTTTCTGTACAGCTTTGACTGGACACGGCTAGTTTAAGGTGACATGTTTGGAGGTTCAGTAGTCAATTGAAGTCCTAAATGGCTATTTTTAAAAAGATTTTTGGAGATAGTGCTTAGGTCCAAAATACCAAGGAACAAATGACTTGATTTCATCCTGTTTATTTTCCTCAATACCCTACTTCCTTTTCTTAAATAGAAGTTAGGTAGCCTGTGTTATGGATGTAATGGTTGTTTCAAGAATTCTCCCTTAGTTATGTAACTGATGTGCTGAGGAGTTTGATCTCTGGCACAGCTTTAGGAGAAGCCTGCTGTTAAAATTGTGTTCTACTTTGAAAGCCTTTTGCTAACTGATTTTTCTTTAAATTTCTTTTTATTTAAGTCTATAACTTAATTTCTTCCTTGTTGCCTGAAATGCAGAAAGCTTCATACCACCAAACAGTGGTATGTACAAACACTGTGTGTGCAAAAATTATTTCATCTAATGCTAATCTGTAGTGTCAGGAAGGAATGACACTGGAACCATGTAACTGCCTCATCATCCTCCATAGGTATTCCAATTAAGAAACTGTGACTAGCCCAGGTCTTGGGCATAGTAGTACCTCTTAGCTTTTTCTTATGTGATTAACTAAAGAATTGTCTAGAATGTGGGAAAATAATTTGCCTACAGTAACCTTGCTGTAGTCTGTGGAGGAGGACAACTGAATTTGGATTTTGTAATCTCATTGCATGGAGGAAAGATTTTTTGGTAGCCATCCTTACTGTAAAATTGTTGCAATTTTGAGTATGAATGAGCGCAGGAAAAATCATTACTGCTTGAAAATCATTTTCCGTTTTTTTTTTTTATGAGGGGGGGAAGATGGTGTATTGGAAGCATGGGTTCAGACCTTGATAAATTCTAGTGTGCCTTCTTAAAACTCTGTTTTTAAGGTCTTCTCCAAAAGACAAAATTATTAGAGATAGAATACTGGGAGGGGAGAGAGGGGAGGTTAGCTTCAAAAGCAAAGGGAATAATGTGTCTGTAATAAAGTTTAATGTTTGTGGCTGAGCCTTCCAAAGATGAGTGGCCTGCAGCAAAAAAGGGAGATATGATGATACTATATGCTTCCATGGTGTCTAGGAACCATGAACCAACTCTTGGATTAAACATACATTAAGAAATTAGAGTTCACTTATGGATTACTTCTTATTTATACTTTTACTAGAACGTTTAGGGTTTTTAGATACATAGTTTTGGAAAGGAGGTTTTAACCTCTTCCTGTGTGTTTTGAGGTAGTATGCAGACAGCATGCCTCAGGTTTATCTAGTTACTCAAATCACCTCATAAGATCATAGATTTTATTAACTTGTACTCCCTCTGCTGGCCGGTGTTCCAATTACAAAGAAAAATACGAGTTCACATAGGTGAGGTACTGTCTGATAGTGGCCAAATACCAGTTTATAAATGTTGCTGGTATGCAGCTGAAACTACGGCAAAACCTGTGGGAGTTGTAATTTGGGAGAATAAGTGGTGGTGTTGAGAGTTGGTGTTTTCATAGTAGTTACTGTCTTGGGCTCACTCAAAACTTGTTATGCATTTGTCAAACCTCTTTCTTTCCCTCATCCCTTAGATTGAGATGTGATGTTTTTACTCACCCTGGGTGTGTATATTGTTACATATACAGAGGAACTAGATCTTTGTAAGGTCTTGGAACAACACTTGGGTTTTCTAAAAGATGCTACTGTCACCTGCTTTTCTCTTTTTTTTCCCTTAAAATTTAGAATTCTCTTTTTTTGGTTGTAGTGAGGTGATCTCTCAAATTATATTTAACAGGTGATGAATTTTCCTCTGTTCTTTCTGAAACCTGTCTTTTGGTGAGGTAGTGTTTCCAGCTGCCTAGCATGAAAGAAAGGCAGAGCACAAGTCCTCCCATCTTGGGTACTGCAGGGAGAGCTAAAAGATTTCAGTATTATGACAAAAGAGGTTTGTCTGTACTGCAGGTGTGTGTGGACTAGCTCTAATAGTAAGAATCATCCTACTGTCCAGCAGCCCTTTCAGAAAAACAGAGCATTTATTCTTTGAAATAGTGCAGTTTCTGGAATGGGGCTTTCATTAGGTTGTTTCATGAGATTCCTCTTTGTGACTGGTGTTGTTGCCTTTGTCATTAATCAGGCATCAAGGGAGATTTCGGGTTTGTATTAAAATTTCTTTTATAGCTTGAAATATTAGCATATTTTACAGCAGTTATCCTGTGTAAAGCTCAAACTGGTTGGTGTAGCTCTCATTGAACTTCTGTGACTTTTGAAAGTGATCTTGAAATATGTCTGCTGTACAAATATCAGATCTTCTCCTACTAAGACAGAACTGCTACCATTGCAAAACTGTATTATATATTGAATAATCAACAGCATCAAGGGAACATATTGAAATCTTTATGGACAGCAAACCAGATGAGTTAGCAACTTTCTTTGTGCGTGAAGTCCATCTTGGCAGCTTTTAAGCCTGTACAGAATTTGTATGTTCTTCAGCTCTTAGTCATTCAGGCTGAAAGCACAGAAGTTTCTCTGACACTGAGGTACTTCCACTTCAAAGACTCAATTTCAGTTCTAAAACAGACATAGTAAATAAATACAATTGCAAAGTTATTTTTATCATGCAGGTTCAGTCACTTAGATAAGACTGTGATGCAATTTAAAAGTGCTGTATTTTTCAGTCTGGCCACAGGATTATGGTACTCTTGTGGCATATCCTGTGAGAAGTCAGATTTATCAAAGCAAATGCTGTAGTAGAATTGGACTGCTCTTTTTGCACTCCCCCACCCCCAGCGTATTTTTCCTTGTGTTCTGATAGATCAAAGCTTCACTGTGTGTTTATGCTAAATATTAATTAGGTGATAGAGTAGTTCATCTGGGAAAAGTTCCATTGGAAGACATTTTGCTTCTTATCAAGTAATAGGAAAGAATTTACTGATCTACCAAAGTTGAAAGCATATTCATTCCCTAGTACTGTAGTGCATTACATGATTATGGTGTGTCTACATATGTTTGAAAATCCTTAAAGGCAAAGTAATTTTTTTGGAGTTTAATTGCCAGGTCTGAAATGACTAAAATACTGTTGTGATGCCAATGTATTCAGCTGTGTTTGTGACTTGGGAAACAATTGTGTCAAAGCATAAGATACAGTTGGTTCTATAGGACTTGCCAACTACATTGATTAATTCTGTGGGTGTAGTAGAAAACAGCCAAAGCTGCTGAAAATGTGAGTGGGACAAGTAAGAAGTTGCACAAGATGCTGCAGTTTTTATGAAACTGATGATCAGAGCTAAATACCTCTGTGTACTTGACTGATAGTGTTCTGCCTTGAGCAATGAAGGGGAAAGTCTCTAATAAATGTTGGTGTCTTACACATTTCATGATTTTGCTGAAGTGTAACTGAAGTTTCTAAGAAACAAAAAGTGAAAACCATGATGGATTTGGACCATCTGCTGTAGTTTGAAATTCAAGTTTGTTTCAATATTTTTAAGCTGTTTATTAGTTAAAACAATAGCTTTAAAGCTAATTTTTGTCATTCTGATGTTCAGATTTCGTTTTAAGCTATTGTTTTTGAACAGTAGTTGCTTACAGATTCTCATGAGCATTTGTGAGACTCCTGACCTTCTAAATTATAAAAAACCCAAAACTGAATTTAAAAATTGATATTGCAATTTTGTATTTCCTGGTCAAATGTCTAAATTTACTGAGAGTTAGGGCTGATACTTCTGAAAATGAAAAGGCTCTGCTGAGATAATATAATGGGAGATAGGTGTACAATACAGCTTGCAGAGTTTTGTGATTTACTGAAATGAAAGTGTACCTTTTAGACATTTGTCATGATTTCAAAATGCATTTTTTCCTGTTCCTAGTGATATGTTCTATTAAAAAAAATATGCACTGAAGTTCTATTAATGTCTGTCTTCAGCTTCCAACCTTTCTTGGGCATGAAGTCTCTGAACTACCAAAAACTTACTTTTGTAGTAGTTGCTTGTTGTGTCATCTTTAGTCTCGGACTTGGTATGTTTTGGTCACATTTCTACCTCATCCATTTCTTTAGTTTTGCAACACTTCTGACTCTGAAATTAATTTTTAAATATGTGCTTTGAGATAACAGTTATATTTATCTTCTCTTCTGGCACGTATAATATTGTGTACTTGCATATGTAAAGGCCACAATAGCTCTTGAACTGCTTTACCTGTACACTTGGAAGAAGGAAAAAAAAACATCCATGTATTAATTAGTCATGTGGAAATTTGATGCTAAGCTTACTTGTCAGTGGGAGTGAATTCCTAGTTGTGAGAGCCTTAACCAGGCAATAATGTGTCTTAATCATTTGATACACCCCTGGCACCATGTGAGGCTCTGTCTGAGAGCATCACACAAGCTGGGATGGCATGGGATACCTCTTACTGTGACCCCTTGTGAGTGGTGTGGAGCTCAGTGGTGCTCTGTATTTGTGTGGTACCTGAGCACAGAGCTGCTTCAGCTGGAGACCATGGAAAAGGCAACCAATGCAGCTGAGATACTTTGTGTTGGAGCAGTCATGAAGCTGTCAAACTCTTCAGATGGAAGTGCTGTGTAATGTAAGTTAGTTCTAAGGCTTTGAATCTCTTGCTTGTTCCTTTTTAGCCAAGCAAACTTTCCCTGGTATTGAATCTGAGTTTTAAGTAACTTTGTTTCCAAAAGAGGTATGTGAGGTTTTTTGTTGTCTTGGTGGACATCTGTCCTTGAAAATGTGGATTACAGGTGAATGAAAAAATCCTCCTCGTACCTTGTTACAGGTTGGTCATCCATTAAAACTGTAAATGCTTCTTCCTTTTTTCATCACTGCTGCGAACTTTCAGAAGGAAAAGCAGTGTGTTGAAAAGGATTTGCTTCTGAAATAAATAAGACGTCATGCTGATTAGCTAGTTATCAGAGTAAGTTGTAAGCAAGCTTATTATTTGTACCTTGTTACTCTGAGATGCTTTCCCCAGTGCATTGCAGCATACCTGTAAGCTGTGAAAGAGTGGTTGTAGTGTACACTGTCACTCACTGTTCCTTTGCATATCCAAAACAATTGGGCTGGACTGAATTAATTACCTGTATGTTTACAGTCAATGGTGTTATGTATTTTGAAGAGTGGTATTTCCAAGATGTGTAAATGCTAAGTGTTTTTTCTTTTAAAGTGTATTACTAGGGGAAGAGAAATAGAAAGTAGTTTGATTACTGTAGAATTAGATTAATTAGATAGAAATAAAGTTCTCAACTAATTGTTGACAAAAGTGCTGTGGTTTAGTTAAAAGAATTGGTAAGTCTTCTGAAATTTAATTTTGTGAGCTCTGAGACTGTTGAGAGCTTACATAAATAAAGAGGGGGTTTTCTTAGAGGAATATTTAATACTGGTTTTGAATGCCTTCATATAACTAAGGTGAGGAGCAGGGTCAGAAGAGTCAGTGGTGGTCTTTAAAAATTAATGACATGGAAATTTTTTGTCAAAAATATATTTCAGTAATAGGCATTTTCACCAAAATTCTTTCATGATACATTTTAATTCTTTCTGAAAACAAGTTGGTTCTTAGTATGTTAGTGGCTATCCTTTGTATATGTAAAATGCTTGTGAAATTACAAAGAGTGGACTGAGGATGAAGACATTTCTCCCTCAGACATGTTTTGTAGGGGTCTCAAGCGTAGCAACTCTGGTTTCCTTCCTTAAAATTTCATAATCATTCTAAGACCAAACTGTTTGAGGCTTGAACTCTAGATGGGAAAAGATTAAGACGAAGTGTAGTTAAGGAATAAATAAGTTTTTAAAGATGGTAAGGATATCCAGATAAAAGATGTTATCAGAGATGAAAATTTTAATGCTTATATTTGAAATTGCACCAGAATATTAGGTTAGCATTGCTTATGCCATTCTAAATATGTTGTTTTTATCGGTTGTCATTTCATTTTTACAATAATTTATTAGCAGTAGAGTTCAAGGATTTTTATGGTCAGTGTTCATAAGAAAAATATCTAGTTAAAAATCCTGCTTTCTGTATTATTTCAGTGCAATGTTATTAGCTTCTGGCTGATGTTTTGCAGTTGTGATAAACTATTAGTTGGCAGAAAAATATACTGTAACTGTTAAGAAGTAAATAAGAGTAAATATTCTTAAGAAATTATTTTAATTAAAATTGAGTGTTTTGAGAGTCCTTAAATTCTTTCGAGTAATTGTTTAAATTATGAAATAGCTTGACTTTCATGGGAGAGATTGTTCTTTGTTTTTATTTGATTTTTTGCTTATTTTTTGTAGTAATGGTATGCTATTTGAAAAGAAATCCTTAATGTTGTTTTCACTTAGGTTTGCAAAAATATTACCCACTATAAATGTGAGGCTGCTGCAATAGTTAAGCTGGATACCCTTCACCAAATACATTTCAGACTGTTAAGTAATAGTTCTGTTTGAAGCACAAAATCGGTAGATGATCTTTTATATTTAGTGGGTTCTAAAAATAAAGGAATACCAATAACTGACCTCAAGTTTTTGCTACAGCTAGGCTAGCGACCTGTCTTGCTGGGGTCCTAGAATATCTTATCTTGTATATGTTTCTGTCTTAAATGATACATATAGAAAGTTTATCTATTTTTCAAGTATTCGTTTCTGAAGTAGATTTTGCATGCGTGTTGAACCACTTTGATCAGAATGGAATGGGTGCCATTTGTCAGTCTTAACACACGGAGTGTTGGTTCTTAACCCAGGGGTCATGATTGAAAGATACTATGCAAATACTTTACTTACACACCCAGTAATTGCACAAAATCAGCCCTGGAATAGGGGGAGTTGGAGTACCTTTTGAGGAGATGGTTGCTTCTCTAAACAGCTGCTAGTTTGTAAGCATGCATTATTTTTGAAGTCCTGTTTTAACCATTTGTGCTGTTTCTCTATGCATTCATTGAATACAGGCAGGCTAAGTGTCTAACTTTCAATGGTCTGACTGTAAAATGGCTCAGAAACCCATTGTGCTGTACTATGCATTTATTCTATGAGAATAAATACCTCAAACTTTGTTGTTTTGTTAGTTGGTATCAGTGGCTATTTAATGACTGAACAGAGTTTTGTTAAATTATTTTAAGTATAACTTTTTTTTTCCCTTAGGGACGAAACCCTTTTTTTCTGGAGCCAGCCATAATTATAACAGTTACTGATGGAAGTAAATTAACTACTACCAGTGGGATACAGGAAGAGGTAAGATCTAACCTCTGGTTACAGTGATGTGTACTAAATATTGTTTAAACATTGATACTGTTTTCAGTAGGAGCATAAATGGCTCCTCAGAAGAATGCTCATTAATAGCTTAAACTTGCTTGTATCTTGATTTTAATTTTGAGTAATTTTATGCAAGAGCACTACAAAAACCCAAATAACTAGTTTTCCTTATTTCATGTAACAGAAGCCTGTGGTGCAATTGAGTAGAATGAGTTTACTCTTTCTGTCTAGGGTGTTCATGGCTTTTCAAATATGTTAACAGAAGAAATTGATTTCTATAAGGCATGTGTGTCTTCAACTGGTCTTGATACAAGTTTTTTTGTACAGACCCAAGTTAATGTAGTGATTTCCTGAAGGATGTGGCCACCAGGGAGTATGTGCTTCTATGGAGAAACACATGCTACTCTCACACTGAGTTCTTAAAAAGATTATAATCAGATCAGTAGTCTTTATAATTCATGATAAGAACTGAAGAAATATATTTGAAGTTCAATATGAAGAGCAGTTTCAAATAGAGATCGTAATATACTGGAGTACCCACTCAGACATCTGGCAAACTCAGAGGTATAGCGAATGCTGAGCTATTTTAACTTACTGGCCATTTTGAATTCTTTCCTTAAAAAGATGGAAGTGGCTGCAAGGGTAGGATCGGTCTGGCCAGCTCAGTGCCCATTCCATGCAGCAGGAACAAAAAACGAACCAAAACAAACTGCAACAAATCCCTAAGCTCATTTCCTTTTCAGGGAAAAGGTTAATATCCAAAGGTCCATTTTAATACTTAAGAGGAGAATTCAGACTTTTGCCTGTGCTGCACCACATTTGACTGTACAGATTAATAACTTTTTATACTTTTGCTGTTCATTAGTTACACAGGTTTCTCCTAATAATGTATTACATTGTATTCTTGCAGCACTTACAGGATTTGTCTGTATGAAAAGTGGTATTTGAGTGGTTTTTGTAATATATCTGACTTGAAGAGAGTTGAATGATCACATAATTCTGTGTGGACTCCTAACAAGCATAGCTAGTAACTGGAAGGGAATTCCTGGATCCATGGTACCAAGTAGGTTATCTGTATGAAACCTCAGTTCTGTCATAGTGGTTTTTTTTACCCAGTAAGCTGTTATCAGATTAATTCTGTGATTGTGTGCAGTTCAAAATACTGAGTACAATAGAGTAGTGTGATGCTTTTAGAGTCTTCTGCAACATACGGTGCTGTTAGAAGCAGAGTACTGTTTTGGGTAATCTCTTAGCTGTGTAAGTCTCTCCTTGAGGAGAAGAATCTGTTGTCATATGATTTGTAAAATCTGGCACTGACATACTGGAGTGAGGAGCACCAAGGTGCTTAGAGGGTGAAACGAATAACCTCTGGGTAGAGGATGAGAACTGGGTTTGTTCAGTCTTAAGAAGAGAAGACTTGGAGTGCTTTACCACCCTTTGCAGCAGCCAAATGGGAGAAGGAGCTTTTCTTTTCCTGGAGGTGCCGAGGGCTGAGATCAGAGGCAATAGCTGCAAGTTGTCTATGGGAAATTCTGATGGGTTATCAACAAAACCTTTAACTTTGTGGGTGATCAAACACTGGACATGTTGTCTAGTAGTTATGGAGATGGTAAAAGCTGCATTAGACAAGGCCCTGAGTAGTCAAAAGCCTCTAGACTGTATAACTGTCATGTGTTCCTTCTATCGTATGCAGTTGTATGATTCTATGCCACATTTCCTTTCATCTTTTTTTTACTCAAAATTATTTAGGTAAGAAAGCTGTAGTTAAGTTCTTTCTCTTACAAGAAACAAGGACTTTTATACCCAGCCAGTTTTGGGGGTTTTTTTGTTCCTTTTAATGTGGGTACAACTTCATCTTAGTCTTCACAAGAAGACATTGTCCTAGAGTCAGGCAGCCAGTTGGTCATACATTCACATCTTTAAATTGTTGTAACTTAGGTTAGGGAAAAGGGTTTTCTGATGACTGCATTAATCTACTAAATTTAGACTTGGCTCATGAGCAGAGCTGCCTGATAAATGTGTGCTACAACCAGAGTGTGTCGTGATCATGTCAAATCAGGCTCAATGTTACAGGTTTATGATTAATAAATTACATTCTAGAAATGCAGAATTTGCTCTAGTAATAGTGAATTAATATGGGGTTTTTTGTTAGAAATAAGCCAACATCAAGGTGTTAAATTCCTCCAGAAGGCAAAGTGACCACTGTTCTTCTTGCAAGACAAAATGCAGGTTTGAGTGCTTTTCTGTATGTGTGTACTGCTTATATGTATCACACCCAGCAAAGGATATGATTTTTTTCCTTTTTTTGCCATAGGGGTACTGGTAGGAACATTCTTAGCATTATCAAAGAGAAGAGGAACAAAACGTCAAAGGGTGCTACTGTCTTTCAGGGATGTTCTTTTGCTGTTGTCAGTGTGTGTCCTATTCATCAGAATTTTTCTAAGTCTATCTTGAGCGTCCTTTAGAGTTACCTCTCAAGTTGGACATGCAGAAATGAACTAGAATTAGTACAGAAACACTAACTGGGAGATACAGAAGTTCATTGCTCCTCTTTGGTTCACTAACAAAGCTTTTTCAGTCACTTTCAAGTGCCTGTTTGTTCTTTGGGTTTGACTTTGGGGAAGCTTTTCAGAGTTGGTGTTGGAAGTGATCATATCCCACTGTCTATGACAACAATATTTTTGCTTCCTAGCATCGACTGAAGCAGTGTATTTTTAGTTCTTTTAGGGCACATGTACAAGAGAACCAACTATGTTGAGCTTTGGTATTTTGTTGGGGTTTTTTGGAAAGTCTGGGAAGCCAGTATGGAACCTGGAGGCAAGTTTTCTCAAAGCTTTGTCATTCAGATGAATATTTGCATTCTTACCAGTGAAATCAGTTTATCACTGTGGGAACACTGTTATTTGCCTTACTGTGAAGCAGTCAAGCTTAAACCCCATTCCAGAGCTCTTACTGACTTCTTCTGATGTCCTGTTCCTTTGTGGATTTTAAACTGGGTGTTGCAGATAGAGCCTTACCCTTCGGTGAGTGCTGCTTTGTCTCTCATGGGTGTGGTTACTCAGACTGAAAACAGAAGTTATATTATCTGTGCAATTTTTTCCACCTGCACAAGTTAGTAACACTTTCAGTTCTGTCCCTTCTGGCTGTGCTTTTAATGGGCCAGTGCCAATACACTGGAAAGTGCCAGCATCAATGCTCTGTTCTGCATGGCTTGTTGACTAGACTCTTCCCTGGACTCACTAGTTACAGTCAGAACTTGAGGAATGGATGGGCTCATATTATTGACAAACCATCATTAACTAGGTGTTCTCATGTTATAGATTCCTTATGAGTGGCTTTTGCTTCTGGCCTGATCCCCCAAATTCAGTCGTAGGCCTTTCTTCATCTTTCATTAAGCAAATGTTTAGATGCTTGAAGGGATTTCTTACTCCTCTTTACATTATGAAATAACATACTTTTCCAGTTTTATGACTGCTCCCTCTACATACCCTCTAAGTAGCATTAAACTTGTCTCCAAGGCTGAAATGGACTTACTAGCATATTGATACATCTGATAAATGATTATACAAGCAAAAAGTATGAGCAATGCCGCTTGGTTTCTGTATGTTGCCATTCTTCTGATCTTCCAGTTATGAGAGATTCCTACAGGAGCAATCTGTGATTTTGTGGGACTTCATCCCAGAGCTGTTTGGCATTGTCACATTGATCCTTCCCAGAGCTGATCACTTTGCATTGCACTTACAACAACTGATATAAGTGTCACAGCAAGGTTTTGCTGGTTCTGCTTACTGTCAAGAATAATCAGGAACTCTAAATGCTCTATTACGTTTTATATCACGGTTCCTCCAGTAAAAACTTCTGATTTCTGAACAAATTCTGCAAGAAATGTGGCAAATACCATTAAATGTATGTTCCCATTCTTTCTTATCCTTATTATTCCTGTTAGCAGCAGGTTTTGGGTTCACAGCACTTGTCACTGAGCTCCAGAGCTCTTGATGTGTAACTATCAGCTCAGTGAGTACTTGGTGATGGCCAGGGGTGGCTTTAGAATGGCCAAGTATATCGTGACACTGACACGATGTGTCAGTTGACCTGTGTGCCTTTGGGATCTCCTTAAGTTATCTCCCATGGAAGAACAATTTGTCTTTCTGTGTGTTATAACTAGATAGGATTGGATGGAAAAAGATGGGAAAACATAATATTGTTGATAACTGTAAGCAGAGTTTCTCAGTCTGTCAAGAGCTTGTGTTCTCAGCTGGGCTTCAATGGTTACCAGTCCTTAGTCCTTTAAGAATGAAAGGCTACATTTGCTTGGAATGTGAGATGTCTTGTCCTTTTCTTTGATTCCAGAAGAGCATACAAGGAAGACTTTTTTGTTTTTCTTGATACAAAAAGAAAATTTGACTGTAGGCATATTTTTGTTTAGTGCCTAGTCTTCTAACACACTTGTATGAGCATTCCCAAGATGGAACTGCCTGTCATTACCTGGGTACTAAAACTTAAGCAGTACTATTGGTACCCCTTCTGGTGGATGAGCTTGTATGTGCAGCTATTGCCAGAAGACCATTACTGTCTTTCTCAGAATGCCCTGTCAGTGCAGAGTGTGCTAACGCTTATCTAGCTTTTTTCATCTTAGGGTCTCTAGGATCCTCCTCCCCCATCCCCAGCCCAGGATTTTAGACTGTGGTGCTTCTCATGATTGCATAAATGTAGGTAGAAACACGGACCGAGAATAAACAAACCTGCTCACCAATAACTTTGTACTGAAGAGATCTAGAACACTCTTATCTTCCATCCCCTCGTAGTTCCGGAATATTGTAGTTGTTTTAAAGGCAGGAAGAGTGGCATAAGGCACACACTGGTTGTGTAGCAGCGTTATCATTGTGGCGTTTGGGAATGGTAGGGCTTCTGTGTGCTCCTAGAAATGAGTGATGAGATAAAACAGCTGGTTTCTAGTAGTAAGCTGGGAGGACACTTGTTGTCTATGTACAATCACATGTTGCAGACCACAGCTGGTAAATAACCTTCCCTTAATTAATTCAGTCTACCTTTATCTTTCCTACTCGTTGTTGAGAAAGAGGAAAATGTATGCATGCCTTCATATTAAAATATGCGTAGGGAAAGAAATGAAATGCAACATGTACAATTCTAGGCTCGTCTTAGTTTCTGCTATGTATGCAGTTGCTATGGTAATACAATACCAGTTAAAAAAGGTAACTGGAGGTGACAAGACCAAGTTACTAATGTCTGTGAATGAGGTGGTTTGAATCTATAATTTTGCCAGTATAAATGTTAAAGGATGTTAAATTAACTGGAATTAAATAGTAGGAAGGAAGGTGAGGACATTTGCCTTGATGATGACTGCTTTGCATTTTGTCTTACAGTCTGAAAACTATTCTGATAGTAATATGTGCATAATGCAATGGCCACCTTCTGACTACTCTTTCGTTTTGGGGCTTCTCTCCATAAAACCAGCCGTGCCAATGAAATACTTTGTAGCTTGAGGTAAACTGAACTCAGGATACTGTTGGTGCAGGATCCAGTAGGATACTTTATATATAAATATACATAGTAAAAAAAAGTATATATGCTGCCCGAAGGAAAACCACGCTGTCACATGGGTGTGTTTCGCAGATCAAATACACTATTTGGATACAGTGTATCTTCAGTCAGATCTAATTTGGAAAGCTTGAATGGCATTCCTTCGTAGCCCCGAGTGAGGATGATGAAGTGCTTGCAATTCACTCCTCTTACAGTCGGGATTCCAGGCTGTTAACTAAGAATGTGGCTATTCTTTTAACTTCTTTTAACTGAGTTTCCATTGTCAGCCAGTCCTTGTGGCTCTTTGTGTGGAGGGGAAAGACATTCATGTCAAGCAGTTATAAACCAGCTGAGCTCCCTTTGACCATATTTGTGTAAAACATGAAACATTTGGAGAAAATAGTTCTGTTCTTACCTGTACTCTGTGCTTGCAAGAGCAAAAAGTGAAATTCTGGAGTCATCATCAGGTGTACTGATAAGTCCAAAATGCTCTGATTCTTGGCCACATTTATGAGTAGTTTTGTCATGTTTGTTCATGGCTTCGAGATTGTGTTAATAAATTGCTTTTCAACCATCAAGGTACGTGTTTTTCCCAGTATGAGATGCTGCAATTATGTAACTAGAAAGAGCTGCAGTATCTGGTTTTGGAAATCAGATTTTAATGCTTTCAAGCTCTCTTAAAAACAAGCGAACAAAAAACCTTTTTTCAACAGTCTTCTGTAAATTCTCCATCCACTATGAACAAGAAATGAAGGCAATATATAGGTGCTTGTGTGGATTTGCATCAAGTTTTGGAACACACTAGTACTTTCTTGCTAACATTGAGTTGAGGGTTGAGAATCGGGATTTTTTTTGAACATTGCATGAGAGAAAATGAGGATGTGTTGAGTTGGCTTCAGCATGTGGGCTTTAACCCCCTTGTAGTTGGTGTGCTAATGGAACTGTTCTAAGTACTTGAGTCATTGCTTTGGGGATTTTTTTCTCCCTTTTGTTGCTGCAGTGCTCCAGGTGACATGAGAGTTCTGTTTGTGTTGAAAGTGGTATTATCAGCTAGGGATGTATCAAATTTTCTGAAACTTGCAATTACTTGTTGCAAATCCGTCTGTTCAGGGCTTCTGTAGTTGAAAGTTTGGATAAGCTTTCTTTTTCCCACTAATCTGTGTGAAGTATCCGGATGCAAAAAGAGCATCTAGGATCTTCTGGATGCCTTGTGCTGTCCTTTAGAGGCTTGTTTCATTTTTATTAGCGAGGTATTAAATGTATGTGGAGAGACAAGTGTGCTTATATAGAGTGAGGTGCCATTGCTGTGTAACCTGAATTTTTGTTTCTTTTAAAAGCTGTATATTCATAGATTTACGTTCCTTTCCAGCTCCATTTACCTCTCAATTCCCCTTTACCTGGAAGTGAGTTGACTAAGGAACCCTTTCGGTGGGATCAGAGGTTATTTGCCTTGGTTCTTCGTTTGCCTGGTATTACAGCACCAGAATCAGAGCAGATGACAGGGGTACCTGTGGATGACTCTGCTATCACACCTATGTGTGAAGTCACGGGAGGTAAATGCCCTTGTTTCCTTTGACAAGTCATTACATTCCAAACTGTAAATTAATTCAGTTTAGTTCAATCAATTGTGTGATTCCATGTCATGGAATAAGGATTTCTAAGTTCTTACAGTACTTAGAACTGTAAGAAACCGTACAAATTCTCAAGACTGATATAATGAAACTAAAGATTCTTACAGCATTAAAGCCATACAGACAATTAAATGTAGCCTGTCTTGGTAGAGTGAATGTATTTTCTTCAGAAATGTTTTGTAATAGAACTTTTCTTCCACTACACCTTGGTATTGCGATAAGAAATTGTAATACTAGAGTCTGTTCTGCAGTACAGTTTTGGTAAATTCCTGTTGCACTCTGGTCTAAAAAAGCCAAAGTGAAGGAAATGGTTTGTTTCATGTTTTTGCATCCAGAATGCATAATAATTCTGCAGAATTGATACTTCTCACAGTTTTAGATCGTGTTGTTAATATCTTAGAAATCATATTCCAGATCAAACTGAGGCACTGAGTTTATTACCTTTTAAAAATGCGACGATTCTTCTGGTACATCAGAGGGGATATGATACAGAGGAAACAAAGGGCTTTGAAAGGTATTCTGAAAGGATTTGATTCCACTGCTTTCTGACTGTAGGTAGGCTGTGCTGGCAGATGCATTGACTAAAATTTGTGGACAGCTTTTAAACGTTGTCGTCTGTCACAAGGGGGAGCCCATTTTCCATGAATGCAACCAAGAATTTGAGTTAGTCATTAAGGGTCTGAAATACAAACATTTTCAATGAGGCACTTGTCAGTGCTTCACTAGGCTGCCTTGCTGCTTAAACAAAGAGGGAGTGTTCAGGAGAAGTTTTAAATCACATAAATCAGTGTGTGGTGGTTGAACAGTTTTCAATGATCCGAGTTAGAAAAAGGGCAGAAACACTATAGAGCTTTAACCCTGACTGTTTCATTTTAGGTCGATCATATTGTGTCTGCTCTCCAAGAATGCTGAATCAATGTCTTGAGTCATTGGTGCAAAAAGTGCAAAGTGGAGTGGTAATAAATTTTGAAAAAGCTGGACCAGATCCCTCACCAATTGATGGTACTTGAATTTTTTTACACTGTGGTATCAAATAACAGGGATGACTGTTATCAATGTAACTTAGTGAACTTAAAATAATAGTTGTCAAGTCAAAAGGGAAACTATTGCAATTTGAAAGACTTAACTACAAAAAGGACCAACCTGTTAATAATTCTGAAGCTCTTTGTAGTGTCTCAAAATACTGACTGTAGCTGCCAGACATCTCTGCATTTGGTCAAACCACTCAGGTAGTCTTAAATGCATTTGTTCATGTCAGGCATAGTTAAAGGGATTTATGTGTTTTAAGCAGTTTTCAACCAGCTAGAAATGTAAATAACATGATATGGAAGACCTGGGCTTATCCTTTTTTTTTTTCAATGTAGTAAAGTAACTGTGTTTAGAGTTAAAATAGCAAATACACCTGTGTGGCATTAGTTTCTCATTCTAAGTGGCTTAGCTAGGTCCATCTTTGGATGTTACCGAGAAGTTTGTGAGATTTTTTTTAAAATTTTACTTAAGTGCAATAAAAAGTCCAGCAGTTTAGTCATGTATATCACTTCTTTAATGCTTGGATTTGAAGGTTATCTGTTAATGACAATGGAGCAAAAAGAAACATTATATGAAAGGCTCCAGATAATTGCCTTTCTGGGCTCTCATCCTGTAAACATTCAATGCTTATTTGGTTTCTCAGTTTGTGTTTTTGCAGACATGCTTACTGACCACTATCTACTATTCTTAGAAATAATATTAACTGTAGGCTGCCCTGGGATTATAGGTGGTTAACTCTTCAAAGAAGTTACTTCATACTGTTGTTAAGTTTTAACACTATTTCGACTCAAAAGCTTTTTTTTCTGTAGATGGACAGGTGGAGATATCCAGACCCTTTGGACCCCAACCTTGGCACAGCTGTCACAAACTTATCTATGTCAGACCAAACCCTAAAACTGGGGTTCCTATAGGTCATTGGCCTGTACCTGAATCCTTTTGGCCAGATCAAAATTCTCCTACACTGGTATGTACTGAAGATAAAACTAAGGGCTTGTGTGTGCAGGAGTATTCCAGGATTCTTATTCACAGATTTTTTTCAAGTCCTAACGTATATATTGCATTGTAGCAAATGTGGAAACAGTGTGACCCAAGGAGTGACACATGCGAGCCTATCAATTACTCAACAAGCAAATAACATGGGGGTGGGGGTTTTTTTTTGCTAACTTTGAAGCATTAGGAAACTGCCTGTAACAGATTTTTGACCCCGTACATGCACGTGTTTGTTTGAACCCTGTTAAATATCAAATGGTGGCACTTGGTAAAAGCCTATCAAATTATCTTGCTTCACAGAGGCTATTAATAAAAGATAGTATGGTCTTGACAGTTTGAATCCCTATGGTAGTTCTACAGTCATTCTAGCAAGTGAATATAATTTCATCTGCTGTTGTGCAGTGTAGTCACACCTTCAGTTTATTCAAACTGAGAAAACCTTGCTTTTTAAATTAATTTATTAACTAAGAATGAATTTATTTGTTCTTTTTCATGAAAGAATATATGCCTCTGCCTTTTTGTCTGAGAACTAATCATTAGTATAGTATAATGCATTTTTGTTTGTTCATATTTGAAACCATTGAAGTAGAAATCCTGCAGTGTGTAATGATTACCTACATTTCATGATGATTTTTATTGAATTTTTGTAGGTTTTTTGGTATGAAACAGATGTGCTGATTAACATTCACTGAACATCCTGTTAATTTTATCTCTTGGTTAGAAAACAGATGAAGTCCTTTGAAATACAGGTTGTTGAGGAGTGATTGAGTATGAAATGTTAGTCATATTTACAGGTTGGATATTTTTGGCATCTGTGGCCACATTCATTAAAGGATGTGGATGTCTCCTTCTGAACTACAAGCAAGCTAGCATATATGAATAAGTGAATTTTCTGCAGTCATTAAGAAAAAAAGATGTCACTATGTAGTGAATATTTAAAGGCTGTTCTGTAGGAGAGCTGGTTCTGCGTATTCCTTGTAATCACTATCAGTAGTGTATATGCCTGTGTTTGCTGTGTAGGGTCTGTAGAGGTTGCTACTCCAGATCTTAATCCGGATTGATAAAATAGGTCTTGCCAAGTGGACAGTTGTTAAATTAAATCTTCCAAAAGCCTGAAGTTGACCTTCTCAAATGGCAAAAAGATGAGAATTCTTTTCTGGTGTAGTTTGTATAGCTCTCATAACTACAAAGCAATGTCATACACAGCTAAATTCTTGTTGACATCAATTGAAACTCTGCGTTGTACCTTCCTCATGCAGTGTTGGGGAGCTAAGTTGCTGATAGTGTTTCAAGACCTGTATTTCAGTGCTGTTCTAACAGTACTATTCAAACACAGCATACATCAGAATCAGTGTATATGGTAGCACATCTTATCTGCTTAAGAGTTCAGAGTTAAGTACTTGACTTTTCCTGCCTGTTACCTGATCCACAGTGGAGTTGCCTCAAACAGTTCTGTCACAAGAACTTGAGTCTAACTGTGGCTGATGACACCATCAATGACTTTCTGAAATGTATGTGAAAGCCTGCTAATAACTATGTTGGCAGATCAACATGGAAATGGCTGCTTCAACTGCTCAGAGGTAAAAATAGTTCTGCTGTCCAGCAAAGGATTATTGACTTCTCAAGTCTTAGTAGTCAGTTTCTTTTGCAGCCTTTTTATTCCTAGGATAACTTTAGTGGCTTGGTCAAAAAATCCACCACAGCTGTTTATTAGTCATATTCTTTGAAGAGAGTTGTTCTTCCTCCATCTGGTTGGGCTTCCTGTTTGGCGTCCAGCTGGAGAACCCACCTTCCTCAGGGTAGAAGCACTCAAGGCAAGACCAGCTCTCTTGACAGATAACTTGTTTGGGTGGTTTATCCTTAAGTGAAGAGCCTAGAGCTTAGACATACAAGAATTGCTTTCAAGGTGAAGTGGGAAGATGGTCCAAGAAACCCTGTGTTTCTCTACTTCATCTTGTGTATATGTAAGTTACCTTCTTGTAAATAGAGTAAATGGAAGGTGGCTTCCTAACTGAGCTCTTCCTCAGATTCTAGTGACCTTGAGGGAAGGCTCAGATTAAGTATAAGAGCTTGCATTGCTCCCTTCAGTGGAAGGTGTACAGCTCCAACTTTCATCACACTAAAAATCAGCTTTCCCTTTTGGCAAATGAAATTTCATGCTGTTAACTTACAGTTGAAACTTGAGACACAAAGGCCTTTTTCCTGTGATTAATAAAAAGATTTTAAAAATCCAAACACTGGAATTGCTTGAATTGAAATATTTTTTTTTTCTCAAGCCTAGTTAAAATGTGAGGTTTTTAAAGTTTGTTTTCTGAATTCATGCTGTTCTTGATCTTTATAATTGTTTGAATTTTGTAACTGTTAAATTTGCCAAGAAGGAAAAGTTCCTGGCAAAGTTAGCAAATGCAGAAGTACAGCACCTGCTTCTGTAGGGAGTGAAAACGGATGTGACACAGAGTAGCACTGATGATGTTTTTTGTCCCCACTGGGACTTAACTCCTATTTGTACAGCTTTTGGGTAAATGCAAGAAGTCTTAGTTGCATATTGCTCTAGACTACTCTGTGAAGTAATTGGCATTTTTTTAGGAAACAAGATTCCTTCAGAATAAGACCTTGCTGACATCCTAAATTGATTAGGACTCATTAACAGTAACTAAATCCTGTACTGAATAGGTTCCTTAAATACATGTGTTTTCCAAGAAGCTGTATTACTTTAGTTGTCATAGCACAAATGTATTTTAATTGTTGTGCAGCTATATTAACCATGGAATACTCTGTTTAGCCACCTCGGACATCTCATCCTGTCGTGAAATTTTCCTGTACTGACTGTGAACCGATGGTCATTGACAAACTGCCTTTTGATAAATATGAATTAGAACCTTCACCACTGACCCAGTTTATCCTGGAAAGAAAATCCCCTCAGACCTGCTGGCAGGCAAGTAGAATGCATGCTGATTTGAGGTTTATGGAATGCTGTTTTTCATATGTCTTATTCTATAATCAAAATAGGATGTCAAATTTCAAAACACAATACTTGGCGTGTAAATCTGATGTAATGTGTTTTATTGCAGGTGTATGTGAGCAATAGTGCAAAATACAGTGAACTTGGTCATCCTTTTGGTTACTTGAAAGCTAGTACAGCGCTGAATTGTGTGAATTTATTTGTGATGCCTTACAATTACCCAGTCCTGCTTCCACTGCTAGGTAAATACCACTTCATACAAATTTTCTTATGTGGTAGGTAATTGAAACTCTGTCATCTAAATAGATTACTACAATTAATGCCAGTATTAATAATACCTAGAGAAAGGTAGAATCAGTAACTCGTTTCACTTGTCTCCAATTGTCCAGCCTTCATGACTCAGACTCAGTGTGTAGGATGATTTACTCAGTCATCATTTTCAGATATGTTTTGGTCTCACTTTCATTGTTTAAAGAGCCATTTTTCCTAATCTGTTGTCTCAATACCAATTCAGTTTGATAATTTATCAGGTTCTTTTTTTGGCTACAGGGTTACTCTTGTGTGTGTTAGGTTTAGTTGTATATATGTTGACTGGTAGATATTAATTTAATCATCAAGGAATTTGCATTTTGTCAAATGTTTCTTTTACTAAATTTTTTTTAGAAAAAAGATGCAATTCTATCTAGACATGCCTTTCATTTTGTTGCTTTGCTTTTTTATAACTGTTAGATGACTTGTTTAAAGTACACAAGGCAAAGCCTACGTTGAAATGGCGTCAGTCATTTGAAAGCTATTTGAAGACAATGCCTCCTTATTATCTTGGGGTAAGATGACTGTGTTAAGTTTCTGGTTTATAGTTGTCTTTCTAGTATCAATGTGGTCTCCATTTTAAGTAGAATATGTATTAATTTGAGAGAATAGTTAAACTTCATACTTAATGGTAGTGTTTTCACTGGAGGGCTGTGGAAGGCCTGAGGCCTGAATGCTACAAAATTTTCTTAATTTTATAGTACACCGGGACTTGTATATAAATGATATTTTTGTCAACTAATTCTGTATAAATGGATCTATTTTAAAACAACAAAAAATGCTCCCCTGAGAGACTTTTCTTTGTTGTTCTTTTTGAACCTTCAGAACCTCAGGTTCTATTTTGTTGTTCTTTTTGAACCTTCAGAACCTCAGGTTCTATTTGAAATGGGTACAGTTAGTTGAAGTATGTATAAGGTTAAATATGACCATGCAATATATTCCATGTTTCAGCCTTTGAAGAAAGCTGTGAGAATGATGGGAGCACCAAACCTTATAGCTGACAATGTGGAATATGGACTTAGTTACAGTGTCATTTCATATCTCAAAAAGTTGAGTCAGCAGGTAATGTTGAAGAAAAAGAGCAGTAAAAACTTATTCTAATGGCAGGATAATGTTAAAGTACTCAGGTTCAGTGGCTTTGTAGGAAAAAGGAGCAGAAAGATAAAGTCAATGCTTTCCCATGAGCAATTAGCAAAAAATAATGTTGATTTTTTGAATTGCTGGAAAATACAACATTTAAATACAAACTTTATAAACTGAACTGTGTAGAGACAGATGCGGGAAGTACAAGATGAGGTTTTTTTCTATTTAAGGAGCATTTTCACTTGTGCAGAGAGTAACATACTTTTATCCAAAAAGCCCATGTTGTCTTTAAAGATGTTTTAGTATTTTTTTCAGGAAATAGGGATTTGTGCTTGATGCATCAGAATCAGTGTTCTTTCTTTGGCTTGTGACATGAAGTGGAAAGTGTTATAAGTAAATAAGATAACTGACATAACTGGGAATATCAAATAGATACAGATGTAGAAATGACAGGTGACCCTTTGAAAGTGCTGACTGTGTTTAGAACAGTGCCCTAATCTTTCACTAGGTTCCTGCACCAGCTAAAGCATTTCTGCCCTGCTACCTCCACTTTTGAACTGTGCATGTTAAGCTTTATGTTCAAGATGAAAAAATGTAAACTTGAAACTTGAAGAAACAGTAGTGCCAAGTACTTGTGACTTAGCTAATGAGTTTTTACGGACCAGCTTTTTCTTAAAACATGAATATGATTGAGGAAGCAAATATCTTGAAGTCTTAAAATCATAGTTGTGTTGCTCACTATTCTGTGAACTGGTGTCACAACCTAGGCATCTTGGACTTCTCTAAGATGTGATGATGCACGCTGCATATTGTACTTAAAGCTTTTGTAACTTCTGAAAGGCCCTGCCAGTAAAGGCTCAGCATTCTCAATACGTATTCAAATTTTTGAGTAGTCTATAAGTTCATGTGAAATTGCAAAACCACAATTGGCAGTTGTGTTACTAAATTCCCTTTGGCTGTTTTCACTGTGTTCTGTAAAAAAGCTGGCATTTATGAACACATTTAATTTTGGTACAAATCTAACAATTTTGGGTGCTAGGTCTATCCGGTCAACCAGTTGGTTATTTTCATATATTTCACATTTGTTAATGTTATGACTATTTGCATTGAGCTTTAAAAAAGTTGATACTGTTGGGTGACTGATTGCAACTACAGTTGTGGGAGAATCAGTCTTGTGGGAGTTCAACTGTTCTCTACAGCAACAGCTGAACATTAAATGAGTACAGATAGATCTGCAGAGAATTACTAGTCAAATTATGGCATTTGATGAAAATAAAAGCATTGCATGCATATTGGTGCTTAGATACTGTAATGGGCAGCAGAGGAGAAATAATGCAGAGGACCTAGGCAGAAAAATGTTGACTATATTTAAAACTGTAGTAGGCATTAAATGGTTATGAATGAAGCACTCCTTAAGCACTCAGCCTGGTTATGGTCATCATAGTGTGTTAGTACATTGTTGAATCTTGTAGGTAGGAATTTAGAATGAATAAGTCTGACTAATCCTTTTAAGAGCATATTGTCAATTTTATTTATTTATTTATTTCAAATTAAGGCCAAAATAGAGTCCGATAGAGTCATTGGCTCTGTAGGCAAAAAGGTAGCGCAAGAGACTGGAATTAAGGTCAGAAGCAGATCACACAACCTGTCTATGGCACATAGGAACGATTTTCAACATCTGCTACAGGGGATTACTGGGGAAATTCCTCATAGACCTCTAGACCTCAATATGAAGGAGTATGCTGGGTTCCAAATAGCTTTGCTGAATAAGGTAAGCACCACTGTGTGTAATGTTGTTATTTTCAATATACTTCCATTGAAATGCTAGATATTGTTTCTTACCTGGCATTAATTGGAATTTCATTTACTGGAACCATAGGATTTGAAACCTCAGACATTTAGAAATGCTTATGACATACCCAGAAGAAATCTTTTGGATCAGTTAACACGAATGAGATCTAATTTACTGAAGAGTACTCGCAAGTTCCTCAAAGGACAAGATGAAGGTTAGATAACAGTTTACATTTTGTCTGCCTGTGATATGATCATTGCTAAAAAACAAGGTAACAAATAGTGTTTGTTAAAATTTGGTGGATGTCTGATATTGCCATTAAACTGCATGGATTTTTTAGATGCTTTTTCCTTACCTTATTGGGAGAAAAATGGTGAGGACAGAAAAGATTGCTGATTCACTGCTCTGTCTTTTAAGTCTATATGAGGAGACTTGGGCATTTACAGGAGGTTTTGTTCACTGTTTTTCCTACCTCTCATGGATGGATCTGATAAAATCACAGGGCAGTTCTGAGCATTATGATCTCTCTTAGTAGAAGTGGATTGTGGGCAGTGGAAAAGTAAGTTAGATCACTGGGTGCTGCCACTGTGATTGTTTTGCCTGTTGAGCCAACAGCAAATGGTTTAGTAGTCTGCTAATTTATTCCTTGACCCTTTTTTCCTGTGTCTTCTGGCACTGCTTTGTGGCATTTAACCAAAGATGTTGAAATAAGTGGAGTGAGAAGGGCAATGCAGGTGAAAGCTTGCGCTACATTAGTCCTGCCACTACTTAAGTCAGATTAACATCTGTACATTTCACTTACATTATCACTTTGTCAGAGTAGTTGTTCTTCTGGGAGGAGGATTAACTCATGTTAGGGTTTTTTTTCTCCAGTTTCTTCTACTGTATTTTTTTTTTTGGGTCAAAGGATTGGCAACTCTAAAACTAGATCATGTTTAAAATCAGCTCCTATGGATTTTTAAAAATTAGTTGATTTACGATAGTTAAAAGTCAGTGTTGCTCTGGGAAAATGCTGGGCTTGCCAATTAAGTTTTGGGTGGGTAAAACTGGACAAAGTTATGTCAAAGCTGTGTGCAGCATGGCATTACTACTTTGCTTTAATATATCTTTTGTCTGTAGTAATATTTTCGTTCTAACTTGTTCCTAGTCTGTTTTTCCATCCTTTGCTGTGTTGTGAAGTTGGGACATATTGGAAAACTAATATCTGTGCATGACAGCTATTGCTTATTACCTGTCAAAATTATAAACCTGCAGGACATGTGCTGATTCATTTGAGCAAGTCTCCTGAAGTCAAAAGTGTTATAAATACCAGTTAAGCAAGAAAAATGGTGAGCTTTGTTACAGCTGTTTTGTTAATGCATAGGATAAAAGTCTGAATACTGGAGGTATGAAATGGATGTAGGCTGAATTCTCATCAGTAACAATTTCAGCAGTACTGTGTATTAATTAACTCCTCTGTTACAATAGATCAAGTTCACAGTGTACCTATAGCACAAATGGGAAACTACCAGGAGTATCTAAAACAAATACCTTCTCCACTCCGAGAACTCGATCCTGATCAACCACGAAGGCTTCATACATTTGGCAATCCATTCAAATTGGACAAAAAGGTGACTTTTCTGTAAAACTTTGTTAAAAATGTGCTGTGGTGTGTGTGCTACTGCCTACGTTGTTCTTTTAGTGGTCTATTGGAGAAACCCTTTCAAATACTTTTAAAAGAAATGGTTACAAGAAAGTGTCTCAGATGTTCTTTCATCAGTAGTATCTTATATAGTGCGGTCTTTATTGGAAAACCAATATTATGTCTCTAAATCGTAATATAACTGAAATACCTGTTTCATCTTTGGGAGTCTTGACTGTCCCTTTTATCCAAACCTCTTAGAATTGACCAAACTGCCAATTTTGTTTTGAGCTCTTGTCTTAAATGTGTGAGTCACTTTGCAATTATGGAAAAGGAAGTTTGATGGCCCACTCCCTTACCGTACTTGGCAGACTGTTGGATAAGGGCCTTAAGCACATTTATCTGGTCCTGACTGACAATTTGGAATTCTTGACATGATGGCATGTTGTATGTGATTCTTATACATGCTAAATATTATGGTAATATCAGAGTTTTAATTGTACCTTACATTATGGGGTTTTGGCGTGAAGCTTAAGAATTCTTCCTTTTAAATTAATTACAGGGAATGATGATAGATGAAGCAGATGAATTCGTATCAGGACCTCAAAATAAACATAAAAGACCTGGAGAACCAAATATGCAAGGGATTCCAAAAAGGCGACGTTGTATGTCCCCCCTCCTCAGAGGGCGACCACAAACTCCTCCAGTTGTCAACAACCACATTGGAGGAAAAGGGCCACCAACACCAATTGCACAAGCACAGCCTGACCTTGTTAAACCCATTGCTGTTCACAAAAGTAAGTGAATCTTCAAAATCTTTGAAGTTTATTTTTTAATTTATCTGAAACTTTTTTGTGTAAAAAATACTGCTGGCTGTTTTGTGAAATTTGGCAAGTTTATCCCTCCCTCTTGAAAATGAAGTACTTAAGTCTACATCTGGGATTAATTACAGAGTTCATGTAGTCCTTCAGATGGAAATCTTCCATATAATTCCGAAGTATAAACAATGTATTTCCTCTCTCCTGAGGAGACAGTGTAGACAATGAGAAGAATTTTCTTCCTTTGCCTAGAAATTTAGATACTCTAGAAGTGTATCACACCATGAAGTTAGTTTGAATTTTGCTCAGTGAAATCACTTCCCTGGATATGAAGCTGAGGGGCTGTATAACTCTTACTGTAGAGTACTAAAGTAAACTTGGTTAGTTTGATTTACTGGGGGAAAGACACCATGTCATAAAATCACTCTTCGCAGGTGGTTTTTCTTTTGTTGGTAGTCCATACAGTCATTTCCTTTTTCATACTAAGAATATACTTGTAATTTTTTGCAAGTCATTAATCACCAGGAGATAGTAATGGGCTCAGTGTTATAATCCACAAATAATTTTTCTTATGCCTGGCATGTACAGTAGACTGTATGAGCTAGACCGTAGTTTTAATAGTCTAATACTGCTCCTATTCATTGGTTTGCATCAGTTGATAAGGAATTTGAACCTGGCAAGTGTAATATTTGTTTTTTCAGCATCGGAAACAAATAATGAAGTTGGAGTTGATGATGTCATTGAGAATCACATTAGAGACCCCCTTTCATCAGATGTTTTCCCAAATGCTGTGGACTCAGAGTTTTCACTGCCCTCTTCACCATTCAATTCATTGGATCGACCGACAGCTCATACAGAGATTGTAGGCCATGAACATTTAGGGAATAATTTGAATCTTGATGGGTTTTTGGAGAATCACGAGGAATCAGGTGGTAAAGAGCTAAGTACGGAAGAGAACTTGACAATGTCTTCACCGAGCAAAGGGAAAAAACCAGTGCACTGCAGAAGTTCCAGAGAGATTAATATAGAGCTAAGAGCACAAATTATGAAAGAAATCCGAAAACCAGGAAGGAGTAAGTATATTGAATTTTTCAGATAATTGGCATGAAAGTTGAACAAAGAATTCATGTTGGATCACTATTTTAGAAGTGTACTGGACCGTGAGAATGAAGCAGAATTAAATAAAAAGCTGGAAAGATTTGTTTTAAAACCTCTTCTAAAAATTTACTATAGGAGTGATTAAAATATTGCTATACCTATCAGTGTTCATGGAAGTCTTGTTTTTTATATCAATACTAGAATTGACTTGATAGATGTTAGTTATATCTGAAGCTGCAATATCCCTATTTTTTTTTAGTGTTGGTTCTCATTAAATAAGATCTTCTTGCTCTAGTTGGTAGGAGATACAGCTTAAAAGTTTACAAAAATTGAATTTTGCATTTCACTGAAATCTGTTACAACAGATACCTCTGTAGGCATCTTTTAAACAACTGATGTTTCTTTTCTCTTGATCTTTAAGAATATGAAAGAATCTTCTTTTTACTGAAGCATGTACAGGGAAGCTTACAAACCCGGCTGATATTTTTACAGAATGTTATAAAAGAAGCTTCAAGGTAGGTAATAGAATTGTATTATTCTTACAAAACTGCACCTCATTGTGCCATGTGTAACTGCTGGACAATCACTTGGTTGTTTGAAAACAGTGCTTTACACTACAAGTAAATAATTCCCAATGAAAGAGTAGAAATGCATAAGTTTCTTGAGGTGTTGTTTGTAAAAGCTTATCTTTTTCCCTCGGATTTTGTATTAAAGATGTTAGCAACTGTGCCAAATCCCTGTTAATGTAGATGGATAATGGTACAGAAAGAGAAGGTAACTTTAAAAAAATCATTCTAATTAAAAAGTTCAGGTGTGAGTGTATTGCTAATCTGAAAATGTAATGGAGCTGCCACTTTTGGGGAATTAGGCTTTTGGAAACAGCATCAGCTCAAAATCTTGTCCTAAAAATAGCTTTGAAATTCAGGTACACTCATAAAGATATTCTGTACTCTTCAGCATACTTCACTCAAAGATAGTGTAGTCCTGTCTGAGATTTTGGAAATGGAGATGGCTTTTCTCTGGAGAAGTGTGACTTGATAAGGATTTAAACTGTGTTTTTCATCCAGGTAGAAACTGTTCCTTACAGTATCTTTAGACTGTCCATATACAGCCTTCTACATGCTTACTGAGAAGAAAAAAGGAGAAATGTATTAGAACCAATAGTGTTTGAGTTGCAGGGAACAAGTAATTCCAGGATCTTGCATGGATGGTAAATAAGACCAGAACTTTAAGGCTTACTTCAGAAACCTCAAAGAATAGTTGCTTCTTAGTCTGTAATCTGTTTTGTGGTAGTCAACTCTTTTCCTATGGTATTAAGCAAATTTCATGATTAAAAAGTCAAGTAATTTTAAGGAGAAAGTTTAAGGCATGCTGGATGTTGGACATTCATAGAGATCCTCTAGCCTTCTATTGCCAGCTCAGTGGGGCATGTAAATTTATGTGGGTTGTGCTCTTCCTATAGTAACAATTTCCTTATTGTGCTTTTACTTGATTGTTATATTGCCTGTCAGAGTTGTTCTATGTGTTGTAAATTATACATTTTTCCTCACTGTTACAGCACACCAGAACAATGCTCTTACTCTTGGAGTTTGTAGCAGCCCTTAGTGGGGTTGGAATTTTTGTGCCTGTAAAAGGAGGCTTTTAAGATCACCTGTAACTCTCGTTTCTCTTGCACAATCTCTTTATTCTAGCTATCTTCAGTTGACACTTAAAAAAGTTTGGAAGTGGCTGAGTGTTGCTCTTGTATGCATCAGGGATTGTGGGGAGGCTTGCAATCTGGAAATTAGGGCAGGTACCATGTCTCTGTGAGCCAAGGACGTGGACCAGGATGCCTGACTGGAACAAGAGGGTTCTGCTAGGGTTTAGTGAAGTCATAGGACTAAATTTGGGGTATAGTTCAAAACATTTTCATTGCTGCCTGTTTTTGAACAGACACGCAGCTACCAAAGCATTGGTCCGAAGTGGCTTCTCAGAGGTGCAGAAATGTTGTAAGGGGGAGGGGTTAGCTGGAAACAGCAAAGAGTTGTACTTCCTGAGGTAGGGATATATGCAGAGGTGACAGAATGGCCTAATGATCAAATTTGAAGAACTGATATGGAATGGAGCTGCAGAGACTCCAGAGGTATGGAGTTTGGATGCCTGTATTTTCCTTTAATTTCTTTCTCAAAGTTTCAACTTGTGTTGTTTGTCAGGAAATCCACTTTGCACTGCGTAATGGCTGTTTCTCCACCAGTACCAACTTGGTTAACTTTGGTGAATGCGTCATGAAGGCATGCAGAGAATCCCTAAAAGCTGTTTGCCAGCTTTAGGATTATGATTCTTTTGATGTATATTTTATTTCTGTACTTTAGAACTTTACTTCTGGAAGCAACAAATGCTTAACTCTTTTTCCTGGATTTCTGAGAGCTGAGTGATGTTCAGCTAAAATAATGTGCTATAATAAACTCTTGCAAATGTAGTTTTGTATTCAGCAAATGGAAAAGCAAGTTGGTGGTTTAGCAGCATGTTAGGAGACAGCGTATGTATACATATGAGGTATGTGTAGCCTCACTGCTTGTGAGCTAATAACTGAAGTTTCCAGCATTCAGTAAAAGTTTTGTCAATGACCTTTTATGTATTACTCTGTGCATCCATTGTAATGCTTTCTTTTAAATCTAGGTTTAAAAAACGAATGCTAATAGAACAGCTTGAGAGTTTTCTGGAAGAAATCCATCGCAGATCCAATCAGGTCAACCATATCAACAGCAGCTAAGAAACTGCACATGAGAGAGCCACAGCAGGGCACTGCTGTTCTTACTTGCATTCATTTTTGACATGCACTCTTATCTCAAGTTCCTGTACCTGAAAGAATGAGAAGCTGCTCAATAAAATGAGAAGTATCCTTCATCCTTTTCTTTCTTCACTTCTGTTATTTTTGTAATGTGAAAAATACTACAAAAACATTTTTATTTAACTAAATTGAGAACTTCTTGCTTGTCATGGACTTAAGTGTCACTTTCCCTCAGGTTCTATTTTTCTTAATCTAACCTTAGAACTATCACCTCTTAAGGTTGAACTTTGCCAAAAAGTTGCTTTGTAATTTTCAAAAAAAAAAGCACATACATTAAAAAAGTTAATGTTTTGTATATACAGTTATTTTGGATATATTATTGTAAGTTGTATAAATGTATTTTGAATAATATTTAAGAAAAGCACTTTTGTTATTCCATCAATAAAATCTCTATTTTAATTTTTGTGTAGGTTTGAGTACAGTTGTTATTGGAATGATTTGTTTTGCCTTCCCTTTCCAGAGCTTCTGTGTTCTGGTATCAGTGTTAAAGAATGAAGGGTGGTTTTGTATCACTGGATATTCTACTCTTAATCAGAGAATGAGTGAAAGAGCTAATGCTGAATTGCAGCTACAGTAGGGTATCTTGTTTATTTTGCACTTTCGGTGACCAGCATAACAAAGTGATGTTTTGTATGCTTATCTGCAGCCTTGACAAGCCCCTGCAGTTTTATTGAGGGATACAGTGCAGTAAAGCAGGGGTCAGTAGCCTTTGAGGAGGGCTGCACAGAGGTTTTCTGTGTCAGAAGATTTTGTATGTTTACAAGTGCAGGAACACACACAGGGTGCTGCTGCCTGGACACACAGGGTCACTGATTGCTTTACTGGCCATGTCTTTCAGCTGTGCTGGATGCTCTGAATTATCTGCAAAGCTTTTTCGATTCAGTGGGAGCTGAATAAAACAGTTCCTCTCTCGTGTCTTTCTTGGGAGTCAGTGGTTTGCAGTCTTCACCCAAAATCTTTGTGGGCCTGGTTTTCTAATGCTTGTGCCATGAATTGCTGAACCCTTGTCATATCCCAACTTTTGTCAGGATGATGAAAAACACCCCTCATTTTTCTTGATGCCAGTAATCACATTCAGTGTTCTTCTGGAATGTCTGATGTATGTTGTGTATGCTTCAAAGGCAGTAGAGGTAGTACTGCCACCTTTTTTGGCAATATTTGTTTGGTCCCTGTGTGGTTATTTCTGCTTCTTACCTGCTCTGTCTGGAACAGGCTGCCCTGCCAAGTGGTAGAATCACCATACCTGGAAGTGTTCGAAGAGTGTGTAGGTGTGGTGTTTAGGGACTTGGTTTAGTGGTGGACTTGGCAGTGCTGAGTTAATGGTTGGATTCTTACCATCTGAGAGGTATTTTCCAACCTTAATGATTTGGTGATTGTGTCAGTTTGGAAACAGCCTTTCAACTTTATTTTCTTTTCATAGCATTTCACTGCATGCTTGTCATCTTCTGTGTCAGCTGGATCATAACTGTCTGGGGTCAGACTGAATTTCAGTTTCATTCTTAAGCTTTCAACTTCAGGACAGGGAGATAAAATTATGCTTGAAAAATAACACCACAAAGCTTTCTGGTGGGTTGCTTTCGTTCAGATGACCTATATACCCAGCAAAAGTCAAGCTGACTTAACCATGATGAGGTTGAAGAGAAGCTGTTGGCTCATATTGCTAAATACTTAGGAGGCTAAGACTGTTTTGGTTTTTTGCAAATGTTTATTTGCATACTGTCTTTGCTGGAGTTGTGGTACTACTGATGATTCCTAGACAGCTCTAAGTTTTAGCAGTGTCTACAATGTAATAAGGTAGTGAGAGCTTTTGCTTATTCTTGGAGAAGTGATATGCTTAAAACTGTGTTTTAATAAATACATACAATGTAGCCTTTAATTTCATTAGAGGAAAGCTCATCATAGGAACAGAAGTCAGAGTATGCATTTAGTGCTTATTATGAAGGATTTGTAACTCTTCCTATAAAAAGTACTGAACCTGTAAATGAAAACAACATTAACATTATTTCAGTTTGGGGCCCCATTTTCAACATGTAATACAGTTTAAATGCATAAGTTAGGCATGGAATCAGCAGATCATAGAATTGCTCATTGCTTCTATGGAAAGACTGACTACATGTTGTATGCTTGTCTTAAAATAATCTAAACATTTCTGTATTAAAAACACCTTTCCAAATACTTGGTAGCCCAAACCAGGAACCTGCCTAAATCTGAAACTTACAGTGAGCAAAACAGAACCTAAGTTCATTGCTTTGTGTTCGTATTTTAGTTGCAGAAGAGAATGAAATGCCTCCGATTCATTGGATTTGTTTGGTTATTTGCATTGCTGTTACCTTGCCTGTCCTTCAAAGGGAATGTGCATAAAATCTGAAATTCAGGTTAAAAAACTCCAAATTTTCTCAGTTATTTTGAGCAGAACTATGCTATTTTAAGTACTGGGAAGTGTATTTCTGCTGTTACTAGAAAATTGATGCAACGAATACTTTTGGTCTACATAAAGATTCATTATGAACTTTTTAGGTGTAGAAGTTTTAAGCACTTCTAGACAGGTAGATGAAAAACAGGTCTTGTTTACCTGTTCAAGTTTTCCATAACTCAAAAACTTGAATCATGTAGTCTAAGCAAACAAAATAACTGAATGTTTTTACTTTTTGTATTAAAAAGCTTGAATTACAGAAATATAGTTTTGATTTTGAGTTGATTGGAAGGTATGTATTTTATGTTTCACATAAAAATCTTATTTTACAATCAGATTTCCTTCCTCTTCATAGAATTCATTTATATATTCTGTAAACTGTCAGTTTTATTCACCAAAGTAAGTTTGTTCTTCATCCTGAAGAGTGTGGTTCATGTTTCATAGGTGAGCTTATTAATGCATTTTTATTTTAAAGTTCTGCATTTGCCAAATGAAATACTTCTCATTGACTGGTAATGATTACCAAAGCATTTTTAAAACAGAATTCCAAACAAGGCAGTCATTTTCTGTTTGGGTGCTTGCACTGTGGTCAAAATTTGGGTACAGGTTTTTAAAATGAAATGTTACATGCACAGGTATTCACTAAGAGAACAGTGTGTGTTGCTTGGAAGCAAATAAGGGAAATGATTCCTGTCTTTGTGCTAGACCCCAGTGTTTTAGTGAACCCTATAAATGTCTGTATGTTCCTTGAAAATCTAAATGGCTGTGACCCCAATTATGAGAGAAATGTGGTGTTTCCAACAATTTCTAGGAAAAGACTTCAGGTGCAAAATCCCTGCATTTTTAAGAATGATAAGAGTTGCTGGAGATTGGACTGATGCTTCAGAGTGGCAAATACCAGCTAAGTGGTGCATAATGCAGTTCTTTATTGTTGCCAACAAGCTATGGAGTGTTTTCTTTTGGCAGACATTCTGGAGTAACTTAATCTGAGTGGACGTCTGAAATACACTCACAATCCACTGCTGAAGCTCAAGGAGCACTTGTGATGCTTTACTCTAAGACATGCTCTGCAATTCTGTTTGGGTTTTTTGGGTGGTTTGTTTGGGGGCCAGGGGAGGTCATTTGCAAGAAAAGAGTTAACAGGTGCAAACAAATGTTTTTTTGGCAGAAGTCTTTGCTATCGGTATAGACATGGATAAGTTTCCTTTATAGGAAGAGGTTTCCATTTTAACTACTTCAGATGTTAATCCATCTGGTCCAGCCCATTTGTAGTTTGAATTGCCTTGTAGAGATCAGTCCTGGATGCTGGAGTATTCAGCATCTGTGAGATCTCTCTAGTGCTTATAACTTTGACAAAAATTTTTTGAGCACATACTGCATGTCCAAAGAAGAGGCTAATCTGTGTTCCTAGACTTCCATGATGATTATATGTTCTTTTTAGGGAAATCAAAATCTATGCTTTAATACCCCAAACCCTACTGTTTCCATGGTTGGTTGAAGTTGCCTGGACTGAAGAATGGTGTGCTAATTGTATTGATTTCAGTGCTACTTGTGAGGGATTCTTCTCCTGAAAGGCAGAGCATGCATACCTGTATTAGCTTGTCTCAGGAAAAATGTAAAAGGTCGATCTGCTTTGAAAATAGGTGTTCGAGATCTTTTTAGTAAGACCATTGCTGTAATGCAACAAAGAAAACATCACTAAAATGCATCGGTTTTCGTTCTATCTTCCATAAAGTGCCTACAAGCTCTGGTTAGTACCTTGACTTTTGAGTTGCTCCTCTGCTGAATAAAACAACATTTTTATCCAACAGAATTAACAAGTCAGGAGTTCTGTGACTACATGCGGGTGATGTGTGCATATTTTGATGCTGAAGGGTGTCTGCCTGGTGCTGGATCTCAAGGGTAATTTTTGTTCTCATCACACATCCCTAACTCTGCTGAAGTCATGCTATGCTGTTGCCTCACCTGTTAGCCAATTCCTAGCTATGCTGTTCTGGTGAAAAGGATAAGCGAGACACAGGTGTGTAGTTCCTTATCCAACTGGGAGACACGCAGCAGAGAAATATCTATATCATCCTGGAATTTCTCTTGTCAGAGCTCTCAATGAAGTTTCAACTGAATCTCAACTCAGTTTATGACTGTCTTTCCTCTCTGGTTGTGGGTTAATTATTAGATTAAATAAAGAGTTTTTAAGGATTATGATGGCTCAGCTATTATGAAAACACATCTTTAAATAAATTCTTACTTTTAGCTACACAGTATTAAGAATACCCTGTCACCCCCCCCAACTAAACCCATCAGATCTTGATTATTTTTGAACAGTTAAAACAATAGAATTAGTTTGAAAATTCAAGTAAGACACAATAAAACTAGTTTGAGAAGGCACTATTTTAGTGCTTGTAAAAAAAAAATGTGCCTAGTTTCAAGTCATCACGTGACTAGTTCCAAAACTTTTAAAGTTAACAATAAATGTAATTGCACTTTTAAAAATTGCTTGTCAGCTTGGTCTGACTGGAGTTAAGGGATGTTTTGGCATTGGTTTCAAGGGGATAAAGGTCTATTACCTTAGTCTTTGGTATGTAATTGAAGTCACCTAAAAGCTTTTATTTTTGTATGGGGCTTACCACAAAGTTACTAAAAATATTACTGCCCTGATAGACATTAAAACTGTTATAAAACTTGAAACTGTACAGCTCTGCAGAAAGGCTTAATTATGCCAGATGTTCCCTCTACACCCCCATTTGTACATGTGTGTCTTACTCAGGGTTGTTTCTAGAGGAATACCAAATGCATCAATTCAGGTGTGCTCAGGTTTTTTTGGCATTTCAGCTGTGGGATGTTGGAGTTGAGGGGATGTTCAACAGGTTGGGCACCACAGTGAGATGCACTACCATGCTCTCTACATGCCTCTTGAATTCCTTCCTCGGAGCAAGGAGAAGTGGTAGAGTGCCCTGGTCCCCAGCCAAGGACCACCAGCATTTGTGATGTGGAGTACAACTATCCTTGGGCACAGCCCAGGGAAGCAGAAAGGCGAGACGTGGTTAATGGTGAATCAGTCGTTTATTGACTGGGTAGTCCATAGCTGGGATTTTACTCTGAGTCTGCCACTCACCCAGTCCCATCTGCTCATGTGGAAGTGATCTGTTAGCAGGAGCTACTGCACATGAAGGTTGCACTTCAAAGTATGTAAGAATCAAGCTTGTCTGCATAAAACTTGCCTATCGTTACCAATAATACTATCAAAGAGAGCATCCTCAAATCCCTTAACAGTTCAGGAACTGTAGATAAAATATTACTAGCCTTTTTTCATTTTTTGTTCTTATGATCTGAGCAAGTAGATATTTAACCAGCAGAAAAATAAGTGGCATATTTTCTCAAACTGAATTTTCCTTGGACTGGCAAAATTGGTTTTTTCATTTCAGCTATTACACCTTAGTTGGACATCAAAAATTAAAGTTTCTTGTGGACAGCTACAAAGGTAAAATGCAAGTGTGTTAAATACAAAAGTTTGTTAGGCATACATGTTATTTCTACCATGATTGTTTCATTTTAAATAAAGGACTAGTAGTTGGTTTTGTAGTGATAAGCTCCAGAAGTCAGAAGTTTGCCTGAATATTTGATTACCTGTAGCTCCTGATGCCTTTGTACCATCTTCGGTTACTTCAATCTCTGCTCTGTGAATAGCTTCTGAAATATAAAGACTGTCTTGCTCTGCAAAACCCCCAAAATCAATAAGTTATTTTCTGCATTTCATTATGAACATATATTTTAAAAAATAGCCAGAATGCTTTCACCTTTTTTTTTCTGCAGAGTCTAAGGATCACATAACTTAGGTGTTTCAGCCTTTGACTGTTTTCCCACTATATGGGTAACAGTGGATTGAATGCTGAATGGGAGTTACTAGTTTTGAGAGGTCTCCAGGTTGTGGTGTAAGGCAAGACATATGGTGAAAATAGATGCGTTAACAGGGTGAGGACAATGAAAGAACTGAGGAACCCTTGGAAGGGAAATTGTAGAAAAAATGCTCTTCAGGAAGAAACAATGGCACTTGACATAAAATGTATCTTGGAAAAGAATAAATTTCTGAAAGACACTGAAGAGTGTTAAAACTCAGAAAGCAGGAAGTGTTGAGAAGTTTTTTGTTTCTTGTCTGAATTCAAGAATCAAGTCCAATATGTAGGTGAAATCAAAGACATGCTAAAGGAGCATTTTATCTATTTCTGTCTTAATTTTGTCCAGTCAGAAAAACTGGGATGGAAGCAAGCAGGACAAAACTAGGGAGAGGAAGAATTTTAAATAGTAGATAAATCTTACACACTTTTGAGGGGGAAAAATACAAGCTTTCAGGTATAAAATAAGCTATTTCAGGTCTGACATGAAATAACAAATTTGTTTGCTAAACGTGATCTGAGAGTAAATATTCTGAAGATTGTCCTGCTTCATACGGAAGAGGAAATGAAAACTTACCTATTTTTTTCAACTATCTATTGGTTAAGTAAAAGATACATTTTCCTTGTAAACTCTGTGTTACATTACTCTTAGACCCCATAGAACCCTACTGCTATGACACGGTGGTGTAAGAGTAGAACTAAAAAGGGCCTCAATGTCCTTTCTTCCATAACCCTACCAGGGCAGGATTAAATACTTCTGCAAGTCTTACCCTGTATGCCAAAAGGAAGCTGCCAAATTATATTGTTTATGGAATTAATTTCCCCCAAATATTTATCTTATTGAAATAGATACTAAGTTTCTAAAATGCATCCTTGTGTAGTTTCAGTATATTATTTGTTTGCAATAAGCAAAGCAGCAGTGAACAGTAACATTATTTTCATGTGCATCAATGTGCATTCTGAGATCCATATTGCAATAGAACATTGTTACATTCAATTTTAAAAGCAGCATAAAAAACCTCCATGAGTAATGTGCCTTCTGAGGTTCATCCCAGGAAATGAACTTTTCTGTAAAAGCAGGCTTGTCTGAATTGGAGCAATTTCTTTTATTCACTCACATGCCCAAAAATGTGAGCTGCTTGCTGGGCAGCTACCACTCCCAAGTCTTTACTGTGAGCAGAAATGACTAAGTTGAAATATTTTGTTGCTGGAAGGAGTCAAGAAGAGTGGATAATTTTGTTGTTCTTTTTTTTTTTTAGTTTAATATTAAATGGGGACAAATTTTCCAAGGAGCAGAAGAATTTCAGTGTTCCAAACCCAAGAATTTAATCATAACAACATTATTTTAGTAAAGGGAACGTATAACATTGTTTACTATTACTGAATCAGCAAGACAATATAGCCTGGGCATAAATCAGTATTGTTTGCAGTGTCAGGAGGTGGAATATGGACTTGTTGGACCAGCATCCCTCACTGTTAAATCATTATTTAAAAACACAAATAGGATTGCAAGTTTTACTTAAGCATCCTAAATTTCTGAATAAATAACCTTTTCTTCCAAGCCTACACTGTCTTGGCAGTTTTAATCTTAAAGACAAGAAAAAAGTAAGTTAAAGACCAAAACCAAACTTGTTCTTTCCAGGTTGTTCTTTCCTACAAAACAGCTCCAAGTACAATTGCAGTTGAGTGTGAAGTGTGCTTTAGAGTTTCACAGATAAAGAAGTACGATCAATTCAGAAGGCCCAGGTCTAACAAATCATTCAAATGTAAGAGTCTACAACTCTTGGGTCAAGGATGATTTTGTATTCAGTCAAGCCTCTTACCTGAGATGCCTTTAAAATTAGCAGTGATGGGATCAAATGCATCTCTAATTCCCAAGGCAGAAAGAACTGTCTTCAGGTCAAAAAGGCTTTGAATACTGAACCTGAAAGTAATATGATAGACTTTATTTAAATGCTGAACCTGAAAGTAATATGATAGACTTTATTTAAATGCAGGTTTTGTAGAATTAAAAGGCGTTAACAGATACAATTTATTTTAAGCCTTTGCATTTCATCCATCTCTACTTCAGTGCATTGTCTGATAAAGTGTATTTGCAGAAAAGTAGCTCACCTTCACCTGAAGACATTAACAGAAGGAATCCCTTGTCACCCTCTGTAACAATCAGATTGCTACTACGTCTTCTTGACATGTGAATTCTGCATTTCCCAATGATTCTGTTTCTAATATTATTTTTGGCTATAGCAAATGGCCCTTGTAAACATTTCCCAAAAACTAGCTTGAAGAAAACAAATATTAATGTACACACTGGTTTTCAGTGCTTTGTTAATGTGATGAAAATGTTGTAGGAGGTGTGTAATTAGCCCTTCCATGCTAATCCATATATAGATACAGCCACATAAAGCCTTCTGCACCTAATTCCTCCTGCTGTGTGATTTCATTGGAGTGGATGATAGAAAATACCTCCAGCATAGCGTTTGCTAAAACAACTGGCTAAAGTGGGAAATGGATGAGTGAAACCTGCTTTGTGTGTGAAAAGATGGTTATGACTGTTGGAGAGGGGCCAAGCTCTTTATCCACTGCCTTTTAAGGACTCTGGCAAATTTCAAAAATACAAAATAGTATATATCTTTAGGAGGTTATGTGTTTATTCTTCCTTAAACAAAGAGAAAAATGATTGTGAGAAAGGTCCAGCAACATTTCTCTGGTTTAGATCCTTAAAGGATTTATACCCCAAACAAATGGTAAATAAAAGCTGTAGGATTAACTGGAATACTTAGGTTCTTTTAAAACAGTACAGAGTGTAACCAGAAAGTCTTGTCATTCCTGGCTCACCTCTTTGTGGTTTAAGGAAGGGTTAGAACATCTCTGCTCATGTGATGAATAATGAAACCAAAAGCATGTAATGTGATTTTGCTCACACACTGCTTGTGTCAGCACTGTCACATGGAATTCTGACAGCTGAAGTAGTGAATACATTGCACTAACATTGCTTACCTAGGCAAAAAAATGTCCATCTTTGTTCTCTTCAAGCTGTTGGCCCAGAGGATTATGGTTTTGGCAGAAAGGTGAGACTCAATCTGGGACAAAGGTGTTCTTTTGTGGCTGGGAAGCACTAGGAACATACTGAGTTTCTCCCCCAGGTAGGGTAACTCAACCACGCTGAAAGCCTCCAGAGCTGCAGTCTGGAACTGGCCTGTGGGTGGGCAGAGATTTTATTTCATCATTCAAGTGGGAAGAAAACCCCAAACCCACAACCCTTGCTGGAGTCAGCAGACAGTTCAGAGCAGCTGTGGTGGGGTGTAAGGAGTGGTCTCCAGCAGTGTAACCAGCTCAGGTTGCTGTTAGCTCACTGCAGTCTCACCTGGACGGAGCTGAGTGTGTCAGAGACACAGATATCTTGGCAGAGCAGTGCCAACGCCCCTGATAGTACCCAAAAAAACACCTCAACAGAGCATGGATATTTTTTTCCATATAACAGCTGTCCTGTTCTCCTTGCTCAGTCTGGGGACAAAAACCCCAAATCTAGCAAGGCAATGACAGCAACTATGATGACTCTTCCCACAATGTATGTTTTTTGAATAAACTTACGATTTTATAACATTTTTCACTAAAATTTTACTACAACACATAGGAATTACAAAAACAAAATGCAGAGTGTCCTACTTGATTAATTGAAACTTTCTTTGGCTCATGTTTCCATCTTTACTACCTTTAAAAATCACTTTAAACCTTATTTCAAGAAAAAGAGTTCTATTAAACTAGAGCTGGTATATGCTTATTTAAACATTAAATGTTTATTTATTTTGTATTTAAGCATCAAATTTATAGTTTTTGAAAATCTAGGCACAGGGACCTATCACAATCAAATAAAGGTCATAAAAAGTAGTCTCAAAAGTAAAAGCTGGAGAGCTTCCAAACTTGCAGTTAGCTTTACAGCATTTTGTAACAGCCATTTAAAAGTACCATTTTCATCCTATATTCCAAAAAAAATTAATCCAGGCATTTCTAATGTGTTCTGTTATACAGTAGAATAGATTTGGCTGTCACAATTTTGCTTCCTTATTTTTTCATCTGAGATTCCAGTAAGTAGCATGTCAGGAACACTTAGTAATAGTTAGCAGGCCAGGAGTTAAATATTACTTAACTACAAGGCACAAATTAAAGTCTTAATGCCTTTATTGCGGGCCATCCAAAATATTGAATCTATACCTCCCTCACCCATCTGTGGCAGTTGTATCTTCAAGGGTAGATGCTCACACTGTTTGAGTCAGTGGTAAATAACTGCATATAGATAGCTTATTTTCATAGTACCTAAATATTTGGCAATAAATACATATCTGTAGGATGTTTCAAATATTTAGTGTACTGTGTTTGTTAGTTTTGCAGATATGGACTAGATAGGATTCATTAAGTGTTGGTTGTTCAGCTAGATTAAATTTTAGGCTCTTAGATGAGCCCTCCTGCCTTGCATCCTGGAGAGAGAATTGCTCTGTTAAAACCAACTTCCAGCCTGGAGACCATTTGCTGGGAAAAGATGTTCTGGTTTCTAATGGGCAGACAAGGAAGATTTATATTTGCAGTGTGTTGGACATGAGTGGTATAATTTGTGGGCATGCTGATATTTTGAAGTCAGCACATTCTGCATAAAGGTTATACATTCCTTATTTATTAATTAGAAAGAAAATCAAGGACTTTAGATTATTGAGTCAGAACATTTAGTGTTCATTACTTGAACTAGTTTTGAGCATCCCATAAGGATCACACAAATGCTAAACTAGAATTCAAACATCGTTACCAATTTGCTTGGAAAAATGAATATGTAAAATAGTTGTGTTTAAGAGGTGTGTGTGAACAGAAATGTTGACATTTTCTTAGAGCAGTCTTACTTGTCGCCAGGCTGCTTTGTTCTACTTGGCAATGTTAAAAGGATAAACAATGTTGTAAATGCTGCAATTGATAAAAGACCACAGCTTATCTTTCTAACTCTGTGTTTGGATCCTGGTGGGACACAGCTGCTGTCATTTAATAATGAAGGAAAGTGATCTCAGTCCTCTATTTAGTTGTAGTGAGCCAGTCTTTTTAATTCATTTTAAACTGATTTGTTAGAAATGTTTCTGGATTTTTTAGTCACGGATATTGAACTGGCCCAATCAAATCTGACAACCAGCAAATTTTAAATGATCCCTTCTCTTTTGGCTTTTGTCAAAAGTCTCTCCAGCTGCAGAGAGCTCACATGTTTCAGGCCAGATGAAAGGTAATCCAAATATTTTGTCTTTCCTTTTCTGTGCAAAAAAATTAATGCTTTATCTATCTACTTAAGGATGATAGGATGGAGTTCCTTGTGTTTAGGCAAGTGGTCAGAAGAGCACAACAAGTGATTTCATATCAACTTTGCAAGGACTCTGAAACAAATATATGGTCAGACAAGGCAGCTCAGCTGTAGAATTCCTGGTAATTTGCTTTACCTGAGATCTCTACTTATACAAGCACCAGCAGCCCCCTGCTTTCTGTCATTTAATAATCTGGGGCCTGAGTGATCACTACCCCAGAATATGAGAAGAACTTGGATGTGGAATTGCAAATGAGTCAACAAAGATTTTTAATAGCCTGAGGATTCAGTTGTTTCCCATGACTAGGAAACAGGAGTACATTTGGAAGAAAAGAAGGCAATCTGGGAAACTTTAGGTCTTTGGGAAGTTTTAGGATATACTCTGGAGAAAAGAATAATCAGGTCTCAGAGAGAAATAGAAAGTGAGATAAATTACAATATCATGTAGACAGCAAACGAAACTGTAAACGTTTTTGACCTGTTAACTTATTTGATAAAAAGGCATAGATCCAGCCATCTAGTTTTTGGTAAAACATTAAACATTGTTTCATTGTGCCACTATTTACAGGTAGAAGTGGTGGCACTTAAGACCAGAAAGGAAAGGCAGCAGGCAGCCACTTGAAGGGGAAACGACAATTAGCAAAGGTACAAGAGGTTGGAAAGGGTCACTAGTTTCTTTCCAAAGTATTGTCTCACTCGAGACTTTTATCAAAGACAAGCAGTGAAATTGCCGTGAAGACTGGGGTGGTGAAAACAAACTGGTGTTTTAAGAACACACAAAGAAATTATATCCCTCTGGAGACTTCCCTTCCCTTGATTTACCTAGAAAAAAGTGCGAAAATGAAACAGGCCCAGGTGGGGCCAACCTTGAGTAACCACCCTGAGCCAGTTCTGCAATACACTATGCAAGGTACTTTTATCAGGACATATAATTGTGAAAGCATTTTATCAAGCATATGTATGCTTTCATTGAGAGCTTTGTGTACATGTCTAGTCATTTATTTTCAAGAAAGATTAATTTAAATTGGAAAAGTGCAAAAAAAAGAGAACTAGTAGAGAATTTGGAGCATTTGGTTTTTGAATAGTATCGAAAAGCCTGACATCTTCAGCTTCACTATCAGGAAATTGAAAGCAAACTTAGTGACTTACAATTACATTTGGGAGTAAATATCAAAGCTGAAGAGAAACTATTCAACCTAAAGGATAAAGCAGGCAGGATGTTAAGCAATATAAATCTGTCTTGAAAAAAATTTAGATTTGGAATTTGAAAGGTTTTTACCCAAGTGCAGTTCTGAAATTTAGAGTAGGAGGGAAAAGAGCTTTTTATATTTTGAAAGAGATTGTATAGCTAACTGGCATAATTCCTGGTGGCAGAAAATTAGGCCTGCAGCATGAGTCCTTCTGTCAGCAACCCACATACATCAAGCCTTTGAAAGTAGCCTACACTGTATTCATATATTATACAAATAAAAGTTTGACCGATATTTATACTGTTTTAAGCCCATGCTGAGATCATCCACTGATTTGGTATAAATGACATAAGAATTTCTCTAATTTTTCTAGAATTTGTCCCTGAAGATCTGCAGTTTTTCCTTAAAGCCTTGGAGACAGGCTGTGACCAGACTTACAGGTCTACAGTGCTGGTGCTCTTGGTTATGCTCTGCTCCCTCTGGTGCTCACACATTCCAGGGATAGTGATTTGGCTTGAGGGGTTGAGGGCCGTTTCTTACCCAAAAAATCAAATTGGTATGGGCTTGATATAATTTTAGTCTTAATTGCCCCTCTGTCATGGGGTCAGATGTGCTTCCTACAGCAGCCCCTTCCTAGCCAGCTTTATTTAACCAGCCCCATGCTATTGTAAAGGACTTTGTATATTGCAGTACCTTCAGTTGCTCCATTTTCTTTCTCCTGGCTTGATATATTGATGCCTTTTGGTTGTTTCCTACAGCTGACAAGTTTGTTATGGAGTACTGGGAGGTGTTGGTCTGTGAAGGATGGGACGGGGACAGTAGATATTTTAGGAACCATTCTGAACCCAGGATCTCTTTCATGATTGCCTGGAATTATGAGGAGTCAATTTGGTCAACTGGATAGTCTCTTCATTTGATGGGACTTCTGAGACTTCTCCAGGCTGGGAAAACAACACTTCTTACTGTGGTATCTGAAGAAATTTAAAAAATCTGTTCTATATTGCACAGTAGATCAAATATGGATCAAGGACAGTTACCGTAGTTAACTTCAGCTGTGTGGTGCATGGTAGGCACTCTCAGGGTTGAGCCCCCTGGCATGGTAAAAGGCAACATTTGGGAATCCATAAGGGAAAACTTTTTTTGCCATATGCTTCTGAAGTACAGGGTGCTCACCAGGGTGACCTGGCTGAACGATGACCCAGCACTCTCCAATGTCATCCCACGCACATCTCCATCTGCATGGAAAAGAGACAAGGGAGGCTGACACATGCAGTCCTACGTGCCCAGGCCTAAAGGCCAGGTCCATGTGACTAAACAAAGCAAGCTGAGATCACTCTCCATCCCTAAGGCCAAGAGGCGCAACTCACAAGGCACTGCTCTCCCTTTACCTTCCCCTCCCCACCTACAAATGGACCTCACCAGGGTTGCCTGTTGGTCCATGCTCTCCTCAGAGCTGAGATAGAGTTGGTCAGTGTTTTCATTCCCCATTTTGGCTTTTTAAATCTGGAGTCTGACTGCTGAGCTTATGCCGCTGTGTGTCCCCCATAGCGCCATGAAAGCATTCAGTGCTATGAATACGATCCAAGGGGAATTCGGCAGTTCCTAATTAAAAATGAGAACACTGCGAAGGATTGCCTTTTTAGAAATTAAGGGAACAAGGTCAAGTGGTTACCAGCTTGACACTGCTTACAGATTCAGACCTACTCCAGCTCTTTCTCCAAATTACAAATGAATGTTAACACAAGAATTAGGTTTCCTGGCTTTCAGCCTTGGTTTGGGCAACATAGAGCATGGCAAAAAACTTTATGCTTGGTTAAATGCAATGTCTCCCTTTACTCTTATTTTACATTTCATTTATGTGCAACCATTCTTGTGGGTCCCTATGGTACCTGCAAGGTCAGTGGTGATCCGTTCCTGTATGTGGGTGGTGTTGGAGTCCGTGAGGTTGGTTTGCAGCAGGCTGCTGTTGGCCCAGCGCGTGGCACGCTCAGCAAAGTCGGGTGAGAGCTGCACACCAGTGTCCACAAAGAGGGAACATCCCATCTCAACCACTGTGCCTTGGCTGGAGTCAGTCACTGCTTCATCCACCATGTGCATGAAATCCTGCACGCTTTGATCTGCCAGGAAAGAAGGAGAAACTGCAATTGTTATGCTGAGACTAAAGATAGCAGAGATTGCACCAGGGATCTGTAGCTCTCAGCTCCAGTGCTGATACTTGTGTCCTCTGACTGCCAAAGCTCTATAATAAATGGAGTACCCTTGACTTTATGGAGTATTACTGTCAAGCACTGCTGCCACCGGCAGCGGTGCACTGGGTGTTAGAGAGCGTTCTTCATGAGTCTGTAGAAATCACTCCAGTGAAGATGTGTCAAGTGGCTAATCTCATGTCAGGCTCATGGTTCCATTCAGACACAGTTCTTAACAGTTCATAAGGTAATTATTTTTTCCTGGGCACTCTCTGAGTTTCCACCAGTGAGGTCTAGTGCCTCTGGCCATGACTGGCTGAGTTGCCAGTGCCACAACATTGCTCTCTCTTTCTCCTGGTGTTATCCCCCTATCCCAGGAAAGGCATTTCCCTGACACCCTCTCTGCCACCCTTGGCCCTTAGCTGTTGTTTGATTTCTTGAAGGATGGTGTCCCAAACTGTCCCAGTATTGTTGATGAGCCCCGGCAGTCCTAAACTGAGCTCATACATTGCTTCACGTGTTACAAGTTTATACAGTCCACAACAGCGGGCTTTTTTCTTTTTTAAAGAAAACTGACATGATCTGAGGTGTAAAGCATTATTCTTGTGTATTTTGCATTAGTATGGGAGCACTTGGTGAGCTCTCTGAAAGATGTGAGAAGTCAAAGATGGTAAATTAGAAGTAGAGATGAATGTGAGGAGTGGAGACCCAAGCTTGTGACTTCACCCAAGTGCTTAGGTAACCAAAGACCCAAATTCTTGCTTGAAAAACACCTCAAAGTTGCTTTAATAAAGCAGCAAGGAGAAATCATTTTAAAGCATGTTATTTTGTCTGTTCTGTCTAGAGATACATCACATTATACATTGTCTTTGTTAGTACTAGAATAAAGGTGAACAAATTTTCCAAACATAGAAAGAAGTTTACAAGTGCATGTAAGAGCAGATTCTCTGTGAGCAGTGAATGAACCATCAATGTTTTCATTGTTTTCAGTCTGCTCAAGTTTTAATCATATCCTTCATTATTGTTTAGGGCAGACTAACGGAAACATTAATGCAAACGTCTACTGCAAAAGACTTTCATAAATGCTTACATATACAATATGGGTTTATTCATGTTATAGAAAATTTCATCTAAGTATTTAATTTAGTTTTTGATTTAGACCATTTGAGGAAGTGTTTTCCTTTCCTGTTACTGGAAATGTGCTGTATACCAATAGCAATAGATACCATCCTACTTTATTTTCACATTCATGCATTAATATTACTGAAAGCCAAAGTTCATGTGGTTTATGCCACAGACAGCAAAAATAGAGATAAAATGTCTGCTTGCCATGATGTGCCACATGAGACCAAGAGAGCATAAAAGAGCTAGCAGGTCATTAACAACCACTGCACTTTGTTGTTATATTTTCTGTGGAGATCTGTGCTTGAATTTCATTTTGAAATGTTATTCTGTAGGGTTCTTTCAGAATAACTGAGCCCCTAATGACCAGAAGTGTCAAGCAGGGTATAATCCTTGTATGAATGAATGTTGTTTAGGAATTGAATTTACAGAAATAGGAGTCCTGTAGGCAAGACTTCATTATATCAGCTGCTCATAATTTAGATGCACTGTCCCTGTGTTAGTACATGTAGCTGTATCTGTGTGAATCAGCCAGAGTTAGCTCTTACTGCTGTGGTGGGGTTGAATATCAATGCTGTGCAGAATGGTGGTGGTGACTGAGGCTGGTTACACCATGGGACAATGAAATCACTGTGGGTTTTAGCCTTCATACCCTGAAGGTAAATTTTATGCTGAGAAATAGCAGTGTTATCTCTATATTTAAGTATTGTATGTAAGCTACAAATTTTGAAGATGAGGCAGTCATCTGCTTTTCATAAACATTCTGCCCATAATGTAAAATAGTTTTTGACATGCAATTTGAGATGGTAGGATAATCCAGAGCTAAAATGAAAACAGCATCCTTAAATTCAGCTGACTTAATGCTGGATTTAAGGACATCTGTCTTTCCCATACCCCTTCCAAATTCCCAGTGAGCTTTATATTTCAGCTTTCAGGGAAAGATGCAATTGCATCATCCATCTGTCAATGTATATCTCTGTCTGCCAGTCTCCCTCTGATAACTTTTCATCATTTTGGCCAGTTGTAATAACATTGGAAAAGTCTTAAAGATAATTCAGCTTCTACAGGTTTCATAAAATTTGTTTATGGGATAGGAGAGAAAACCACTGTTCCCTGCCTGGCAGCTCTTTGCAGAGCACACTGAGGAGACCAGGATACAGTGGACATGATGGACCTCTGGCAAACCTGGAGCAATTCTGCTATTCATGGAAGTAGCTTTTCTAGGTGTAGCTGTATTTTGTGTCATAAGCGAATAAGTACTGATTCAGAAAAAAGGAATGACACGCAGAACCTGTGTATCAACTACTCCCTTGAGTTTCCTTTGTCCATCTGATACCTGGCTGTCAAAGATGGAGAAAACTACATCTTTTAGTGAGAGAGAAAGCAGAAGTTTAGTATGATGTGTGCAATTCCTGTCACCTTTGTAAAGCTGTGAATTTATTATAAAATGTAAGGCAGTAAGTATCTTTTAAGTACATTACCACGAATGCTGTATCCTAGGGCATCTTGCAGCTCCATAAAGGTATTTCCTTGTGCTCCAAACTGCAGCAGCTCCAAAGAAGCAGCCACACTTGCTGGAGAGACTACCAGATTGGTCCTGTTCTCTGCTTCAGAGACATGCCGGTAGAGACTGATGGCAAATTCAGTCTTCAGCTCTTTCAGCTCATCATAGGAGATGCAGTTCCCTTTGGTTGAGCAGCAAGCAGACAGGATAAATGCAGAGAATAAAATAGGCAGCATGAAGACAAGCTGAGAAGAGTCTCTACCAGCTAATACCTGCAATTAATGATACGGATATATTTAGAAAAGCAATAGGCTGAGCTGGAAGAGAAACTTTCCATCAGTGTTGCAATATCACTTGCATTAGTAATGATTGCTGTTAAAATACTTGTCCAGGTCTACTCAGTAGCTACTGTCATTAAAAAAAAAGGTCTGGACATGCTGATGACTCTGTTGACTAACAAGAACTGAATTTTCCAGAATGCTGTAGCATGTAAGATGGTTGACCATTACAGAGTATAGAGACATACAGCTTCTTCGTCAAAAATTAGCTACCTGCACACATGATGGGACAGCTCAGTGGGGTCTCCATGCTGCTGAGCACCCACAGCTCCTTTCTATCCCCAGAAGAAAGGGGGTCACACCCAGCACTCCCAGAAGGAAGGCTACTCCTTGTGAGGTGCAGAAATCCAATTGGAGGGTCCAGTCTGGGCTTTGGATCCAAGTTTGTAAAAGTCTGGTTTTAAATTTCCCCTCCCGCAGATATTCCTTCTATCAAATTTATGCCAGCAAAAGAAAAGGTTGTATTTGCAGAAGGCTCCAATGCTTGCAGCACAAAATCACCACATCAGATTTTTATGGGAAATTGAGCCTCAGTCAATGTTATATTACGAGACACTTAGATTCATATTTAAAGGAATGATGCTAAAATGAGAGAATAGCTTTCCTTAAAGAATTTCACCTTTTGAAGACTGTATACAAGTATATTTTAAAAATTACTGCACCTTCTTTCACCTCAGGATTTCCTACAAATCTTTCTCCATGCCCTTTGCTCTAGAGAGCACCTCTAATGCTTTGTATTTACTCACAGTTAGATCTGTTAGATTGTCTTGTCCTTCTGGGTGCCTGAATGGAAGCTGCCTATGAACGTCTTGTCTCCTTCTTTAATAGGTAGTGGAGCAAAGACTAAGTCATGAGACTGCATTTAAAGGGATAGTCAGTGATCAGAGTCTCTGTCGGCGATGTCTGTACCACTCTGTCCAAATTCCTGTAGGCTACAAGCTCTATGGAGAGCCAGGCAAAGCAGCATGCCACTGACCAGCAAATCCAAGGCAAGGAACAAAAAGGTACACATGGAGATAGAGTCAGCTACTTCCTTGCAAGCCCTGCTCGAGTCTCATGAGACTTGTGACCTGCTGGTACCAAGCAAGGCATCTCCTATCTCTCTTCCCACCCCCCTCCTTCTTTTATATGAATTCCATTGATTCCTCTGCCACAAAGGGGAAGAGAAAGGGCTCTCTGTGTACCAGGCACAAAGCTATTTTTTTACCCCCACTTTGAAACATTATTCAGAAATCCCATGCAATTAAAATGTCTTTATTTCCCTTTTTTTTTAATTAATGCCATCCAAAATAGCAAGATTTTCTTTCACTCTTTAGTTTCCAGAACGAAAGAAACAACAAAGTGCTGCGCTTGAAGGAGAGCAAATGAGGAAGGGGCCATTTTGAATGGACCAGAAGCAGAAGGTCTGTGGTTGTGACTGCTTTAAAAGCAGTTGCAGCTGTTTATGGCTTTCTTTGTGGGATGGGATCAAATTCTACCCATCATATTCACAGGTTCAGCCTCACAGCTTCACAATGCCACCTAAGACAAGCAAGATTTGGCTTAAAAATTAACATAAAACTGCTGCTTATTGATCTTCCCAGAGTTTGATGTTACACACTTGGCTATTTCACAATATAGGTTTTTGTTCCAAGTGGGAAAGAAGATATTGGGGAAAAGGGCATTACAATGAAGCAATAATTCAGTTGCTACTCTTTCACTCTTAGCAGGAAAGGAGCAACCACACAGTGGAATTAGGACACAAGTTGGAATGAAGCAATGAGCCTCTCACTCTGTTCTTGTGCTATTCCTCTCTTCTGCTGTTTGGAGAATATGCCAGAATAAATGCAGACATTGGGATCTGTTTCAGGATCCTGGGATTTAGAGCACATTCCTGCAAGGACTGCTAAAGCGCAAGAGCTTGGTCAGTCATAGTCTAATACAACAGGTAGAAATGTAACTTTGCCACAGATTTCAGCAGCAGTATCTTCACACCAAAAAATTACATTTGGGCTTAGGGGTTTGGCTGAATGAGGACCTCTCTGCCAAAGTTATCATTAGCAGTTTCCACTGGAGTGGAGATTTATTCAGAGGGAATGAAACAGAGGCCACCAAGCGATTTCTCAAAGGGCTCAGAGCTGCCAATAGATAAATTAGCTCTGGTCACTGGTAAGGACTGTACACTGGTTTTGATGTGGTGTTCCCAAAGGCTCTGGACCTGAAAAGGCATTCTTCTCTGTCGTTGATATTCTCCTGTGGATTTATTAAGATTTAAATGAAAGGTGGGGAACCCCTGAAGGTTTTAGACATTACTGTCTAAAAATAACATTCAATTCCCACTTTTCAAAAATGTTGCTATTCAGATTTGCGGTATGTATTTATGGAAGACATAATTGAAAACTAGACCTGGTAAAAACGTTGTGCAAGACAGCATAGTTTCAGTGGGAAAGGGAAAAAAGGTGTTCTGGGTCTTGTCTCATCATAAAGGAGACTTGGAAGTTGGAGTGTTTGTTTCAAATCTTCTCTCTCTGCAACTGTTTTAGGAAAGGAAAGCTGTGGAGGAATCTTTGCAGCAGAACCAGTGTTTGCAGACAAGCAGAGAGGATTTAAGAAGACTAAAACTGGATCAACATTGTTCAAAGCCACCGTGGAGAATAAGAAATGTGCTTTACATATAATGAATAGGAAAGAAATCCAGTGGTGAATGATGAGAAAGATAGGAGACATTGGAGTAAGAAAGAAGTAAGAGTCAGTGAAACTAGATGTGGCTAAAAAATAAGTGTAGAAGCATGGGGGATGGTTATGAACATTTATCACAGTCAAGGTCAGAACCAAAATTCTCATGCTTGTTCATTTTAGCAGCCTAAGTTCAAAGTTTCTCGGACCCAGACTGGGATCCACAACTGAGAACTGGGTGTCCAAGGAGAAGTCAGTGCCGCATCAGGGTGAGTCAGAAAACTGAAGCTGCTGAGTGAGCCCAGGCAGCCAGAAACTGAGCTGTCCAAGTGAGGGTAGTTCAGGGGGGCTGCAAATTAAATAGACCAAATACAGAAATTCCGTGTCAGAAATAGAGGGATCTTGGACCTACTGAAGTGTTGCAGTCGGGCTGCTGTGGGGAAAGGGAGTTTCTGTCTTCTTTGAGGATTTTTTAGACCCTTCATATCTGCCTGCGTCCTAGTTTAGGCATAACAGCCTGCTTTGAGTCTTAATCTGGCTCTGCATCACAAGGTACTGAGGGAAGTACTGATAAATTTTCTGGCAATAATTTTGTTTTGAAGATGCTGAAAATGCATTTTAAAAAGCATGCAATTGACTGGTCCCTAAGATAACACTTCAAAATCAGGAAGAGGCAGAGGTAGCATCTGTATTTTGAGAAGTGCTTCTTCACATTGAGATAACTTAGACTGACTGTGAGGGAAGTGAGGAAAGACACAAACTGAGGATGTCTGGAGAAAACACAGCACAGGAGTGTGTGGGTAGCATTCTGGAGCACAGAGCACTCTGAGCTTCTCTGAGCATCTACAGGAGCAGCTCTGAGAGCTTCACAGGGAGCCCAACCTCTTTGTTCCCTCACTAAGCAGAGAAAACCACCACTCTTTGAGAAGGAGGACAGCAAAGAACTTCCTGACGTGTGAACACCTCCCTGCACAGGGAGCCAAACTGGTGGAATGCACTGGAAGGAAGCTGTAAATGGTGGCTGCTTTCCACAATGGATTTGATCATGTCCGTGCCTGAGTGTGCCAGTGCTGTTACTGCACAGCCCCTCAGTGTCCCCCTGTGTGACCTTGGTGGTAGGCAAGGGGACAGACTGCTAAAGCATTCCCTGCTGCTCAGCACTGACAGATGCCATCACAGGCGGCTCTGCAATGTCTGGTGTGAAAAATGTGCAGAAGTGGAAAAGAAAGATGAGGGGAAAAGAAACAGAGACAGCTGTCCTCCATAATTACATCTTCAAGGTCTTCATGGGCCAGACTGTGCTCAGGTGTAGGACTAATGCAAACCATTGACACAAACTTGGGTCCTTGAGCAAATGAAGAGCTGCTGGGGGACTATGAGCTGGGAAACCCCTCTGGGGTACAGGGTGCTGTCGAGCCTCCCTGGTGGTGGCAATAGGGAGAAAGGTCAGGAACTTGTTAGCCCTGGAAGCAGCCAGAAGTCACAGGACTGAAGTGAGAAACCAGAGGGAAAAGCAAAGCCTGCGCTATGGGTAAAGAAAGATTTCTTTGGAAAGCTTCCTTCCTGCTTACATCTCTCCTCCAGGAGCTAGCCTGCACTGCAAGATGCCAGCACATTTGCTCATTCAGGAAGGTGGTTCTGCTGAATATCAGGATACGAAAAATTGGCATCATCATTTCATACAAAGCTTGTTCTGCAGGGAGGCAGATGGCTGTAGAGCCACAAAACACCCAGATGAGCAAATTCAGTTGAATTTTTTTTACTGCTATCCCTCTGCTATGTAAAAGCCAACACTGCCTCTGCCTCCCACTGGGGTGTGAGGACAAAATCGGGTTGTTCAAAGGGGGACCACTTCAGAAGCTTGCTTCTAAAGAAGAAATCCATCTGCTCAGCGAGGTGTCGTGGTTTGAGCAGATGAGCTTGGTGTCATCCTGGACCTTCTGAGGAGGTCATACAGTGTAGAATCCCACAATGGAGCTCCATTCTGCTGGAGCCCCCAGATCACCTCCCTTCCTGGCCTGCTCTAGGTGGGAAGAAGTGCGTTTGGCAGCAATGAAGGCTTTTTGGCAGCTCCACAGGAGGAGATAGCCTCCCTGTCCATGGCTGCATGCTGGGTAGCAGAGGAGCTGGCTATGATCAAACTGCGTAGCACTTGGTTCCCTGTCCTCTTCAGCCCCTGTGGATCTAAAACATGAATGTAACATTTTGATGGGGTCATTTTCCTCTTTCTCTAATACTCCAAGTGGAATAACAGAGTAGTGGAATAACAGAGTAATGGTTTCACAGCATCATCCTGGGAATCAGTGTTTCCTGCCCTGAGAGATACCCCAAGGGCACCCTTGGAGGATGGGTTGGTGATGGAGGACTGTGTGGGATCCAAGCTTCGGCCAGGCTACGCCACGGGAGTTTTTGAGTTGAGTCTGGGAATAAACGAGACCTGGACTTTTCCCAGGGGCAATTTTGAGGCCAGCTAGTGACAGCAACCAAAAACTGAGCCAGGCAGTAAATTAATAAGTGGTGTGAGAAATTGGTGCAGGGGTTAAGTTCAAGTTTGCCGGGCAGGTGTTTCTAACATGTTACGTGATGTTTTCTGCTCTGGGAAGAATGGTGCCTTTCTCCTGTGTGAAGCAAAGCAGGGAAAACAGGAGTTCCACTTCCACTGGATGAGGTGAATGCCACAACACTGATAAAGTGAAAGGTGTTTCCACATGCAGAAGTGTAGGCTAAATAAGAGCCCAAATCAAGCAGTTTTCTAACTGACAGTGACAGTTCTCATTATATATATATTTTTAATACACAAAATTCAAAAGGGCTGAGAAAGTATGAGAATAAGACCACTTTTTTTTTTTTTCAAGTTGATGAAATTTATTTGAATGAAAAAAAAAAGGAAAGAAAAAGAAATAAGGAAGAAAATCTGATTGATGAAAGACTAAAGATTTTGCACACTCTTGTTGTAATGCAATAGTTGTCCTATGCATGTTTCATAGGGAAGATGGCTTTAGGAATACCAGGAAAATGATATATGAGGTCCAAAGAAATCATCTCACTGTGTATATATTTTCCGCAGTGTTGTATGAAGATCTTAGAAGTAAAGCCTCTTCCCTGTGGACTCTGAATGTATGATAAGAGCCTGCCTCTGTACACAGCAGTCCTGAGTGCTGCTTTTACAGATCAGCTGCTTAGCTGACTGCAGTGGCTCAGAGGTGCTGCATCAGCACGTTCAGAGTTGACTTGCCAGTCTGTGAAATGCCACCTCTGCCCCCAGACATCACCCTTTTGGTATCTGCAGATTTAAAATGTTTCTGAGATAGAGTCAGTACCCTGTATGGGGCCTGGTGGAGAGTCACGCTCAGACAGACATGCCAGTGAGCCAAAGCAGGAGTGGGGAGCAGCACTGTGACAGCATATTTTCCTCCCAGATGACTCCACAACTCAACAAATTAAATGCATTTGCTGTTGACATGAAATACATGTAAGTTAGAAGCTGATACCCCCAAATGCTTGTCTAACTGTCTATCACAGGCTCTTACAGTGCCAAGTGAATGATGCCAAGTAAATGACATAGGGAGAGGTCCTCATATGAGCACATTGCCAGCTGAAGTTTCTGCTGGTGATCTGACTGAAATGACAGGGAACCAAACAGAAGATGAAAACATCAAGATGTTTATGAAGTTGCAGTGCTGACGTCCTATCAGAAGTCTGGTTTTCAGAAAGAGGGGTGTGGTTGAGTAGGTAAGATTGTTGAGATGAAATGGGAATTTATAGAGTGAATGATGTGGAAGAACATGGCTTTGCATAGGCCACCCCAGTGTGTGATGTGCCCCCAAGCTGGGCGGAGAGTTACGTGTGTTTGCACATGACGCACGTAATTCCTCCTGCATGCACTTCTCTGCGCAACTAAGCAGACCCTCCTACCCAGTCAGACCCACTCTTACATGACCAGCCTGTGGTGAAATGGCCCTACTCCACCATGACAGGCAGGGGAGAAAGGGTGGGTAGTGGTTTCCATGTCCCTCTGCTAGCAGGGAAAAACAAAAACCCTTTATTCTTCGGGAGCTGATCTGCTCTCACAGCTTCAGGCTATAATCCCTTTTGGTGACATCACAGGTACTGCTGAGGCTGCCAAGGTGATGTCACAATGAGGAGCTTATAACTGTAAATGGGGAGTAAGTCGTAAGAACAGACGACCTCAAAATAAGCTAATATCCTGTTATTATATAAGTGTTCCCAAAACTTATATAAATGTGCCAGTAACAAAAAATAAGAAAGAAAAACAGGCCCAACGGTCTATCAGGGTATGTGAAGATGTGTGTAAAGCTGACATTTGTCACAGACCCACAGATTCTTTATTAGTGTGTCTTGCTCCTAAAAATCTTCCCAGTATCAGCTCAGTTTTTAAAATCAACCTTAGGATCGTTCCGTATTTTAAGAGAAAAGCACAAAAGTTTTCCATATTTTGACATGCCCAATAATCATACACATGCTTACTCGTAGCAAAGCATCTCAGCCAAATATAATCTACATTTCAGTGTCATGAATGTGTTAAGAATATGGAAATACGTCTTTCCTATGAAGCCCTCTGGGCTCCATGGGGGGTACCGTAGAATGGGTGTATATCTGAAACGATCTAATTATTACCTGCTGTATTCTTATGATAAATAGGAACTAATAAAATTGAAAACTATGTGCTATTGTATCACGGAAAAGCTTTATTGCGGCTATAAAAATGATACTTTATATGCTGAGCTAAATTCTTTGAAGGTGGAAATAATGTTCAGAATCTCTAAGGCACTTTTTTGTAGATGTCTTGTCTCCACTGTTCTGCGGGTTTATTATTTTCCATGGTCAAGTATTTATTACATTTTATCCTGGAAAAATTTTAATGGATTCTTTTGCTTTGATAGGATAAGAAGCACATTTAAATGCCTCTAGGGGTAAATTATTTCACATCAACACTTTCAAGCACAAAGTCTAGATCTTCAGTAGGTTTTTACATTATGCAAGCAGACATTTAAGGTCCTTAATACTTTCTAACCTCTAGTGCCCTTTTTACACAGAGACAGGCAGTCAGCAGGGATTAATCTGATCCTAATTAACCACAAACTCTTCTGATACTTGGTCAGTGCACAGTAGCATGCTGCCAGGTACACAGAGGTAAACTGATCTGGATTATCTGCCGGTGTATGTGCTTCACGGAGGGAGGTCTGTGCTCCATGTCGTGGGTGAGCTACAGGCAGACACAGCTTCAAACACGCAGAGGGGAGGCTGCTGTGCAAAGCTGCAGCTGCAAGGAAAGGGGAAAGCACCAATGAGAAGGCCTCTTCTTAACGTCTTTCTATCAAGATTTCATTCTCAGATATGCCATTTGCTGGTGGGGCACCCTCCCAGACCAGATCCCTGCTCTCCGCCCTCTCCTGATGCAGGTGTCACAAGCAGAACAGAAGCTCCAGACAAAGTTTATTAGAGAAGTGCTCTCATTGAGTCACGAGGTGCATAAAGAACCCCCTTGCTTTCTAAACTCCTCCTCAGAGAGGAAGCTAAGTGCAGATGGATCCAGTCTTTGCCCCAGACTTTATGTTTACAAGATTATATAGGTGTAATTGAATCTTTGTGTGAAATTGGACTGCAAGATTAAGAAAGGAAAGCCAAATATATTTATATGAATAAAATAAATTATTTATTTGATGGTGATAATTATAATGATTAGACTAAAAGACCTTAATCAGAATGATTTAATACACAGTATAGATATTTATAACTACTAGTGCAGTGCACTATTTATTCAAACAATATTGAAACAGCAATATTAAAGCTAGCAAAACAATTAAGTAGAGACTGAAGTTACTCACCCATACCAACAACTGTGGGAAAATCTATTCTGCTCAGCCTTGAGGGCAGTCCCCAGTCAAGGGAGGAATCTCCACACACACTCCTAGAAGGGATATATTAGATATGTCTGCCATTAAAAAGTGGGATTTCAGACCCATGGGATCAGTTGCCCCCTCTGAGTCCCTGATGTTGGGAGGTGATGGTGCTCCACTCTGCCAGGAGTTACACATCCATCCTCTGTTAAGGCAACAGAGAAAAATGGGGACATGAGGTGGCAGGGAAACCTTGCTGCAGAGCCAAAAAAGAATGCCTACCCAGTGTTAATGCTGGGTGCTAACAGCTCAGGCTCTTGATCTCCCTAGCAATGGCATGGCCAGCCCAGCATTTGAATAGGGATCCAAGATGATATTAAAATAAAATTTTTGTGTGAGGGACAGAACAGGACTTTCTGTCTCTAGGCTTTTCACAGACCCTCAGCTCTGTGGGACCATGGCTTTTGAAATGTTGTCTTATTTGTGATGGCCACCCAGGCTTTATGCATCAGATCAAGGCAGGCTGATAGGATCACCCTTACAGCTCAGGGAAACAACTTTAAAATTGAATTTTTTGTTCTGTATTGTAGCAAATGTTCGTAAAGATGTCAAGAACAAGGAAATAGCAGAACAAAAGTCAGGGGAGAAGAATGTTCCAGAAACGGGATCCTAAAAAGTAAACTTGCTGATCCCAACATAGCTAACACAAGACAAATTCACAAAGGAGCTACATGAAATTTCTTTAGTTAAAGTGGTGAGCAGGACACCCGCTATCCTCCGAGCATAGTGGGATTCACTGCTTGGGGTTTACCTTTGTTCAGACTGCCCCAAAGAGCAGAGCCAAAAGTCAGCTCAGGCCATGGGAGTAGGCAAGCATCTACTCACATGAAGAAGTGCTGGTTTCCAGTGTAGTTTTTTTGCTTTTCAAGCTCATTCTTCTCCTTTTCCCTTCAACCCTCAGGCATTCCTCTCCGAGGCATGGTAGTTCTGGAGATCAAGAGAGTTAAAATAATCCCCAAAGAGGCAGTAATTCTGGGAAGCTGACCTCTCTTGTATCAGTGTGCAGTCTGCCTGGTACCCAGCCATCAGCTCTTTCTGACACAGCTGGAGATGGGCAGGAAAAGAGAGATGACTCTAAGCTGAGCTTTCAGGGCTGTAATGCTGAGACAGTTCCTACAGAAAACAAGCACTGCCTTCTCCTCCTTTAAACAGAAGTGTGCTGGAAGAGGCATCTAATAAAATAACATTGCTTTGTTTATGTTCCTCTGTAGTAAGCAGGACTATATTAGAGCTATGCTTGGTTGCACAAGGTTATTCTCAATTTTTCCTTGGGGAGACTGGGACACCGCATGGTTGAGGGTCTTGCATGAAGCCACACAGAAGGCATGTGCCATTCACTACAGGATGGCTGCTGATCTTTGATCTGGAGTTGTTCTCTGTGCACTTTGGTCCAGAGAGGCCTTTCAAGCTGAGACCCTCAGCACTGTTGTATTCCCAGCCCCTGAGGTTGTATGTTTGGAAACAGTAAATCTGTTTTCTGGAATAAAACAGAATTGAACCATTAAACTATCTTGTTTCATCAGACATACTACAATAATAGAGAAGAAAAAGTGTTAAAAGCTGATTGGTCTGGTGAAGGTTGCTTCTTCAAGGGCACAACAACACACTGATTCTGCTTGAGATGTGGCACAGCACGTCTGATCTCCGCATGACAGTTGTAATTAAATGTAAAACATTCATTTCTCAAGGCCTTTCCACCCCCATTCTTATTGTCTATTTGTTGCTTCTTGGTCTCATAACAACTCTATTAATTAGGAAAAGTGTCAAAGGACCAGCTAATAAATGAAAGAATGAATGGATCCTGAATTAAGAAATTTTTCTTTTTCAATGTTTCCTTTCTTTTAGAAAGAGAGCAGCTACAGCCTTCTTAAGTGCTCTTGTCAAATATGGGGATGTTTAATGTTGCAGTTTCTTGGAAAATAAGCCACTTTACTTCAGCATTTTAAAAAGAGAAAAAATATTCATAGATTGTTTGAGGGAAAAAAGAAAGTGCTGGCAGTTGTCACAGTGTCAAAATTAATTATTTTGGATTGATCCATTTGCCTTGATCTTTATGACCCTCAAGAATTTCAAATACTTCCCAGTCAATCATTTAAATTCCTCAGCTAAATCCCATACCTCATTAAATAAAGAAATAAGGGGGCGTCTTGATATGGTTTTCTTTAGACCTGTCACTCCAGAGTCTGAAAATACAGATCATGGCATCTTAAAGTATTCTCAGGTTTCTTTTCAAATGGCAAAAAATTGTTTCTCTATACTGTTCATCACATTCTCTTCAGCAACACTTTCTTACTGGAACCTCTTAGGACTAACTCCAAGTACCGCTCTCAGTGGTGGAAAGAGACCCTGAGACACTAAATTTAGTGGCGACTGTGCTAATGTCACCAAACAACAAAGGATTGTTTGGTGAAAGGCAAAGGGAAGGAAGGGAAGGGTATACCTAGAAGACATATATTGAAAAATTTAAGATGTGTGTGAACATTTTTGGGTGTGTACTGACTTCTTAAAGATTGAAGCCTAATGGAAATATTGCAGAATGGGAAGAGGTCTCAAAGTATCAGAGAATGGGATAGTGTATACTACATACAGTGCACAGATGCTGTACTTTTTCAATGTTCAAACTATGTTCATTTCATATGCATCATCCCTTTCATTCCATCATACACCCCTACTGATACATAAAAGACAACTCTTGCCCTGATCTGTGTTTTCCCATGAAAAATCATTTCTCATCTGAGAGTTCAGCCTACTTTTGTCCTGCTTCTTTAAGATGGCATGGCTGGTTTGTTTTCCATTTTCAGTTTTTTCACCTTTCATCTGCTTTTCCCATTCTCTCGTGATGCAACAAGAAATACAAACCAGAATCTGGACCTGGAATGCTGCCACAGGGGAAGCTGAAATCAGAAGCAAATCAGTGGCATTTACAAATCAAACCTGAAAAGTATTTTGCTGCAATTTGTGTCTCACATTATTGTGCACTGTGATAACTTAAAGGGGAAAGGCATCAAACATTCAGGTTGAAAAAAGTCTCAGAGTGCTGACATTTAAACTTAGTCTCCAGAGAGAGCCCAGACCTCTCAAGTTTCTCTCCTCCTAGCAGGTAAGACTGAGGTGTCTTGGCCCTTGTCCAGATCTGATGAGTTGCCCCTGCCAATAGCCCTGCTTGCCCAGGGCAGCAGAGCAGCACATAACTCCTCGGGTGTGTGTCACATCACACACCTTCCTGTGGCTCATGGGGATGTCCCTGCCACACACACATACAGCTTGTGTGGAAACGTGCCACACCAAAGCTACAAAATTTGCAAATCTGCTTTCTTGTCATCCTACTTGCCTCTCAGGCAGCACTTCCTAAGCTCTGGGATAAAAGTGTCCCCTTGGTGAAGATCAGGGGAGAGACCTTGCACTGCCATGGCAGTTCCCGGCCTCAGCCAGAGCAGCTGATGCCCTCCAGCAAGGACCTGCACTCTTGTACCTGTGGGTTTTGCCCCTTGTAAAATCCAGACCGCATGTGGCATCTCCAGTGAAGCTTCCCAGAAAAACAATGATTACTTCAGTGGAAAGCTATTGCTCAATCCCTGAGACTGCTGTTCCCCAGAGTCTAAGTCTGAAAACCAGCAATAAGAAATAGGATTGACTGTTATTTCTATTACCTTTGGGAGAATTCTCTTATGTAATTTAATTTGATTTGATTTAATTTATATAAATCTTTTTTCTAGGCAACGTTTTTTTCCCTGTACCCTGAATCTTAACTCCTGTATCAGAGATTGCAGTCCCCTGTCTGTAAATCTCATCCGTCCATATCTTGTCTTCTTTTCTTTTTTTAATGCCAGCCCTTACATGATTGCACATCATTTGCAGAAGATTTCACACTTCTGAAAGTCCATATGGTTGTCAAAATCTTTTCTGATACCACTTGTTTATGGCTTCAAAATAATCAACATAGATTCACATATCTTTTTTTTTTACCCTGTTCCTTTCCCCAGTCTCTTTTGTACACAACTCTAATAAGATTAATTCACTTTTTTTTCTCCAAATGATGCTGCCAAGTTAACACATCAGGAGATAAGGCTTGGAGCAAAAATCTGTTCCATCTTGCTATGCTCTTCATTCATGTCAGTCTGCAATCTAGCTGTCACTCCAGAGAGCAGCTAATTTTTCTTTGGGCCATCTACCAAAAATGGCATCATCAGAAAATGTTCTGGTGACCTGGCATGTCTAAGAGACAATGAGCCTTCATTGCAGAGAATAGAGCGCACCAGCAGCTGCATCCCTCTGGTGTCACTGAATGACTCCCGAGTATGCTGAAAGCAGAGTTTTGCCCCTTGCAGTCTGCTAGAGACAAGGTAAGCACCAAGTCCAGTGGATTTAGTGAGGACGTGCTAAAGAGAGGAGCAGGCAGGAAAAGAAAGGAGCCTTGGGTCTGTCCTACTTCATTCTGGACATGGAGCTGCAAGCCTCAGACTTGAGACCTGACAAGGTGAGACAAGGCCTATGTCAGGGATCTGGTGGAGCTGCCAGAGTGGGAGCATCTCCAGGCTCATGCTAGCCAAGGAGGAGATAGGGCTGTACTAGAAGGAAGGAAGGAAGGACAGGGAAGAAGAGCATCTGTGGGGACAGGCAGCATGAATCCAAAAGAACTCATCTGCAAAGAAAGTGGTTGGAAAAGCAAATCAGCCTGGAGCAAAGATTATCCTGGAAACCTGGAAAACACTGTGCACTTGGGCCCTGCTGGCAACCTGATAGCCTCAGCATCCTTATCCCCCAGGGCTAATGGCTTCCTTCTGCATTCCCTATCTCATCCTAATCCCTCAAAGAGAGGGATATTGCACAGCCCCACATGCCTGAAGCTGGTTCACCATCTGGGGCTAGAAAATGAGAGGAGGGTCACAGATGGTTCCCATCTTTCTACTCCTCTCCTTCCCTCTGGCTTGTCCCAGCACGACCCTGACCTCGTGGCCAGCTCTCTGGCAGTGGCAGACCTGGCAGTGGTTGTATTTGCTGCGGCCTCAGGCAGCCCCAGAAGTCCTTTCTTCAAAACTTCTGCAGAGTCTTTACACATGTGGTGGGGCAGTAAGTGGCATCCTTACCTATCCTGTGGGAAAACCACAGGGCAATTAGCTCTTGGAAGAAAGCAAGGCAGCAAAGTGTCAGGGAGAGAAACTTGAAGGGCAGAGGCTACATTTCTGTGGCCTTACATGGCACAACAGGGGAACACTGGCATCTAGTCAAATTCCATAGGCACAGAGTGATTAGTCAAAGCTTTGCTCTCTTGAGACAAAAAAAAAACTCCAAAAGGAGGAAAAAGTGGGACTCATAACCATGTCATGGTAAACCATGTGAAAAAAGCTCTTGCTCCTAATCATAGCTCAGTTTAAATTAAAATATGTCCATGCAACAGTACATGTGAGCTGCAAAAAATGGCTGTTAATTCCTGGAAGCAAGAGGAATTATAAAATTGGTATTATGTGTTGCATTCTTAAAGAGTATCTGTTCCGGGCAGCCCTGTCCCCAGGTTCATTACACCTAAGAGCAGGAGCTCCCCAGCAGCACTGCTAGCCTCACAAGAAGCATTGTCTTGGCAGGAGTTGGGTCATACTTAGCAGATTATCTCCGTACCAGGAGGGCCGAAATTTTCATCAAAGTAAATGGAGGAATTCGTGACAGGCAGCCGGCTTACCGTGCCGTGCTCAGGGGCTCGTTCACAGCGGATGCTCGGCTCCATCCCAAGTGCAGCCCCGTGGGCTGCGGCTGCTTCCCCGCCTTTGGCCCCGGCGCAGGGAAAGCGCTCGGCAGAGCCCTTCGGGTCCCGGAGCCGCTCTCTGGGTTATCCTGCTCCCCAGCTTCGCGCTGGAAGGGAGGGCAGAGCGGCGGTGCAGCGGGCTGGGAGCGCGGCGCGGACGCTGCGGGCGGCTCGGGCTGAAATAGAGGGGACGGGGGCTGCGAGGGCNACAGACAGACAGGCAGACAGAGAGGCAGACAGCCCCCCACGCCGCACGGCTGCCGCCCCGAGCCGGGCGCGGGCACGCCGCAGCCCCGCGGTGCGTACGGGGGCTTCTCCCGGCCGGCCAGCCTCGGCTACCTCCGCTGCCATCGCCGGTTCATTGCGTGCCGTTCAGTCGGCAGTTTTCATTTATGACAGGCAGACTGGATTTATGGCCTCCACCTACCGAGCTATTTTTCCATTTTATGCAACATATATTTAGGAGGAAAGGAGTTAAAAAGGACAAGTGATTAAAACATCAGCCATGCTTTAATGCAGGAGGCTGAGCCACGGCAGGAGCAGGATGACCCTGCACGGCTGTGAAGCCCCCTAAGGCTCCGTTTCTGTGGCCACATTGAAGCAACACTGTGTATCTGTGAATTGCTATAAAGAAAAGAAAAGAAAAGAAAAGAAAAGAAAAGAAAAGAAAAGAAAAGAAAAGAAAAGAAAAGAAAAGAAAAGAAAAAGAAAAGAAAAGAAAAGAAAAGAAAAGAAAAGAAAAGAAAAGAAAAGAAAAGAAAAGAAAAGCAAGCTGTTTGAATACTGTTCTTGAGCTCCAAGGCCAGCCCAGCACTGTTTGAGTTGGGTCCACACACTTCAGACATGCCCCACGGGTGACTAGATACCCCACACAGCAGCTGGCCCGGCTTCCCTCCTGGCCTGCTGCAGGATCCCTTCAGCTCTCGGACACAACCAGCCCACGGTGCCCAGGGGTTGCTATCTGAACTGAGGCGAGGACTGCATTCCAGCCCAGCTGAGAGGTGTTTTTCACAGCATGACCTCAGAGGCTGGGTTTCATGCTGTGGGATGTCCAAGGGAATGTGTGATGATAGGAAGATACAAACAGCCTGGTGAGAGAATACTGGAGACAGACAGGCCAAAGCTTGATGTAGCCTCTTCCACAGCAGGAACAGTCCTAGGGGTGAAGGGCACCACCAGGAAGTGTCTTGGAAATGAAGTGAAGGAAGTGAAAGCTGCTTGAAGTGGTCCAAAACAAAGACAAGAAGCTATCAAACAATCCAGTGCCTGAACCTGCTCCCTGTCCCACTTCCATTTACCACTGAAGACATATTCCACCACAGGATTTATGCCTTGGAAAGCTGCAAGGTTTTCCAAAACAAGCAGTTGGATTCCTCCACAGCTATCTCACAACCCATTGCTTCCTGAGCCCAGGGGGACACAATCCTTCCCAGCTACTGAGGCAACATGGCCCAGAAGACTGCATCGACTTCTAGAGCAGGGAGTGCTCAGTGAAACTGTCTGGGAGAAGGCTGCAAATAAATGTGTCTCTCTTCTCATGCAGGGAATAAATTCAGTGCTGCTCACTGCCCTGAGCTGCTGTGGAAACCCGAGGAATTAAGAGAGATTCAACAAGAAATCTGACAAATTGAGGGAGGATAAATCTATTGGAAACACAATGTAGCAGTTGGTCACACAGTGATCTGAGCAGTTTTTGGCTCAGGAAGTCTGGACTCTGTATAAATTTAGCAATTTGCACTATGCCGAATCCTGGAAGCTGGGAAAGAATGCCACAGGGAGGATTGCTCTGTACTCAAATGCCACTTGGGCACAGATGAGAGACAAGTTATTATCCAAACAGGATTTTGAGGATTTTTTTGAGGAAGAGTCAACATGGTTTTATAAAAGGAAATCACACCTCTTAAATCTATTTGGGGCTTCAGAAGGCATCAACAAATAGGTGTAGAGCTAAGAACACTTTTCCACAGCCCTTCATCAAAGCCTTTACAAGAAATCCTGCTGTGATGGTTTAAGAGGTAAGGTTATGTGGATAAGGGCTGATAAACAGGCAGGAAACAGAAGGCAGAAATAAATAGCCAGCTCTGACAGTAGATGGAGGTTGGCAGTGGAGTCATGCAGGGATTTGTACTCAAGCTTACATTGCTCAGCATGACTGAAACCTGGAAAAAGGGGGGCTTTGTGAGATGGGAGTTTGTTGATGTTTTTAAGCATCCAGGACAGTAAAGATGATGAACAACTGGGGAAGCTACAGCAAAACATCATAATAGACAGCAACTAGACAATAAAAAGGCAGATTAAATTCAATGTAGCTAATTCTAAAATTATTTGCATTTAAAAAATATCTAATTTTACATACATGACTTATGTATGTCATGTATACATACATACATTAGTGGGTTTTAACTGACTTTTTCTGCTTGGGAATTGGACTTTAGGCCTATGTAAATATCTATGAAAAGGGTAGCTCAGTGTTCAGCTGCAGCCGAAGCAGCAAGTTGCATTATTAGGAGAGAAACAGAGAATAAAATGGAAAACACCTTCAAGCTGTTCTGTATATTCATACAGTGCATCTAAATCTCAAAAAACTATACATATTTATGGACCATCTAGTTCAAAAAGCACCCACCACAAAAAGGTAACAGAGGGGTAACAAGAACAAACAAAAGCATGGAATGGTTTTCCTATGAAGGATGAATTACTGGGTTAAGATTTGTCAGCTTGATAGGAAAAACAATAATCTGATTTCTGCAGTCATTCACACAGGCACTGTTTGAAACTGCTTCCTAAGCCCTTTGTGTGGTGGGACTGTCTTCCCAACACCTGGGTAGCTCCATTCTGTTGGGCAGATGGGATGGTCAGTGCCAAAGCTCAGGCTACTGAACCTGAAAATCACTCCTGAAAGACCTCAGCACTCTCAGGATGTAAAAGCAGATGATTTAGAGATACGATGAGGCAGTTGGGTCCAGATCTCTCATGGCTCGATGCAGGTTCTTTATGGAAGGATGGAAGATGGTGATGAGGTTAGTGCTCTGAGCAACTGAGTGGCACGAATTTGTGCATGTTTGTGAGGGAGCAGAGGGTGAGAAATTCAAGAGCTCATGGATCAGGAGAAGTTAACAAAAGGGATATTTTTGTGGGCATCTCCCACAGCCCAATCAGTCAAGAAGGAAAGACAGATAGAACCTTCTTTAAACAACTGAGGAGTTATTCAGGACAGACTAGAAAAATTCCCGTCTTCTGTAACTGGACAAATCTGCCAATTGGAAAAACCTTTGCCTTCAGTCACAAGATCATCACTCACAATATGTTCTGTTAGGCCTGCGATGTGTCTGTATCTAGCAAAGTTTTGAGGAGAAAATTACTAATCAGAAGACTGAGTCAGGGATGCAGAAAGCTGCACATACACATATCCATGGGGCTAAATGGGCTACCACTGACAGTGCAACAGAAACTGGTCAATGTGATGACCATGACTGATAAACTGAAGGGCAGGGCTACCCCTCCCAGACAACTTCACTGGCTGGAGAAAGGTGCCCATAGGAACCTCACCAAGTTTAATAAAAGCAAATGGAAGCCCTGCACCTGGTATGGACTAACCTGGTATGACCAGCACAGGAGGAAGCATCTCCTGGGAAGGGAGCAGCTCTGAAGAAAGAGGCCCAGGGGTCCCAGTAAACAACAAGCTGAACGTGATTAAGAAAGTCACCCCTGCAGTGATAAGGCCAGCAGGATACTGGGTGGTTTAAGCAAGGGAGCTGCCATCGGGCTGACAGAAATTCTTCTTCCTGCCAGCTGAGCACTCATCATCCACATCCCTACATCTGTCAGCACAAGATCATCAGTACAAGAGTGGTATTGACAAGCCTGAGAGAGTTCAGAGGGTCAGGGAGTGACAAGGTCACAGCTGCAGGAGCAACTTCCAGCACCTAAAGTGAGATTTTAGAGAAGACAGAGCCCAGATTTCTCAAAGATGCTCAGTGAAACAAGAGGGAAAGATCACAATTTTGGACATGGGAAATTCTCACTGCAGTTTAGGAAGCAATTCTTCACCATTATAGTGGGTAAGCACTGGCACACATTGCCCAGAGACACTGTGAAATTGCCACCTTTAGATACTTTCAAATCTGACCAGACAAGGTCCTGAACAACTTGATTTAACCCCAAAGCTTGAGGCTTGAGCAGTTTGTGCCTGCTTTCAGCAGATGCTTTGGACTAGCCGACCTCCAGAGGCCTCTTCCAACTCCTGATCTCTCTAGAGCTCTGTAAGTGTCATAAAATATATATATAAACTCCACAATGTTAAACCATAAAACCATAAAAAACCAAACAAAGCCAATCTTACACAGCTTTGCATATACAATGTAATGCTGACATGCAGACGTGTCCCATGGGGGAAATGATGAAATGCATAATAGGTAACACCACACACTGATGAAAATAAGAGGAAAGGATGATTATGAAGACCAGTGTACATCAAACAAACCCAGATGGGATTTAAGCATGCAAGATTACCAATGTGTGTCACAGCTCCTAGTTTATCATTCAGCTTTACTAGAGAAAATGATTTACAACACCACAGTGAGAATCAAAAGACCTATTCTGCAGAGGCAAAACTGAGTCCAACAAAAAATATTTTTTCTGTGTTTATTTTGTAATTATGCCATCAACACACACCGCCAAAAGCTGTATAGCTTGTGGCACTGCAGTCATTTTGGAAGTCTAGTTAAAATATTCTGTAAGTCTGCAACACTTCATAAATGAACACGCAGAAAGTTACGTACAGCTGACTTTTCATCTCAATTTTATTTCACAGAAGCATTCTGGGGTGAGAAGGAGAGAAAGTTCAGAAAAAAACTGCAGTTCTCAAAACACACTGTTGAAAATTTAACCAAATCAATAAGTAAATGCCATGAAACTTGTGCATATTCAAGTCTCTGAAGAGATGAGCCCCTTCTTAAATAATGGGAAGAGAATTAATGAAGCCTACCTTCAGTGAAACACACTTCACAATCTGGCTTTCTTTTTCTAGACAGAAAGTCTTCTGTACACTATCACCTCTGTTTTTCCTGACAGTAGGACATGCCACTTTTTACAAGATTTGGTTGCAAGCACCATCAATGTAAACAATTTAAACTTTAATCTGTAGTTAGGTATCAGTAAACAGAACAGAGACAGAACCAGTGGGCACGGTACAAATGCAGAGTCTGTGGATACTCATTTGGCTCTCTCTCCATCAGGATTAATGTGGCAAAATCTGGAGCTGAGATGCTTGTGGAGCTGCTGGTTAATAACACACACGAACCTCATGACTGACACTTGAGCTGTCCCGTGCTTCCCTGTGGATCTCCATTACCAGTGCTTCCTGCTGCAGCAGGCGACAGCCCCCAGATGTGATGGACTCCTTGTAGAGGCATGCCTTAGCAGAAAGATGGTTCAGAGCCTGCTCTTCATTAAAAACCCCAATCAGCTTTTGTCAGGAGTTTCAGTGTCGGCATGATGCCAGGATCAGACAGCTACATCAGCTCAAATAAGTTTTTTATTTTGTGTCCAGATCAAATCTTATCTGTATTATTAAAATATTGTGAAAATACTGTGATCATGGACAGAAAATGATGAAGCACAAATTTAAACCCTAGGCATGACTGTCCTAGGCATCACTGTTCGTATAGTGAAATGCAAGCTGATGGAAAAAGTGGCTAGTCTGACTTCATAGTGTTTTATATATATTTTGGCAGGGTACAAATAATAACATGGGAATACAACTTTCGATAAATCAGGTTCATGTGTTCCAGGAGGGATTTGATCTAAAGGTCACAACAGTCAGAGGAAAGACTGTGTGGGGTCTGAAGGAGCACAGAGTAGGTAAACACACACACACCATGACAAATTCTTCATTAGTGCTATTTTTGGTTCCAGAAAGAGACTAGTTTACCCAAAACTGCAGTAAGCCTAAACAGTTTTAGAGGGCAGGAGAAGGCTGATAATCTTCTGTACTCTTTCCCTTGAATAGATTTTCCTATTTATTCATTGTGTTTAGCACAATAGAAAAAGCCTACCCTTGGCAAATGCTATGGCAGCATCTCACAGAGAGGAGACTTGGACTTCAGTTTGTTGCCTTTTTCCCTGTGTGAAGAAAACAACTGCAAAAGGAAAAAGCCTTGACTATCCCTCTGGCCTCTTCTGGACTCAGGCTGCAGGTTCCTCCCTTAAAAACCTGTACTCATTTTCCTCTAGACTTTCTTTCAGAATAGTTTCTAAAAACCATGCACTACCTAAGTGGGCCAGGGGAGCTGTTCCACATTTTGTACCTATTATTTACAGTATGTGCATGTGTCTGCTTTTCCACTTCTTTTTCTGTCCAAAGCAAAAAGTCTTTCGATTAAAATTACCTGGTAATACAGCAAATAACTTTCCTTTCTCTGAAAATAAGTTTTTATTCTGCACACCACAAATGCTGTCATGGTAGGTCTTCAGCATTTACACCTGTACATAGGTTACACCCAGCATTACACATACACCTTTTAACATGGTCATTTCCCCAGCGGCTTGACCAGAGTCGTAATCAGTGACACTTGTCAGCCAAAAATGTTAACTTTTCAGAACATGCATTATAAAATCTGTTTATATTACTTAAATGCTGGGGAAGGTACTTAGCTGCTCATATTAGCAGGTTTTCACTTACTTTTTTTTTTTAAACATCAATTTAATTAGGGCAAAACAAGTTATCAAAAATGCCTCTTTTAAAAACCTCTTCTGAAAGCCAGAAAATTTGACTTGTTTCCCCTTTGAGGAGAGGTATTCAAGAAGAAACAAGTTTTATCCAGAAAGAAGTATGCTTGCACTGAAATACAAGAGTAAGTTTCTGCATTAATTTTTTTACAGAAAAATAACAACCCCTTAAAAACAGGAAGCTGTCTTTTATTTGGATCTAATGGTGTAGCAATATATAAAAATGCTGTCTTATCTTTCTTGGTTTGTATTCCAAAAAGGTAATCTGTATTGCCTGAGTTAGAAGTAGCAAACATGGTTCACTTGGATTATCACTGTCTGTACAAGTAGTTCAGACAACAGTCCAGATGGCTCCCTTCTTGCTGAAAAGGATGGATGAGAGCTGAAAATGCTCTCTAAGGTTTCCCTTTTGGCACTTTCTGCATCCAGGTCTGTCAAAGTAAAAGATACAGTGGAATTTCCTCTTCTTTCAGGAAGGAGTGATGCTTCTTCCAAAGAAGTTTCTATAAATACATTGGCAGCAAAAGGTGGGCTAAGGAGTTTCCATTCTTTGCTGGATGCACAGGGTAGCACAGTGTCAAGGGAGGAAGAAAATGCTGAGGTACCTAATGACGTTTTTGCCTCAGTATTTAACACCAAAGCCAGCTGCACCCAGGATACCCAGCAATGACAGCTGGAATTTAGGTATGAGGAGCTGAGTGAAGTCCCCATAATCCATGAGGAAAGGGTTTATGACCTTCTGTCCCAGTTAGACTGACATCTATGTGCCCTGATGTGATGCACCTGTGAGTATTGAGGGAGCTGGCAAAAGATCTTACCAAACCCCTTTCAACCCTTTCCCAGCAATTTTGGTTTACCGGAGAAGTCCTGGTTGATAGGAAATTAGCAAATGTAATGCCCATCTACAAGAAGAGTTGGAAGGACCATCTGGGGAACTACAGGCCTATCAGCATGACCTCAGTACTGGGGAAAGTCATGGTGCAGATCATCCTGAGTGCCATCATGTGGCATGTGCAGGACAACCAAGGGCTCAAGCCCAGCCAGCATGGGTTTATGAAAAGCAGGTCCTGCTTGACCAGCCTGATCTCCATATATGACAAAGTGATCCGCTTGGTAGGAGAGTGAAAGTCTGGATGTTGTCTATCCAGACTTTAGGAAAGCATTTGAAACTGTCTCCCACCGCACTGTCCTGGACAAACTGGCTGCTTATGGCTTGGATGGATGGACTCTTAACTGAATAAAACTGGCTGAATGGCCAGGCCCAGAGGGTAGTGATGAATGGAACTAAATCCAGTTCATTGCTGGTGACTGGTGGTGTTCCCCAGGGCTCAGCACTGGCACCAGTTCTGTTTCACATCTTCACTGGTGATTTGGATGAGCAGATTGAGTGCAGCTTCAGTAAGTTCACAGATGACACCAAGTTGGGTCCCAGTGTTGATCTGCTGGAGGGTAGGAAGGCTGAACTTGCACCAGGGGAGAGTCAAACTAGATATTAGAAAAAAACTATTCCCTGAAAGGGTGGTCAGACCTTAGAATAAATTGTCCAGGGAGTTGGTGGAGTCAGTCCCAGGAAGTGTTCAAGAAGTGTCAGGATGTGGCACTTGGGGATATGGTTTAGGAGTGATTATGGTAGTGATAGGTTGTCACTTGGACTTAGATGATCTTGAGGACCTCTTCCAAGCTTGATGTTTGTGTGATTCTGCCCCACCTCTCACTCCCAGCTCTCAAAGGTTGGAAGGAAAGTGTTTCCTCAAGAGACTTCTCGCCTGACCCTACTGGGGCTGTGCTGTTGGGATCTGCTGTGCTTAGAGCTGCCTTTGGAACCTGTGAAAGGGAAATAAGACCCCTTTCTTTTCCCATCTTTCTCGAATTAAGGGAATTTCTCAGAAAAGTTAAAGCAGTTTGGTTTCACAAATTAGTCCTCATTTTCTGCCAAATTAAAATAGAATACTATGTGCGCCTTCTGGCATCTCCTTCACCACCAGTACAAGGGCTGGTCACAAAACATTCAACTTGCAGTGCTGTGCAAAAGCCTCTGTGCTGATCATATCCTCCAGTATAAAGATACAGGGTGCAATCTCAGACTGCTTTACTGTACCCAGTTTGGGAATGCCGATCTCAGAGGGTTCTGACTATTTTCTTCAAATATTTAACATGCTTCTGCATCACCTTCTCCTCAGCAAGGAACCTTCTGTAAGCTCAGGGTGGACCCACTGCTGTTATTCAAAAGTAGAACACGTTTCCTCTGGCAGGTGTAAGATAGAGAAACTTCAGATGTAAAACTCTTCTTCATTAGCTGGTGAAGCTGGGCAAATACGATCATCCAGAGAACAGGGAGCTGCTCTCAAGGACTGTTTTTGTTGCTCGGAGAGAGATGCTGACATGAAAGAGCTGGAAGACCATTCTGAAAGAGAAGACAGTGAACCATCAACTGACTCAAAAGTATTGCACATGGCTGATACAGGCCTTCCACTGATGGCGGCCTGTTTAGCCCTACTGACAGTTTGTTTCTGTGATGGAAGAGAGTCTTCCAACTCACTGCAAAATCCATTTAGGGCAGAGTATGCAGAAACCACAGACAGGTCTGAGAAGGACAGCTTCATCCCTGTGTCCACATCAGTCTCTTGGGCACCCTCCAAGTCATCAATGTTAAGCTTAGGGCTGCATTTCCATGTTTTTAACCTGGTTGCAGGTGACCCAGTGTTTAAAAACTGAAATGGTTCACTGAAATGAAATGTCTCTGAAGCTGAAGAGGAGTTCACTGTGGGCAAGCAGAACAGAGACTTGCTTCGTTGAAATGACCAAGGAATGCTGGAGGCACTCCTGGGCCTGTGTGTGAAGTCTCCTTGATCACTGTGTCTCAAGTCCTGCTGGGAGAAACCAAGATAATGACCAAGGCCATTTGTTTGATGTACCTTTTTTTGACCCATTTCTTGTGGCTGTTCAGAGGCAGATTGGTGGCTCTGAGGAAGAAAGGCTGGCAGAGTAGTGAAGCGGGAATCTGTTGACACAGATGGATATGGTTGCTTGTTCTGCCTTGCAGACTTCCTACACCAACTGTGTGTTTGCTGCAGTTGGGAGAGGGAGAGAAGATCACATTAATACAGAATTGGCAGTTTTACAACCCTAAGTCTCCACTGCTGAGTTGTTACTGCAAATAATTAAGACGCAGATTTCAGTTGGTATGCTTGCAGCAAATGTTTCAGTGCAATAACAAAGAAAAACCACCCTGCCAAAATCCCAAATATTTACATAAGGAGCCTCAAAGACAACAAAGAATAAATGGTAGAGAAGCCTTGCCTTGTGGGCTGAATTAACACCAGCTTGAATTTCTCACTTCCTGTGTTCAGATTCATTTATACTCTGTCTTCCAACACTACTACCTCAGTGGACAGATTAAGAAAAAAAATAAAGAAATGGAAGAAGTATATTATATAATAATAATTTCTCATTCCTCCTTACTTTTTTCTTTTGTTTTGTCCTCCTTTAAAACATCAGAAAACCTTCAGCAAGCAAGCTCTTTCTGTCTTCTCAACGGGAATTTACTGCTTCTTTCAACTCTTTCACATTTTCTTTCTTAACTAGTTAGCTCTATTAACTGGCTCGCAGTGACATTACTGACATACATTCAGTTTGCTGGTAGACACCTAGACTGAAGACCCAAACTCATGGTTATGATCCAAATGTGGACCTGTATCTCAGTCCCAGGGCAGCATTCAGTTGCCTACCCATGAGATACTCAAGCATTTGAACAGGGAAAGCAGCTGTGACAGATGGTGAGCCAACATCCTTCTCAAGAAGGAGCTGGAGCCAAGTGGCTTTCCTATGGAACTAGACACTGATGTCTGGGTAACTGAACTGTGTTTGAGCAAACATAAGGTTTTTCACCTTCTCCCTTATTTCAGTGAGGCTTTTAGAAATTAGCCTTTCAAAAAGTTTAATTTTGTTGGCAGTTAGATTTGGGGTTTTTTTTTCCTTATAGAATTTTTTCCCATGAAGTTGCTAGGAGACTAATTGCTGGGTGCTTATGGGTGCTTGACCTAAACAATACAAGTGGCTAAAGCACCAGGCTACACCCTTTTTTGGTCTCAGGGAGTTTTTCTCTCTAAGGGAAGAAAGAGATACCGAGGTTTTGGGCAGGTAGAGGACAGGGGTAAGGGGCAGCTTCGCCCTCTTGCTCTTGGCCTTGGAGAGAGGATAGTCAGGCCGCTCCTGCTGCAGGAAGAGTTTCTCACTGCCATCACCAGGTCCATTCCTGAGGAAATCTCCCATCATCTCCTCGTGTGCCCGGGAACTCTGAGTTCGCCTCTTCCTGCCCTGCTGGGCTGAGCCGGCCCCGTCCCACCGCCGCTGCTTTTCTTCAGCACTGCTTTGGATACGCTGTGTCCCCGCACTGCCCTGCCCTGCCAGGACATCCCTGCCCTTCCAGTTACCACCGCGGAGCTTTGGTACATCGCACCCACCAGCCCGGGATTTTCCACCTTTCCAGCTTGGCGCTCTTGGAGCCCTGCACCGAGACCAGACTGCCCCAGGCTTTGTGAAACAAAAGCCCCCTTAAGGTTCCTGGTTTTGTTTATCATTAATGCTGTAGTTGTTGTTTGTTTGCCTTGTTGTACATCCTAGTAAAGAGCTGTTGTTCCTATCCCCATATCTTTGCCAGAGAGCCGACTTAATATCAAAGTTTTAATAATTCGGAGGGAGGGGGTTTGAATTCTCCATTCCAAAGGGAGGTCTTGCCCTCCCTAGCAGACACCTGTCTTTTCTAACCAAGACAAATTTAAAGTCTTCTTAGTGGAATTTCTTACATAATACAAAATGCTTGATCTCTACTCTAAAAGGGACAGGAACTAATGGGACAAAGTGCAAGACCATACCCTTGAGAATAAACAACAATCTCAGCTATGGGACTTGTCAGTTGGAAACAGGAGAGGAGAAATAACTGGGTGTCCTGATCTCTTTCTGCTGTTAAAGCAACAAGGCTGTGACAACACAGTATTGGACAGACTCAAGTGAGTTGAAAAAGCACTGTGGATAACACTACTTTGGCCTCATCTGGAATACTCTACATAATTCCAATCGTATCTATGTGAAAAGAGAATAAATTTGAACTGAAAAGGGTGGAGCCATAGGAAAAAAAAAGATGAACTATCCATTAAAAAAAAACAGAACCACAAACTAATAAAGGGTTTCTAATAACAACAGAAGGAGAAGAATCTTCTGGGGTGAGTAATGGATAAAGACAGAGCTTGTTTGTTTTACCAAACAGATTATATGACATGACAGAAAGAGCTGAGACCTGGTTCTTTGTACCCAGTCTCTAAACAAGCTCCATACATTGCTGCTTCTAACATCTTGCTAGTGCACATCGCATTGTCTTAGTGACCCAGATCTGTCATAGCCATCTTCTGGTTTTCATTGAAGTGATTTTATAGGCAAAAAAGGGATTTTCACATCTGCAAAAAATGCTTGGTTCTTTAATGATCTGTTGCTAGAGGTTACAGGACAGCCAAATCATAGAAGTTAATTTAGATGCTATAGACGAGTAAATAAATATACATATATATACTATCTATACTATCTATATCTATATCTATATCTCTGTAATAAGGTGTGTTGATTCATAACCTATTTCTGAGTAATATAGTAAGCTTTTTCCCGTAACGTCACAAAGCATTATATGAATGAAGAAATTGAGGGTAAGAGCCAAATGTAATGAGTGAGTTGTCAACAAAACAGTAGCCAGATATCACACTAGACTTCTACAAATATTGTGATTTTATTAGTGCAATATGTGAGGCAATTTGTTTAAAAATTACTCTGCAAGATAGAAAGGTGGTCCATGAAGAAAATACCAGCTGTTTCTTAACTGAAGACATTTTTGGATAACCCAGAAATAAGAATCTGACACGCTGAAAGTTCACAAACAGATCACTGCGCTCTTTTGATGTGTTTGATCAAGAAAACATTCCTCATTATATTTTGTTAACATTAAGAAAAGGTACCATATTTTTTTTCTCTGCAGTGGCTCTGTTATGAGATACACTACATGAACTCAACCATCATGCTCAGTTAATCAACAGAAGCGCCTTCAGAACACGTCTACTTCTCAGAAAGAGAATAATGGATTGCCTCACTGTATCTTATTTTTACCCTATACTTGTGTTTTTGGAGATTTAAGCTGACAATTTGGCATATCAAGCATCCACATGAACCAAGGATCTGAGCAGGTGCAGTCTTCCTGTTTGTGAAATGGATGGGACCACTGGTAGAACCTTGGACAAAACTGAAGCTGAAAACATAAGGCTTTTGGGAACAGAGCTATCCTGGCACTGCAGAGAGTTCCAGATTATGGACAAAAGCCTTGCCTTTACCTTGTGCAGGCCATACCACCTGTCTACCACACATACATCAGGCAGAGCCCATAGACATTATGAATATGATTTAGCTGTCTAGTTAATACAGCTAGTGGGATCTGGAGAGAAATTCAGCTTTCCTTGAAAACATTCTTGTGTCTGGTTAGTTAGCTGAATTGCTTTCTATGTCCTTGGGCTCTACTGAGTACACACCCATCGACTACAGTGAGAATACAGACTGTAGCTGACAACCAACTTCAAGTAAGACATTAGCTTTTGTGTTTTGCTATTTTAAATAGGTTTTTTTCCCTAGTTCTTACAATGCTCCTGCAGACAGATAGAGGCATTTCATTTTACATGTAGTATTTGCTGTTAATCTTGCTCCTGGGTCACAGCTCCTGGTCAAGCCCAGCTGGCCTGGCAGGAGGTAATGGTGGATGGTGAGGAGAAGGGGGCAAGCACAGCCTGCTCCCAGAGTGGCTGCCTGCAGGGCAGGTCAAGCGACATCACTAATACAGTTTATTTCTGAACAGCTGTTTATAGGAGGAACTGCTCACTTCGATAATTTTTTTAGATGAGTTAAGATTTAGAAGACCTATTTTCCAATGCTGCTCTTCATTATATGGGTAGAAATGGGAAATAATAGGGAGATACTACTTTAATACTTTCATCTTAAAGCAGTGTAACCAAAGACTTTTCTGGCAGCAAGAACACCAGACAGTACAAGCAGCAGTAGTGTACTACAGGTAGAACACTGTGCCACAGGTAGCGTGTCAGAAGCTCCATCCCATGAAATACTAGTGAATAAAGATTACAGGCTAATCCTGTATTGTAGAGAACTGGATTACGTGGACTAATAAGACTTTTCTATATCTACATTCTCTAACTTGTCAGAGATCACAGAACGGATTCAATGATTTAGCCAGGATTAAAAGTCAGGCAAAACTAGCTCCTTGTCCTGTGCCAAGGCCATTGACTGTGCTCCTCTGTGCCACCTTGGCACGGCAGCTTGGGAACTCACGTGACTGCTCCTCTTCAGTTTTTGGAGAAGGCTTTTCTGTCTCCTTAATCCTGCCACTCATTTTAAAAACAGTTGCATCTTTTCTGAGTTCTTTTCTTTTTCAAGTCCTCATCATCAGCCTTCTCAAGGCTTGCTAATGCTCTCTGCATTGCCTGTTGCCTCCCTGCTGCCTGGCAGAGCCCTGCCTGGTACAGCCATGCTGCCTGCAACAGGAACAAACACCGGAGCTGTCAGAGAGGGTGTCAGCCGTCTGAGAGGACAAAGACACAACGCAAAGTGACACGTTGATTTTGACCGCAATTCCAAATGTAGGGAGGTGGATTTGTCAGACCTTGCCACAAAGATGTGCAGCAAACCTGGCCAATGACTGAACAGATTAGCTTTCTAACAGAACAGATTTTTTCATCTGGCGCTAATCTGCCGCTCATTTATAATCTCTGCACAAATCTTTGTGAAGCCTGGAGGGATTTAGAGTCTTTGTGTTTTACAATGGGCTGCAGAAGAATTCAGTGATGAATATCCAGGAATGTCATAAACAACTTGGGGTGAACCTCTCAGAAATGCACTTTCAACTTGGGCTGTCGGGACCTAACAGAAAAAAATCCATGAGTGTTGCTACAGTCTATTTTAAGTTTATCTGCTTTTTAAGAAAGCAGACAGAGATCTCCTTAAGCATTATCTGCATTAAGAACTGCCAGCAAGGCTTTGCTGAGGTCAGGACCCAGCCAGCACAGCAATGACATCACCATCTCGAACCCAGGTTTTGCCTGCCTTGCTCAACATGAGTGCGATGGTGCTTGTTTAATTGCATTAAAACCAGTGGAATTGATCCAGGGGGAAAAAAAAAAAAACTTAGCACAAGAAAAAGTGGCAGAGATCAGTCCGCAGCATCATCATAAGTCTTACTTGAAAGGCAAATAGTCAGAAGCACAGCATTTCAAAAAGGTAAAATTCACAGATTTGATTTAAAATTTAACCTCTTAGAAAAGTGGCTTGTAATGTGTTTACAAAAACAGAAAAGTTTAGTACTTTGTAACACCAAATTTGTTCCCTGTCAATAATTTTTGCTGGTTGCATAAATTCATAAGAGATCCTAGTACTTAATGGAACTTAACATGGATAAATCCATGGAACTTAACTGGATAAAGTACCTTAGGCTGAAGAAATATAAGTAAAAATCTCTGATATGAGTTAGTGACTGATTCTCTGTGCTTTCCCAAAACCCAGCCATTAGCATTAAGGACAACCAAAATCTTATGGCAAAAAAAAAGGAAAGGAAAAAATAGATTAAAATATTTTGCAAAACAGGAGACTAGTATTAGATTTGCAGATTAATTAGATCAGTTCATGACACCTCCTTTGACTGAGTCAATTTTTGCTCTGAAAGTGTGTCCTTTTGACTAGTTTTAGAAGAAAATAAATATAATTTTTGTAAAGGTGCCCTGTACACATCCTTGCCTGTCATAAGACATAGAATGGTTTGGGTTGGAAGAGACTTTAAAATTGTATAGCTCCAACCCCCCTGCCATGAACTGGGATGCCTTCCACTAGACCAGGTTGCTCAAAGCCCAATCCAGCCTGGCCTTGAGCACTCCCAGGGATGGGGCACCCACAACTTCTCTGGGCAACTGATGCCAGGGGATGCTTTCCTTGCCTTTCTTCCTTTTTGTGCTCAATTCTGCTCTATCTGCACTATTAAGTATAATAATTCAGCAAGCTTGAACGTCTTTTCTCACCTCCATTCTCCTTCCTGCAGACTAAACTGTTCTCTGCAAAAGTGCCCTTTCTTTGCCTGTTTTTGTCTTTTTGCCTTCTCTGACCCTGGTTTAGTTGCCCTTCTATCTGTTTTCCATTTGTACCTAATTGACTTGTCTTGTCCCAGCTCCTTGCATCAGTTACGGCCACTATCTCTGCTCCTGAAACACATGATACCTCTTCTCAACTCAAGATTACAGTTGCCCTATGCAGATAAGAACATTGGCCGATTAATTCAGCAAATCAGCTAAATCAGGCTACCTCCTCATAAGCTGTGATCTGTTAACATTTGCAGTGTTATTTCAAGGATGCCTTATAAAGCAACACTAGGCAGAAAATAGCCGCCTCATAAACTGCACAGAGACTCTCTGGCATGTAAAACAGCAGCAGGTCCTATGCTTAAGTGCTGTGTCTCTACCTAGGTAAGATATTAATTTTTCTTATGTCTACCTTCCTCCTGGGTATGTTTGCATGTTCCACCTCATGCAGAATGGCTAGGATATCCTACCAAAATATTATTTTCCTTTTCCTACTCCATCCAGAGATGTTATCATAATTTAAAGTAGTCATCAGTACACTGTCTCCTCTCTGCTCACTATCCTTGCTTCCCAAACATGCGTTGTCAAGCCAGTCCAATCAGTTATTAACCTTTCCCACTTCCCACATTGCACTGCCAGGAGTGCAAGTTGATTAGCACTTCATCTGTCTCTGTGTGGATTATGCCCAGAGGCAGCCAAGAATCTGGGCAAGACCTATAAATCTGGTAGTATACTCAGTATACCAGTATATGGTATATTCTTAGCTCCATATTCTTCCCACTGCTCTGACAAAAGCTCCCCAGAGCTCCTGCTTCTGGGCTTAGCTCTGGTGAAGCAGTGTAGGTGTCTTCCCATAGGATGCAACTGTGTTCCTAAGCCTTGCTCCTGCTCCAGCCAACTGAACCCTTTGCCTCAGCTGTTTTATAGCTGCACCCTTGGAGCAATTTGCCAATGAGTAAAAACTACCGTGACAAAATAATTCTGAAGGGTTTCCTTGCGAATGAAGGAATAGTTTCTTGGCATTAAACAGATTTATCTTACCCATGAATAACTTTGTTGTCTCTTGAACTGACTTTATCTAAGCCCCTTGATAATTGCATTTGCAAAATGGATTAAGAACATGGATCAATCTGGCTGGCAAGTATCCAAGTCCCTGTCAGGACAAGCAAGAGGTCACATCTTGTTACCTTAAACATGGAAGTATGGTCAAACTTCAAACATTGCCCGCAATTTAACAGGGATGTTAATCTACCATTTGTGGTACAATTATGATTTTTAAAAGGTGTAGTATCTGTGTAAAGTAAACAAAACCATTCTGAAGATTACTAACTATCAACTGATATGGAGACTGAAAAATACTGAGAGGTCACAGGTTAAGTTAACATAGCTGGGAAGAAGTCAGAGTTATCATCAATGCTGTGGTGTGGATGATATTGCTAATAGCAACTCTCTGTGAGAAGACAAAATGTAGTCTTGTTTCCTTCAAAGGTAGATACTGTAATTGCTTTGAACTTAGAATAAGTTACATAAATATAAGAAGTCTGTGGATCACCAAATCTGATGTTTCCTATAACCCATGCTCCATCATTTCCTCTCCCTAGCTGACCATCCTGCCTTAATTAAGGTATTAACCTGCCTGCACCTGCTGGGTGCCTGTTATGTAGTTAGCTGTGAGTATGTACTAAAATGTATTTATTGCCAGGTTCTTGTTCCTGCATCAAAACAATCATTGAGTGAAACAGCCTTTTCCTGTGCCTGCTGTTTATCTTGTAGTCTGTCTTCCAGTCAGAGCCCCCTTCAGACTTACTTTGGTTGGCCTCAGGTGACCCTAGTCTTCCAGTTTCCCTTTGTAGGCTGTCTCTCCATTCCTCTGCATGGGGTGAGAGCCCTTCCCTGTCCTTGCACCTTTCTGAGGTCACCTCTCCGGAGTCCAGAGCTGAAGACAGGTGTGGGCCTTGGGACCCTGTGCAATTTCCTATGGCATAGTAACTCTGGTACACACCAGAGACTGTAATTTTCTTTTCATGGTCTCATGTTGTGCTGGTGGCTGTAGGTATCTGAGTAACAGGAATTTTTCTCTTCGATTTAGCTGTTGAGCTCCACTTCTTATTGTACAGACTTGCTTAAAACCCATATACCAGGACCTAGTTTTCATGACTTTAAAATGGCATACGTTAGACCCAAAGTCTCTCTTTTCCTTCCACTTTGCACATACCAAACTTATTTTGCTTCACCAGACTTCCAGAGTGATACATTCCATTTCTGTAACTTTATTCTCATTTTACATTTTGTCCTCATATTCAGAATCATCATCCTCACCGAAAAAAGAAATGAAAATCAATTGTACTTGCAGGCCATACTTAGGTAGGTTTCTGCTCTTCTCTTTTGGTTCATATGGCTAAAATCTTACTCTGATTTTCTTTGCTCAGCAAGTCTCACTTTGCATTTGTTACTTCTGAAAATTTGCTGGGTTTAAACCAAAAGCCCTATTTTTTTTTGTTTGTTTTGTTTTCACCCTTCCCTTCAATTTGCTTGAAACCAGTGTAAAGTTCCACAGACCAAAGTTATATCACATAGCAGAAACCTCCTGAGAAAGAACAGGGAAAAGAGGACATAGGTGAGTGTGGTTGCTGTGTATAAGTTTGGTGATGACTTGTCAGCTTCAGTTTGCAACTTATCTCAGGCTATCTCAGATCTGCCTAAAGTGCAATCAGTAACCCTGACAAATTGGTTGCTGTCTTGCCAGACGGGCAAGGAAGGTACCCTCCTCAGCCCTCTACAAGTGTTACTCAGCTCTGGCATGGGATTTCTCTGAAAGTGGCATCTGCAAAGCAGCATCGAAGGGTTCCACTACCACCTGGATGTGAATCCCCAGTGCAGAGATGTCCTGTGTACCTGGAATTTCAGTCCCAGGAACTATAGATCCAGAGGCACTGTGTTACAGAGGGTTGTACACACCTCTCTGCATGCTGGGAGGTCTGTATGGTGAAAGGATGGCACCCACAATGCATTTTCCACAGAAACAGGGTCAGACAACTGGACAAGCCACATGAATGAAATTCACACCAGAAGAACACCCTTTGAAATCTGAACAAAAGCCTTATAAAGGTGAGGGACTGTGCTCCTTGATTTGAATGTAAGCAGCAATAAATACCTCCGCAGTGCAAGAATGCACATTAACCTGGCTCTGGATTGTCACAGATACCCCTCTGCAGGGCAGGCAGCTATTAAGAGTTTGCTGCTTATCCTTTAATCTCCCTTGGATGTGGTGTAATGGAGCAAAGCATGCTGATATATTGCCCAGATATGGTGCCTACAGATGTCCTAACAAACAAACTCTCAGGATTCGGTTATGAGCACTAGAGATTAGCTCACTAAGAGAGTCTGTGGGAATGTCTCTTCTAGGTTGCTCTTCAGAGTGCTTTTCTTTTCATTCATCACCTCTCTCTTCATCCTGATAATCACTGTGCAAAAGAGAGATGCAGTTTGTCACCCAGTGATGCTAGAAAATAATGAGTACCGTTAGAACTTCTGCTTGTCTTCCATAAAAGTCTCATAACTGAGGGATATTTTAAAACTCCCTGACAGTTCTGTGCCCATACGTCTTAGAAAACTACACTCACCAGCCATGATTTCTCCACTTGGGCTCATAATTCCTTCTCTCCTCATTTTTTTTAAACAGCTATCTCATCTCACATCACTCTTAGCATAAACCAAAGTTGACTGATAGCTGGATAACATCATTCACTGCTTTTGTGATCAGTTACACAACACAGCAAGTTTCAAATTCCTTCTTCACCAATACTGTCCTGGCTCTTGCTCCAAGAATAGAGCAAAAAACCAACCAACCAACTGGCAACTGTCAATGCAGGTTAAGCTTTCCTGCACAAAACCAATAAATGTGCTTTTATTTCCCTATGTACTGAGCTTACCTGCAAAAGGATCCTGTTTCCATCATGGTCTTCTGTCTGCCACCTGCCTTCACTGATGGGGCTGCAAGGGTTGGGCAAGAGAGGTACAAGCTGTCCCACATCTTTTACTCTGAACTCCAGCACAGCTGACTCTGTCTTCACTGGAACTTGCCCCTTTGGGAGTTTTTTTAAAGAAAACTGAATATCTATTTCCATGTTAGAATAGACAGGAAAAACACAGAAGTCTGCTTTTTTCTGACACATTGGTCTTTTGAGTATTAACTCATACAGCTTCAAAATGTCCACAAAATTTTCATTCCTGCAGTATATGGTGAAGCGGATCATTTCTTTCCCATAGTGCACTGGGCGAATGGCCCACAGAGGAGTCTCTGGAGCCAAAGTGTAAAAGTCTTGGCTGCATGGAATGTAAGGGAGGAATTTCCCATGCATTAGCTCTGTGTGGTGGTAATGCCAAGGTGGCTGCTGAAAAGTTTCATGGAGCTGCAAGATGGGTTCTTCTCCATACTCCTCCTGTAGGAATAGAATGACAGCAAGGGCTGGCTGAGAAACACCAGCCTTGACTGGCTTTCTGCGCTTCCTGGCCACTCGTCTTTCTGAGACCCGAAACAGCTGGAGGTCTGGATGGATCCAGGCTAGAAGCTTATCAATGGCCTGCTGAAGAGTCTTGGATTCACCTGGATCTGTGATAATATGTACACTAACAAGGAACGGATCTTGTATGCCTTCCACAGAAAGTTCACCTGAAATATTAAAAGAAAGGTCTTTTAACATTTGCAACCAAGTGTACAACACTTAGGTGACCCTTAAAGGAGAAACAGTCTACTCAGTCACAGTGGGCTTTTCTTTTTCTCCATCTCTCTGAATCTCACTTGTAGTAAACAACAACAACAGAAAATGTACAGCGATACAGCAACCAAGAAATTAATCAAAAGGCAGAGAAAATTTTCCACAAGCATACCATAAGAGTTGCTGTTTCTCTGAGATAGTATCCAAAAGATGCTACCCAATGTGCATTTCTGTGTTAGAAAAGACCTGTTCCATAGAGTTGAGAGGTAGGAAAGACAAAAATATTGATGTAGAGTGGGGATGTTAGGGACATTAATGATGTGCAGAATGATAAGGGTGAAGAGTGTTCATCCCACCTTGTTTTCACTTTTGCCAATTGGCTTAGGGCATGGAAATCACACTATTGAACTCTATCACCCTGGCACTGGAGTTTTACACACAGTTATTTTATGTCCTGGAGGCAACTGTTCTAATAAGTAAGGCAACATTTGTAGGAAAAGGTAATATTAATATCTTTTATTAGACCAAGTGATAAAGCTGGTAAAAAAAACAAGCAGACAAGCCGTCATTAGGCACACAAGTCCTTCTTTAGGAAAATATATTACTTGTCCCTACAAATCCTGAACTCTTAATATCTTTAGACTATCAAGACTGTAATACTACTGCTTCAAGGTTTTCTTATGATTAGGGAAGACTTTAAAGGGAGGAGACACAAAAAATTTACACTTACCCAGGGGAAAAAAAAGAAACCTCTAGTTAACTTTGGCAATGTTCACTGAGGGTCTATCTCTTGTTTGTCCCTAAAACTTCTTTCATAGCTCAGCAGAACAATGGCTGATTAGAAGTCTAGGGAGAAATTGTTACTTCTGTTCTGCTGGAGTTACATGCCAATAAAGAGGCATGCTGATCCAAGACAGTTTAATAAATTAATCAAGTAACCTTGATATTTTTTCTGTAATGTTTCCCCTTGTGTGGTATTCTGAAACCACCTCCATGTCTGAGACCCTGAGCTTGGGCACAAAGCCTAAATGTGAGAAGCCTTAGAAAGGCTTCCCAAGCTTTTCATTGTGCAGACCACATTTAATTAGGGGATTGTCTCAAAGGCTATTCCCCCTCCTATTAGCAATCAGTACAAATCTCTCCATCCTCCCTCCTGGCATCAGAACAACATTCTTGTGATACTTCACCAATTGCTTTAATGGAAAAGCAGCTTTGTGTGAGTAGTGTATTTTGGTTGTCTTTCAATATAGAATAGCTGCACTGCTCAGAGAAAATTTAGATGCAGCTGCATAGCTTTGCAGACAGAGATGACTGGTAAACACAATGTCAGTCTCAATTTAGAAGCTGCAGAAAGATATGGTATGCAGAACAAATAGCAAGAGTGCATCTTGCCTAGGGGAGATGAAGAAAAACCAAGTAAGTAATCAAAAATACAATTACAGCAGAGTTCTCATATCTCTGCATGAAATGGGTGATGTGGAGTGACTTTGTCAGATGGCTAACGGAAGAAAAAAAATGGAAGAAAAAAGAAAAATGGTGTCAGTATGTGGCAAGAGGCTCTGCTGTGGTAATCATTACTGGTAGGTAATTCTTTGAGATACCCCCTGTGGGTAGTCACAGTGTGGGAGAAAGACAAAAGGGGTGTGGGGGGAGGTCCTCTTGTGGTTTTCTACATCAAACAGCAGAACAGGAAAGAAAACAAATTGCAGAGGACAGTGATTTAATAAAACCTGAAGCCTGATAACTATACAATCAACCATTTTCTTAAGACTAGAATAGAAGATATTCAACTTTTCTCTCTCTCTGATTCCTTTGTTACACAAATGTTATCAAAGCCTGCAACAAGTGACAGGCTTGATATTTATGAATATAAATGACTGCAGCTCTGAAAGAAGCCTGGGCACAACAATGTGAAGCACAGAGCCATCGTTGCTGTCAGCTTCTTGCTCTGCATTAAAAAAACAAAAAAAAAAAAAAATCCCCGAGCATGGCTTTTCTACCCTCCTGTTGCTCAGCATGGTGCATGGACACTGAATGGCTAAAGCATTTTTCAGAAGTGGAGCCTTGTGGGAGCCAGGGGCAGCATTAGTATTCTGCAGCCATCGCTGCCCATGCCCCATCAGCACCAGATGCTCGCAGAACCAGCCTCAGAGGCACAGCACAAAGCTATCCTTGGGAGCCAGAGTTATACAGATCAGAGCAAATCATCTCTTCTTTTTGAGCTAGCAGCAACTATGTGAGTACAAGAGATCAGTACAGAACGAACTTCAGTTCTATTTTATATTAGCACAGATGCTTTTACATGTTTCATTATGTGGCTTCTGTGCTTCTAAAATGGCAGCCCTTTCTGTTTGGGTAAGAAAAAGAGAAACTTAAGCAGAAATATGAGGCAAGGAGAAACCTTCCCTGAAATGGCAATAAGTTGCAAATTGTTTCTATGTTGCTAACAGGTCTTTCTTCTTCATCTGACAAAGAAGGAGGGGAAACAACACCTTTTCTCATGACGCAGTTCAATTTGCCCCGGGGCAAATTGTTACAGAAGCAAATGAAAACTCTGCATATGTATTAGGCTTCCTGTGTTACTGGTTAATCCCACAGAAAATATCAAAATGCTGAGGCATCAATTTGAAAATAAGCTTCACAGTTCTCACAGCTATTACATTTTTCCTCTTTCTATGACAGAAGGGGATTAGGTCTCTTTGAGCTGGCAAAGCACTAACTTTGCTAAGAGGTAATTACTACCAGGATTGAAAGAGTATTTCACTATTCTGAACTTTTTACTCCTCTGCTAGGTAGTATTAACCACACATGAGAGGTTAAAGGAGTCAGCCCAAATGCTGAGGAGCTGTTATGCTTGAGCTCTTAAAGCTGGGTGTGGAAGGTGGCCCTGATATTTTATGATTGTATGGGTCCTTCTCTACATATTATTTTTATATTGTTGCTGATGCAGTATTGCTGAGCTGAGATAAAAGAAAGTCCTGCACAACAGAATGGCAGTCCAGCCCTGTGGTTCCTCCTACCCTCTTTTTCCTGCCCAGAAACCCAGTAAGACAATCTGAAAGAAAGCAGTGGGTACTGTCAAGTCTGCATGTGCCAACTACCTCATTTTGGTGACTTCTCTGAGACTGAAGCTGCCTGGGCTTGGGGACAAACAGGACAGGTACCTACCTGTCTGTCCCAGTTGTCTACATCCCCTGTTGTGTGCATAGAGAGAGGCAGCTACCTCTGAAAAACTTGTGGAAGATGATCTTGCCTTTCTCATTCTTTTCATCCACTCTCACTCTGTAGGGAGTAGCAGCACCTGCAGAGGACAATCCTCTTGGCATCCAGAGCTGCCTGGCTGGGTGGCTATGAGAACACGGACTAGTGAAAAGTGTAGAGAAGAGATCTGAGGAGGAGCAGGTGAGGGAGCTGGGGATGTTTAGCCTGGAGGAAAGGAGCCTCAGGGTTGACCTCATCACTTTCTACAAGTGCCTGAAAGGAGGGTGTAGCCAGGTGGGGGTCGGGCTCTCCTCACAAATAACAAGTGATCAGACAAGAGGAAATGGCCTCAAGTTGCACCAGCGGAGGCTTAGGCTGGTTATTAGGAACAGTCTCTTCACCAAAAGGGTTGTCAAGCTTTGGAACAGGCTGCCCATGGAAGTGGTGGAGTTCCCATCCCTGGAGGTATTTGAAGGACAGGTAGATGTGGCATGGCTTAGCAGTGAACTTGACAGTGCTGGGTTAATGGTTGGACTTGATGATCTTAGAGATGTCTTCCAACTTAAATAACTTTATGATTCTATGATCTAGTGACACAAATACCCATGGATGAAGCGGAAAGCAATGGGTTAAGTGGCTGGGGGGGCAGCCACCACCCCTGAGAGGTGCCATAAGGACTCAGGTGTCACTCTAGCTGTCTGGGAAGGCACGGCTCCTGACCCAAGGCAGGCGCAAGAGGGTGTAAGGCCAGGACAGCACCCCCAGCAGCTGGGAAGCAGCCAGACTCATCTCCAGATATGGAGAACTGGATCTAACACTCCTTCTCCCTACAGTATGTATGCATTTAACTTTAACCCGCACAAGAGGCAAAATATCCCTAGAGTTTTCTTCCACACCACCTGCATAGTCCTAGGTTAGAGAAGTCTCCCTCTTTCATTCGCTTTTTGGCCCCAGGTCTCTTGTACATCTTGCTCAAGCAAAACTCTGGCCATGACCTGGCAGTCTGGTCCCTCTTTTACACTGTGACATACCCCGGTTACGTTCCCCCTGGAGATGCCCTGGGCAAAGATCCATTCCTTCCCATGGCAATGTTCCAACTACTTTTTTATTTCAGGAGAAGTCACCACCCTCAGCAGTCTTGATGAAATCTGATTTTCCAGGCTTCTCCAGTGGACTAAACATCCCATAGCAGAGCTTAGGAGGATATAAATAACTGGCTCCCTAAAATGTCTCTCCTCAGCCTGTGCTGGTGAAAGGGTGAACCTAAAGATCTCTCAGACTTATTTGGAGTTATTTAATGAAGAGTTACCTACAGGGCCAAGGAAACCTGGTATGTTTTGTAAGATAGGATTGAATTCAAAATGAAGTAAGATTTTAGGCAGACTGGTCCTAGTTTGTGCATGTGAAAGAGGATTTCCAAACTGCAGCAGATATTTTCAGTTTTCTAGTCCCATACATTTTCAGTCTTCTATCCAGGAAACACAGAGGAAATACTCAACCTAAAAAACACTTGATTTTTTGGTTTTTTTTTTTTGCTGTTGTTTGGAGTTTTTTTCTTTTTGTTGTTATTGGTTTTTTGTTTGTTCGGTTTTTTTGCTGACCAGCAATATTGCATTGAAAATCAGAACACTGGAACACAAACATCAGTTTTTTCTACTGCAGCATGCTGCTTCATGAGAACACCTGAACCTGTCTCATGCCATATAGACCAAATTCCTCTACCACTGCCTCAGGCAGTAGGACTTCAAATTTTATTTGACCAAATTGCATGATGCAGTACCGGAGATGTAAATTGGGCAATGGGAGAGGTTCAGAATGAATTTGCCCAGCTTCTGAACTGCAACTTCCATCAAGCAGTACTTCATTATCAAGAAATTACTGCTTTAATAATGAAATAATTCAAAACCAAATATTACAAACCAGCATATTTTTTCACTGTTAATCAATCAAAATATTTCAATTGTGGGAATGTAAAACAATCCAAAACACCGTATAAATAATGTCAGAAGAAAAGGCATGATAATATTTCCAATTAAAATTTCCCAGGATTACTATTGCACAGAAAATATCAGTACTCCCCTACTTCAATCACATTTCAAAACACAAGGAAATGTCAAACCGGTAACATTTCTCATTTAAGAGGACCTTCACATTTTATCTAAGTCCAAGGCAAGAGTGATCCTTTCACATGTACTAATGGAAAGGCTCATGGGCAGACACAAAGTCAGAGGCTTTTTCATAACCAAGGATCATTGCTTTATGGGCAGCTGCAACAGAAGCAGTAACTGGACACCTCTGGCAGCAGAACCCATGCCAGGTCGGTCATGCTTTGATGAATTATGCAGCATCAATAATCTTTTGAACAAGCAGGATGTGACAGATTCACCAGCTCCTCCGTTCTCTTTCCCTGCTGTTTAATAGCATCTGACAAACGCAGGGCTGCTGGATAATGTGCTTCTCAGCATGCCCTGCTTTGCACACCACCTCGAACTCAGGAAGGATGTTCAGAAGCAAGAAGAAAGGGGATATTCAGCACAGCACAGTGCCAAGAGGAGAAATCTCTTTCACACTCCCCTCGGAGCATCATTTTCCTGAGGAACTGCAGTTGAATGTTCTACAATGCTAACACCTCCATCCATACTAAGGAAGCATAGACAATGCACAGAACACCAGCACACAGACAAGCACAGAAAAATGGTCAATCTGCTCCTCCAATAGCTGTGTGACAGTAACAAAAAAAAACTCAGAAAAAAAAAAGGCACAAAATGAGGCCCATTATTTCTCTGATGGAGATAAAAAGCCTTCTCTGGTACATTAATACAAACAGTCTTATAAGGAGTCATTATTACCCTTAGTGTACAGCACTGCAGTCATTCCTGAGGGAATGAATCTTGTCAACAACCAACACTTAATTCCCACAGAGGCTCTGCATGATCAAGCAAAGGCAATGGCAGATCTAAACATGTGGTACCTTTGCTGTTAGATGGTAAAACTCTTGCTGAAACTCCCCACTGTGCTCCAGCTCCAGTGAATTTTCATCCCTCCCTCACCTGGGAGAAGTTATGAACTCCTGACCTGCCTAAGGGTAAGTTTTCATGATCAATTAAAGCATGCTGTTGAAAGGGGCCATCTCTCGTCCTTCACCTCTCCATGTGCTCCTGCTGCCTTCCCTTCGGTTGGCCTGGGTGCTTGCAATAGCTACAGTTCTTAAACTGATAATGCAACAATACCTGGCACTCTCTCTTCCATTTGCAGTCAGATGGTCTGTGGTGCCATCTCAGCCCTCTTCAGAGTCATATGACCCTCATCTCCTTCATGGGAATCACAACTTTTGTGGCACAGTTCTCCCATGGAAGGTTATGGGCCTGATGGATGTCCTTCCAGCATCCTGGGCTCCTTTTGTAGCCCAAGGTGAGAAGCAGAGTCAAATCTCAGGTAAGGCCCATTACTCTGCACTGTACACGCTTCAATCTTGGGTGCCTCATTTGTGTGAACCTACATGCATTACCTTGTTCTCATGCATTATCTTGCTGTACTCCTTGTCCAAAAATAAAAAGTGGTTTTGTGGTAAGTGTTATGGAAGAAAAGATCTTGAACTACATGATTATCATGTCTTCCATTATATCCTCTACAACCAATCCTTCTTTGACCCTTTTAGTCAGGCTGCTAACCGTTCATGCCAAGGCACAAAGTCAGTCACTCCTTAGGTCACAGATACGTTCTCATCCCCCATTTCCCGCATCTCTTCATTCACATTACTGCAGATTTATCACTTATCCCCTCACTACCTGGCAGCTAATGAACAGTTCATGCCTGGTGTAATAGGATGTGTGTGTTGCCTGTGGGCTGACTGTCCAGCTGTAGGTTAGGAAAAGGGATCATAACTAACTCATATTAGTACTTTTTCTCCCTCTCTTCAGTGTATTTCATTCTGTTCTAATGAAACCTGTGGGAAGTTAGCATCTCTATGAAGAAAGATGGCACAAGTTCACATCATGTTTCCCTTCAGAAGCTGGCTAAAAAGAAAGAATGACAATGCCACATTGTGTTTCTGGATGTATAATCGCATGTCCTTGACACTTTTTGCTGGGTGTGTGCGTTCCACCCAGGCTTTATGGAGCCTGGAGGCATGTCAAAGCAGAGGCTGTGCTTATTGTATATTAAGCGCCCAATGAGAAAAGGACTCCCAGCTCTGAGAAAAAAGTGTATCGGGTCTTCATGCAAACAAACTTAGGAACCTACAGTGGGAGCTTTCACACCGTGGTTACAAGCAAGTAAGCTGCTTGGCAATTCCTTACAAACACCCTCTAAGGTAATGATTTTTCTGCCAGTGCTCTGGGCTTCTCCATGAGCTCTTTATTTTGGCTGCCTGGTGTCCTCTCTGCCTGAACATTATGTTATATCATTAGAAATAATCCAAATTTCAATTTAAAAACCCAACAGCCTTATCATCTACTTATCCTCTGGAGAGCACTGAAGTCTTCAATACTCTCCTCAACCACAGATAAGGATCATAGCTCTTGGCAAGAACCCAGACACTGATATTTGGTATAAATACCAGATTCTGTAGAGAGCAGCAATGTGTAACTCAATTACAAGTTGTGTATGTAATTCAATTACAACGTAAATAAATTACTACATAATAAAGCTCCCATCAGCAACCACTAGCATATCAAAAGCTGTAAAAAACTGCATCCGACGCCATAACGTCCAAAGTCTACTGATTATAAGCATTGTGTTTTCTTAAAATTCCACTCCTGTCAAAAGCTGAGATTCTCAAAAATGTTTTTATAAAAGGGCAGAAAACACTGCCTTAAAAAAAACAAAACAAAACAAAAACCCACAAAAAACACTGCACACTTGAGCAGCTAACAAATTCAGTCCAACAATGAGCTCCATACCACACACAAAGTACTTTAGTTAACTGAAAGTATGATTTTATGATGGGCTTAAGACAATTTAGGACTTTACTGCTGGCACTCTTCCCTCTACTATTCTCAGCTAAGTGTTTCCAGTGCTTCCCACGTGTCAGGTCTAGATGCAAGTTAAAAGAGCTTGCTGAACATACTGAAAAGAAATTCTCAGACTTTAGGAAAAATAAAGATCATGTCTTCTGGTGCCAGTCAGAAAACTAGTTTGGCTAAAAATGTTAATTTTCAGACAGACCTCTTTTAATCAGTCTGTGCTTTTACACAGATCTTCCTAGTATCACAAAGACGTGGCAGGGAAAGCCAGCCAGAGAGGAGGCAGAAGTCACACCAAAACATCTACACTGAAGACACAACCAAAGACAAGATGGGATCAAACCCTGAGGCACGGCCGAGCTTTGCCATCTTTCTGTCTCTGTAGACAATGAACAATACCAGCATTACAGCAAAGGACCCATTTGGACTTGGCAGTAGTGGAAAATTAGTTTGAATCTCATAATCCTTCCAGCTGACAGTAGCGTGTGGCTCTAAAGGTCTACCCCCTACCAGCTGATGGAAAAGGGAAGCAGGAATAGAAAGCATGCTTTGTTGTCGGTACTCCATCCTGGTTCCCTATGATGGCAGCCAGGAGTCACCTGGTAAACATTTCATTAACATTTTATAAACTATAGATACAACTTTTTTCCCCCTAAAACTACAAATAAACAAGTGTTGTACCAACAAAAAAAAGGCAGGTAGAGTACATACACTGCACTAGAATGTGGCATGCACTGCCAAATGCCCCAGTTTCCACTAAGCATGCATGAACAGATTGTATTTTTTTATTTTTAAAAGTTCATATGAAAGAAAGTACCCCACGATAATGTACTATGGCCATGAGGAAACTAACTGTTGGCATTGGCAACATTTAGCAGAAAATGCCTTAATAGCTTCAGCCTTCACAAGTGTTTTGTTATTTGACTCGGTGACTCAGATAGCTTTTCCTGTTCTACCCCAACTAGTGCCTCTGAGTCAGGAGTTGCCATGGGACAGATTTATTTTTTTTAGCTTTCCTCTTTGGGCTTTAACAATTCAGACAGACATAGCAACAATTTCCACATCATTCTCATCACTGTACCAGCTGAACTTAGAGTGCCAAGATCTTTCCTGCAACCCATTTCTCAGGGCTAAAATGCCCACTAAATGGCTGCCTAGCTCCTCGTGGTTTTCTGGAACAGCAGCAGTAACACTTCCACAGGGGGAAATTTAACCCACATCACCAAATAATCCAATTTAACTTTCTCTGACATATTTCCTGTAAGATTTTACTACAACTGTATGGCACTCGATAGCTCAGTGTCTACCAAAGATTTGCTAGCTTCTGAAATATGTTCGGATTATTAAAAATGAGGATGTATTTGGTTACATGGTTTTGATTATGACTATGTGGGCTTAAAAAAAGGAGCTAGAAAAACATTTACATTGTCATCCATACACATTATTCTTTTTTAATAACTAGTCCAGTTTTCATCTGCTGTATCCATATGACATGAAAAAAAACCTGACTGGATGTGGTCAGAAAAGAGTACACAAAACAACTTCAAGCAATGTTTTGATAACTCTGGTCCAGTATCTGTTTAGGGTACACTCGCACATCCTTGATACAGAAATCTCAAGCTAGCACAGAGCCAGCAGAAAGTAATTAAGCCATGGGACACACAGCTTGGCGCATGCTAAATGATCCTGAAGAGTGAAACTCTGAATTTTACAAAAAACAGAGATACAGAGATTACTCCAAGCCAGACAAATTTGAATAGGAACTTCAGTCTTAACAAGGGCAATGCTATGTTTGTGGTCAATGCCACTTGGAATGCAAAAATCAAATCTAGGTTTGAGTTCAAGTTTCACACATTCTTTTGTGCATGTCCTTACACGTCTGTGCCTCATCTCTAGAGGTGCCTTCCAAGCTCAACTCTCTGTGGATCAGTACTGTGCTTTTCTATCCTGTATGCAAGCATTTGCTCCTTCATCAGTGACAAGCAGCTACATTAATGTTTTGCACAGCCAAAGGTTACTAGGTTGCTCATACCAGTGACACTTTCCCTCGTCACCCTGCCACAGTGGGAAGCAGCATTGCATTTTACCCCTGGCATCATAACATGAGCCAGGCAAGATATGCAGAAGATGTATTATATTTTCCACAGCTTTATTTTCCACAGGAGCTGACACTTCAGATTTCATGACTATATAAAACACCTGAATTTGCAACACTGACAGATGCTGCAGGCTAAGATGCTACATGATTCGGGTCCAATTTCCTCTTGCATTTTTCCTCATACCTTAATTAGTCTTCCTTTTATAATAACACCTTCTGGATATGCAGTATGATGCTGGCAAGCCTGCTGTAAATTGTTTTTATAATTGTATTTAATACAGCTTATTGCCAGCCATTGCAAAAGCATCTCTGTTCTTTATGGAAATAAGAAACAATATACCACAGTGTATCTTTGTATAGCAATAAAAAATATAATTTTTCCTTACATTCATTACATTATGTTGTTTGGAGAAATAGACTTAGAAGATACCCAGTCCAGCAATGCCTGGGTCAGAATCAGTCAGAACTAACCTAACTTAAAGCAGGCAACTATATTATGAAACTCAAGCTTTGTGACAGATTTTTCAAAGCCAAAATCAGACCCACTCCCCTTCCTGCTGCTGGTTAGTTTTCATCACCTTCAACAGTTCACTGAAGACAGATTTTGAAATTATACACAAATAACAGGAAGCCATTTCTCCCAGTGCTTCTGTTACAAGGCATCTTGTGGTGGGTTGACCTTGGCTGGACACCAAGTGCCCACAAAAATCACACTATTGCTCCCCTCCTCAGCTGGGCAGGGGAGAGAAAATTTAATGAAAGGTTCATGAGTTAAGGACAGGGAGAGATCAGTCACTAATTACTGTCACGAGCAAAACAGATTTGATTTTGGAAAATTAGTTGAATTTAATACCAATCAGAAAGTAGGATAATGAGAAGTAAAACAAATCTTAAAAACGCGTTCCTCCACCCCTCCCCCCTTCCTGGGATTAAGTTTACTCCCAATTCTCCACCTCCTTCCCTGCAGTGGCACATAGGGATGGGAAGTGGGGGTTACAGTCAGTTCATCAGCGTTTCTGCTGCTGCTTCCTTCTCAGGGAGAGGAGTCCTTTCCTGGCTCCAGGGTGGGGTCCCTCCCATGGGAGAGAGTCCTCCATGAACTTCTCCAACTTGAGTTCTTCCCACAGGCTGCAGTTCTTCACAAGCTGCTCCAGTATGGGTTCCTTCTGTGGGGTGCAGGCTTTCAGGAGTGGGCTCCAGCGTGGGCCCTCCATGAGCTCACAAGCCCTGTCAGCAAACCCTCTCCAGCATGGGCTCCTCTCTGCAAGGCTCTTCAGGTTCTGGCAGGAGCCTGCTCCAGTGTGGGCTTCCCACAGGGTCACAAGCCTGGGGAGCTGATGCAGATGACACTGACAAAATGTTGACCAAACCTTGACCAAATCCCCAAACAAAGATCTGAATTTATACCAGTGTAGGAACAGAATATCAAACAGAGCATTTTTTAAAAAGAAACATGTGCAGTAACCTACATATTTTATATCCGCCAAAAAAAACTTTCTTGTGCTTATTTCTAGAACCAGAAAATGGGTGAAATTCCATGGGTTAGGAACATGGGTGTGTACAACATGGAAATAAAAATTTTAATACCCCAACTCTCAGGTTTACCACAAAAGAATATGAACACCTTCATATGAATATGAAGGACTCAATTGTTTCCTAGCTGCTAAAGGAAAGGCAGGGGAGCAGGGGAAGGTGAATTACCAGTTTTCCAACTGCAAAGCAGGTGAGTGACAAGCCCTTTACCTCACTGAGAAGCACAACCTGAACTACTGCATGCTACAGGGTTCTACAATTTCAAATGCTCTAAAATCTTCCAGAAACCTGCATCTTATCCCATAGGACCATTTTTACATTTAATTTACCAGCTTAGCTGGACCAGTACAGATGTATCCAGGCAGCTACCTGACTACCTGGCTAAAAATGGTTAAGCAAAAAAAAATTCACTTTCACAATTATTTCTAAGACAACCTAGTTATATTGGCTCCAGGGCTGAGTAGGTGTGGAATACTTCAAATCACAGAATCATTAAGGTTGGAAAATACCTCTAAGATTATTGAATCCAATCATTAACCCAGCACTGCCCTGTTCACCACTAAGCCACATCCTCAGGTGCCACATCCACACAGTTCCAGGGATGGTGACCCCACCACTTCTCTGGGCAGCCTGTTCCCATGCCTGACCACATTTTCAGTGAATAAATTTTTCCTAATATCTACTATAAACTTCCCCTGGTGCAATTTGGGGCCATTTCTTCTTATCCTTTGAGAATGCTATAAATTACAAAAGTCATGTTTCAAAATGTCCACTTCTGGTTTGGGTCTTTCTGAAGAGCCATTATCATCAATGCAAATATTAAGCAGAAGAGGCAATAGGCAGCTCCCATCAAAACTCCTCCTCCCTAGTTGAAAATCATCCCTGAAACACACAGTTCAAAGAACTCTGAAGATAATGAAAACTATGATAACAACAGAGACTGTTGTTTATTGTGCCAACCAACACTAATCAATTATTTCTTTGTGATTCTGACTGTCTGTATCCACATGCCACTTACGGTCTTTTTATTTTGGCATTATGTACTTCAGGTAAAGGTCCCTTCTGTGGGTGTAAAGTGCCTACCACAATTCACTCTCATATAGAATTAGGGATCCCTAATGGTAACTGAAAACTATAATTGAAAAGGTAATTGAAAATATGAGGAAAAAGAAGGTTAATGCACTTCCTAGATTAATGAAGGGCACGCTAATAGGCAAAATATCCCAACAAGACAAAGCACTCTTCCTCCTAAAGAACAAAGGAAAAAGTAACTACACACACCATCATCCAGGGAAAAAAAAGAAGAAGAAAAAAAGGCATTTCTCCTCACTGAAATCACACTGCTGAACCTTTGAAAGCTGTAATACCTCCAAATGCATTGTCCTGCAGACAGGTTTGTGTGACCTTTTTACTCAACTCAATAAGACAAGGCAAAGCGGCACACAGTCACCCTGACAAGAGCCAGAGCCCGCACAGCAGGCACCTGCTGCCTTTTCTTGCTGAAATACACAAACTCTGCAAACTTTGGTACTCTTCCCCAAGTTACCTGCTGTACAAAACCACAAACATTTGATGAATGCTTCCAATAAAAAGCACTTTTGATTGTCTGAAGCTGGGACACAAGGGCAAAGAAGAAAAGAAGTGAGAAGCTGCCTAAAACCCAAGGTCCAACCAATCCACCAGGCAGGGCTTTGAACTGCTGAAGAAGTACACTGATCACAGTAGCTGCTGCCATGTGCTTGGGGAAAAAAAGAACTAGAAATAAACACAGAATGATCCTACCACTGCCATTTAGCAGCCAATGATGTTTTACTTCTGACTTGAGAGGGTCTGGAATTCCTGTACAACTTTCATTGGTGCCAAGTCCTGCAGTTTGCTCAGCTGCTATGATAGAAGCTGTAGTTGATTCACCTGCTAATTCTTTCTTAACCTTTTCTTGGTATGTCTGTGGAAAACTGTTGTCCAGTGAAGTTAATCCAGAAAGTAAAAAGATTATTAATTTGTTAAACATTGAAATTGGAGCCTCACTGGTACCACCAAATAGGACCCCTGTAAAACCAAATCAGCCTGTAATCCTTTTGGTTTAGATAAACCATTGTAACAGAAGCTTCAGGTGAAGCAGCTGCAGGTAATGGAGATTCTTTCCTTCTTAATTTACAACATCTACTTTGTGCCACACTAGGACCGAACAGCGTCATTGACTAGACTGCCTTCTCTACTGTGAATGGTACCACTTATTGGATCTTTTTCCCAAAGAAATTAAAAGGTCTAAATCACCTTTTTTTTTTTTTCAATCTCTCTTCTCCAACATTTTTTTTTTTTAATGCATGAGATTCCCACTACCAGCCTCTGACATGAAAGTATTTCTATTTTACCAAAATTCTTTTATGTAACTGCTTCTGTTACTGTTGCAGTGTCTGACCAAACCAGCCGCACAAACCCCTCAAAAGGCAAAGTTAAATTCTGCTACTTGTGAAGCTGCACCACTATAATTTGCCCTGGAAGCAGAAGAGAGAAAGAAGGAGACTTTTCTGTCTCCTGAACTTGTGTGTCTTTGCTGGAATGATAATACCTCCTTGTACTGACAAATTACTGGTGTTGAAACACAACTGCAGTGGCCACATACACTGGACAGCAGCGGCTGGCAAGACACTGAGGAGACCATCGTTAACATGACACACTGTAGCTGCCACGTAAAAAAGGGTTCATTTCCCGTAGAAACACCTAATTTTAACCAAGGCTTACAAATATAATTTTTTACCATTTTTTTGTAAAATGTGCAGCAGTCATGCAGTTTTGAAGGGATTCAACCCAAATTTTTAAATGAGAAATACTCTACTTGCACCTTGTCTTTTGAACTCATTTGCCTCCTTTAAGAAAGTAACTATGAGTCACCATGCAAAAAGTGGAGGAAAGTTGACGGCATATTCCCCAAGCCATCATCTGAAATTGTCAGCTGAGAGAGTGGCGTGTCACGCATCTGGTGTAACCAGGCAAATCCAATATGCTTACACTATCACAGAGAAGCTGATTGCCTGGATTTTGCCTCCCAATCATTTCAAAAATTATGCCTGACAGTGAGAATCCAGAAATCTATTTAAACAACAGAATTTAGGAAAAAGCTGCACTGAATTCTCTCTTTCTCAGACAGACACACACACACACACCGAGCAGATGGAGGAAAGACAGTGAGTTCCTTGCTAGTCACATCAGCTCAGGAGTGTAATGGGTTAAAATTCAACAACCGGGCAGAAACACCAAAAATGTAGTGGTTATCACATTCGCCTAATTTTCATTTTAGTGGAATAGGATTAAAAGAAAAGCAAAACAGGTTCAATTCAAAATAGAAACAGTTAGATTTATTAACATACAGTAAAGGTAAACAAACAAAAACCAACTACGAAACCCTCTCAAAAACAACCCCTCTTCCTCCCTAGCAACAATCTACTTTTCTATGAAAAAACAATGCAAAGGGACAAAACATCAGAACTCTTAAGTCAGCATCACTTAATAAAATAGTCTTTCATTCAGTCTTTTGAGAGAGACAAGTCCCTCCTGATTCTTCTGGTAACTTTCCACAAGAGACACAGTCTGTTTGTGACTTCCAGCTCCACTAATGCAGCCCGCCCGACACTGCATCATGTGAGCCTC
>WBMY01003455.1:85890-125806 GCA_013397315.1 Donacobius atricapilla | reverse complement strand
TGGGAGTCCGGGCCCCCTCCCGGCCCGGCCGCGGCTCCCGGGGACTCCCGGGGCCTCCCGGGGCCAGCCGGCCCCTGGGCCCGGGGCCCTCCCAGCCCGGCCGCGATATTACCTCATGGCAGGGGTCCGCGGAAAGAGGGCGGGTCTCCCAAGATTCCTGTTTTTTAAGCGGTGTCCCAGAGGGTGTACACCTTTTACCTGATTGGCCAGCTTAGCTGTTAGTTCCAAAATGGATTAACAATTGGTTTTTCCTACTATTTATGCTAAACCAATACAAGGAGTCAGACATTATGAATGCTGTCTCATCCAACTCTTGTAGAAATCAATTAAAGCCCTTCAGCGAAGACCACAGGAGATGGAAAATAACCCTCTCCACACTTCAGCCAGAATGTGTGAATGAGAAGAAAACTGACAGCTCTCTTCCTCTCTGATTTTCATGGTGCTTAAAGATCCAGATTATAAAACACAACTTGTCATCTAGGAATTTTTGATGTGCTTGCTTGGTATAAATAAAGCTCATATCTACGTGTGAATCAGGAAGACAGACATCACTTTGCACTTGGACAAGGAGAGATACCAGCAGTCATGCCTGAATAAGCATTGTTGCATTTCAAAGTGCTGCGGATGTAGTGTGTTCTGCAACTAAGGAAATAGATGGAGTGAAAAAGTGCTCCTTGTCACTTTCATCATTTTGCATTGGTGAAAAATAAAGAAACAATAATACAGACACAGGAATTAGTCTTCTATCAGTTGGATAACCTGAAAATCAACTTGCATTGTAAATATCTAGAAAGACTGTGGCACTCACTAGAACATCTACCATCTCTGAAATAAAAAACCGACTTCACTAGAGTTGCTCTGAAGTGCTTTGTTGGCATCAGCTTACAATAAACATTCAATTATTCCTACATTCCCAGCTCTAATGACATTCATCACTGCAAACTCCTTTGGCCTGAGGGCCCATTCACACTGGCCCACACAGTGTCTATAGATTTTGTTCCCATTTTGCCTTGCATCCTTGTGAGTGCCAATGTTTAGGATTTTACACATGGTTTGTATTTTGGTCATAAATATTCAAACAGTTTAATTTTCTACACTGTTTCTAGACATAGATCCAAGAAGAGAGGAATGGGGGCTTTATTGTGTCGAAGTGAACTCTGTCAATAACATCAGGCTGATGTTCATAAATATTGCCAAGCAGAACAAAAGAAAATATAATAATCCATTTAAAAAAAGAATCTCAAAGTTATACTCACTGCTGGTAGAGGACATACGGCTGTACTCAGACCTGCAAGACAAAGATTTTAATTAGAATGTTTAAATCTAAAAGAGATAACAAAAATTTGCCAAAACTAACACACTTGGTGCTTATTGAAATCATTTAAATGCCCATTTAGTACTGTTTTTGTGCTAAAAGAATAACTGGAACATGTTTTGAATGCTGCTTCTGTAAAACTGGCATCTCATGTGAATTTTTAAAATATGTAAGTAGAATGAGTAAAGTAACTATGGTTTTATCTAGGGGTTATTCATGCTACCTAACTCTAGGTGTAAAACTAAAAGCTAAGAAAGATCTCCATAAGGAAGAAATAGTCTGCTTCAGACACAGGTTAGGAATAGAAGTCTACTAGACTTTGACTCAGCTCCTTCCTCACTTTATGTCCTCTAAAAGCTGCTTTGCAGATTATGTTTTTTGGAGGTCTTTTTAAGAGAACTCTATTTGATGAACAGATTTTTATAGTTCTACAGTCACAACTGTCAGAGAAGGAAAAAAAAGAATGCCAAAAAATAAACATTTAGATGACAAAACTTTTTGCTTTAGTAGACTCTTTTCCTCTTGAAGACATCTCAGTAAAACTATACAGCCATTGGTTCTAGTTCAGTGCATACTAAATCATCTGTGAGAAAGCCAGAGCAGGTGAGTATTTTGAGCAACAGTGCAATTATTTTTTTGGTTGCATATAATCTCAAACTCCTGAAAATCACATTCTGAGCTGATTAAAACAGCCCATTTACGTCCTGAAGATTCAGAAATAATAAGGTAAAACAAACTTGCCATCACTTAATATTTAAGGAAAAGAAAATCTTTTCCACTGCTGAGGCCCTACCTGTGACCTTTGAGTGTTTGGGTTTGGAGCTCACAGCTACAGAGCCTCTATCCTGACACTTTCTGGGTCCCCAAAACAGACCCCATGCACCAGAGCACTCTGCCACCATAAATACATGGCATGTGTACCTGGCAGTGCCCTGAGCAGGCAAAGTGCACAGGGAGCCCTGACACAGCTCTTGGATTCAAACCTAGATGCTTGTTTTACATAATAGTTGCAGCAAATTTGCAACATTGCTTTAAAATAAAGAAACCACATGAAGCCTTGACTCCCAAGAGATGTGTGTGGAAGTAGATACCATCTAAGCATACTCTAAGGATACCCTCATACTCTAGGCTCTCAGGCAACCAAGACAATAAAGGACATCAATCCCACATATCTATAATATCTGCTTTTGATTTCAATATGGACATATCTCTGCAGAAGAAAAAAACCATTACAGTCATCTCCATATTTCATAGCTTTGCACTCAGTAATCTGCAGATCAGATGCCAAAACTACTGGTTATGAGAAGATGCTGAGGAACTACTCCCAACTCTTGCTAATCCTGCTGGACTAGTGAAAGATGACACAACCTGAATTTTTCACATTTTTTATGAAAAAGGATTCACCAATGCCATCGAGTGCCATGAGATTTTCATAGTTTTTGGAAAAGATCTGGGCAACACTGTGGAAAGAGTTGCTGGTGGGGGCTTGCAGCTCTCCCTCACTCACTCTTCTTTGCTAATCCTGTACCCCCAGCCCCTTTGATAAGGCCAAGGAGCAGGGAAACATCTTTGTCCCACTGGCAGAGACCACAGGTTTAGATCATTAGCAGCCACTCTCAGGAACCCCATAAAGAGCTGCTCCACAGCAGCTCCTCCATGGAATCAAGTGCTACCCCTCAACCAGTCACCTCCAGGACCCTAATGTAGCTGGGAAGGGCAAAGGCAGTAATGACATTGCTGTCCTGAATGTGGGCTCGCTGCCCCCTGTGTGGCATCAATTCACACACCAAGATGAGGTATTCCCATTTCTTTTGTCTTGTTTGTGCAAAGCAACAATCCCGATCTTCAGAGCTCCACACCACTCACATCTTTTAGCAAGCAAAGGAACCATGGCTCGTTGGCTAGCAGTAATGGAGCTCTGTTACTGAGCAGCATTCTACCTTTGATTGGCTACGTGATTCTCTCACTTCCCATGCCAATGATCAGCCTGTCTCTTGAGTCAGTGGGCTGGGAGTTGATGGTCACAATCTCCCCCAATGAAATTGCTTTCTACCCAGTCAGAGCTGACTTCAGCACAGTTGCTGAGATCAGTTGGCTTTGTTAGTTTCTTCCTTATCCTGTGAGTTCTGCCAAATGTCCTTGCGGCCCATGAATTCTGCGTTCTTTGTGCCCACTATCAGCAGCACATGCCTCTCGTCAAGCTTTACTAACCTCCCCCTAGATCTGAGACCACTGAAGCACATCAAGCCCTAAAATTTACCAAGGCAATTCTACTGACTGATAAATTCTAATTTATCTTTCTAACACCAGGACATCAACACGAGCAGAGAAGGAGCCCTGCTTGTCCCTACTGCTGGGCAATGTACACATTGCTGATCTGGCCCTGGCAGGGACCCAGCGGAGGTGATGCCAGGGGCTGGCTAAGGTGCTGTGCAGGCCATAAAACCACATAGTATTTTCAGCAGCAAGTCACATCCATGTCACTTGGCACCATGTAGATTTGAAAGGGTGTGAAAACTATGTAACATGTTACTCTTCATAAGCCTGGAGGCAAGCAATATACATCCAGCTGCCTCTAAGCATCCCAAGCAAGGATTCATTTAGTCTGCACTTCTGTTTGAAAACGGCCTGGGGCTGTCCTTCAATGTATCTGTGTTCAGCAGTTGGCAGCTAATTTAAAATGAATCTGCACTGCTTGTATTTCAGATGGAAGTGAGACAACATTTTGCCTTTTGCTTACTGCAAGTTGAAACAGCATTCTATTTCTTCACACTGTTATTTTATTATCCCAAAGTGCTGCAGGCACATTATAGGACATGGAGAATTAATGAGTCCTGAACTGAGGGAGTACATGCAGGACTTGAAAAATGAAACAAGAGGAAAAATAAGATGGGGGCTGAGAAAGGAGGAGACAACAGAGTGCGTGGAGACTAATTGCACAGACACATTTTAATAGGCTTTAGAATTGTATTGCGGGAGTTTTTTTGTAATTCTAATATGATTCAAGCTAATATTTAATTCATGTTTTTTGCATAACTGACATCCACAAATTAAAAACGGGTAATTAGGCTCAAAGGCTCACGTCAGCCTCGGATACTGAAATGTCGGCTGTACCGTCCCAAGGCTCTCTCTATTGTCAATAAAAAGAGAGGTATGAATTATCTCTCCCTAGCTGTTGTCTAGACAAGAAGCCTACAGAAGCCACATTTCTAAGGTAGAACCCTAGACTATGTGTCTAAAACCAAACGGGATGAATATGAGTCTCTCTGTGTGCTCTCAGGGACCACCTGAATCACTGTTTGTTCTCACTCCAGCTCCTTTCTGCGTCTTGAATCCAGTCCTTGAGAACAAAAAAAAAAAAACCAGTGCTAGCAAAATCATTATTGTTCTCAACATATTAGAAGAAACCATTCAGATTTATGGCATGCATTGGTTAGTGGCTTATAAATTAATTTTTTTTCTTTACAGTCAGCTATTTAGGACACTAGATTCTGAAGTTAGTATAAGTCTTTTAAGCTTTAAAGATTGGCACACACAACATTCCCTTTGACAAAATCATACATTAGAAAAATCAAGTACAGAAATAAACATCTCCTGTGGCATACAAGCTCTATGGACATCAAGTAAGTGGGTTTCTTTTGGTTCTTTTCATTCCTGTTTTAAACATCCTGAGTATTGGCTTCTATGATTTCCCTTGGGAGAGGATTTTCCCAATAGGATAACTCAAGAGTAAAGCACTCATGTACTTTAATGGTGACACCTGTGACCACACTGGGGTTCAGAGGTTCCAGGCCTATTACGTGGTCTTACAGCAAGCTGTTTCCTCTGATAGATGTTAGATTTTAGATAAAAGAAAAAAAAATCCATGACGGTAAGTGAACAAATAGAGGACTGCTCCCTTTATAGGCACATAAAGAGAAGAAAAATTATCAAACAGGGTATTGAAACAGTGTAAGGTACTGAAAAGAAAGGCTTATAGCTCAGTCAAAAGACACACCAGTCTGCAAAGAATGTGCACTCAATAGTCAGTCCACCAGCAAAGAGGAGCTGAGAAGATGTCAAGAGACACTAAAATAGGAATTAGAAGGCTGTGATAAAGGTGGGACCTCACTTTCCATTACCAACTTTGAAGGATCAGACTTGCACGTTATTAGACACGGTAAGAGCATCAGGAGCACAAAAGATATTGAACAATCCTCTGAGATCTATGTGCATGCACCTCTCACTTGTGACTAGTGATACAGAGCCTCAAAATAGCCAAGAGAGGGAAGCATTCCACTGAATATCAGCAAGAAGCTGCTAGTGCAACTTGAAGTTGCTGAATGTGGTCCACAAAAACACTGTGAGCCTTCTTCTTTGGGTAAGAACATGGCTCTTTTACAGCTCTGGCTCACACAAGCAATGCAGCTACTCCAGCATCACACGGTGCTTGGTTTCCTTGGGCACACTGATCAGCTATGGCACAGCACCATGTTAACACAGCTACAGCACTGACAGCTGCAGACATAAACAAACACTCCCAAGGGAACTGCCTGGGACTGAGGCCAAGTGCTGTGAAACTGTCTGCACCTGTACCAGTAAAACCTCTCGCCTTCCAAACCATCCTGGCAAGTGGTCTGCTGGGAATGATCCCTAAAACACGGCAACGTGGCAAAACAAGTTCCTGGCCATGGTAAAACATACTGAGGAAAGACATGGGATAGAGCCAGATGGCCCCATTTGAACTGATGCCATCAAACCATTTTAAGGATTCAACAATATGGACAACTCTGTCCTGTGCTCAGGGGCACCCCTGCATCCTGTTTAATGCACTGGCATAGCTGGAACCAAGGTGTCTGAGCTGTGCAACATCTCCAAAGGCAGCCTGGTGTGTAAAACAAACACATCTCAAGTAATTCTAACATAATACTATACCCCAATATGCCCATGATCTCCATTGCAAGGGCTCTTAATCCCACTCCCCAAAATGAAAGAGTGGAAAGTTTACAATCTCTTCTCCTCCCTGCATCCCTTGCTTGCCTAGGACTGATGGAATGGAACCTGCTGGATTCACATATCCCATGCCTTCTCTATCTAGAGTTGTGGCACATTTCACTGTTTCATATTAAGTACTGTATTTAACAGCTTCTTTTACTTCCCTCTCTCAGAAAATGCTCCACAGGGCACACGGGACTATTTTATAGCAGATAAAGCCCCAGCCACAAACTAGAAGATTTGGCTTTATAGCTCTGTCCTGGGTCTCTTCTCATCAAATTCCTGCAGGTCGGGTTACAATCGGCTTCACTAATACCAATCCAGCACAAATCTGTTACCCTCATGGTACTTCTGCTTGTGCAGTCAAGATGACTGAAATGGAATCACCCACAGCAACTTGTCTCTAAACTCCTTGCTTTGCATTTCTAGGAAAGTGACAAGTACAGAAGACAGATTCCCATTAGGCAGCTCTAACCACTACACTCCAGAGCTTTTACCAACAGCAATGTTTGAGACCCTATGTGAGAGACACCACTGTTGTTTAAGGTTTGAAAAGTTGTTTGTCATCCTCCATAAAGCACCTGATGAGGCAGGACCAAGCTGTGCTTTAGTGAGCACCCCTGGCTGCACACCCTGCTCACCACTCCCTCACAGAGCACTCCCAGAGGGACACATCAGGTGGCATGTATCCACCCATCCTGGGCTAGGGGCTGACTTATCCTCCTGAGGTCCTGGTTCTCTCAATTAACAACGGAAGAAGCCTGATTTATATCAAACATCAAACCTTCTCACAACTATATTTAGCTGAGGTGAACCTCGCTGCTTGCTGGGACCTAAAAATTATGGATATCAGCACAGAGCTCATGGCCTCCAGAATGTGATTTAAAGTCTGTTTCAACCTTGCTTTCCCTGCCTTGCTCCAGTGCCTGGCACTCACAGATCTAGCCTGCCCCGATGTTCAACCAAACAGCTTTGCTTCACTGAGTAAATCTGATTAGAAATGGTGCCTCAATCCCAGTTTGTGACAGAGCGCTTAACTTCACATTATTCAAATGTCAAATCAGAAACAACCTGAGCATCCTGACATATCAAGACTGATAGTCTATATAGAAGTGAAAGCAAAAAAAACCCCACAGCAAAACAACCCCCCAAACCAAAACAAGGAAGCCCCAAGGTAAAAATAGGCCCTAAAATAGCTTTCAACATCAGTGGTTTGTGTTCCTGAGAGTTTTTCATAGATGGATGAAATATGTGACAAGAGACTGACATGTCAGTTTGAAGGACTGCCATACAAAGTCCTAAGTGTTGAATTCCCTAAAGCCAGAAGCATGAGACATGAAAGCAACCTCTCACCCCAATAAACCAATCAACTATTCATTTGATAATTTAACTGACCCATTCTGACTGAGGACACAAATGGATTACAGTGTTCTTGATATTTTAACTCTAAGTGGGGTACAACCTTATATATATATATATATATATATATACACACACACATTTATATATATATAGGCTGCCTCATCTTCTATTATCAAATGTATTTCCTACTTTAGAACCTCACAGTTTTTACTGGATTGCAACTATTAAATAAAGGCTTTTATGATCTGCTTAAGAGGTAAGTTAACAGAGGCTCAAATAATTTGTGATTTGGCCAGGATCACACATGCAACTAGGGAGAGTCGTAAGAAAACCCAACAAACAAGTATAAAACTCTGCAAAAATGAACATAGACTCTGTGAAATTAATTTGAGGAATGAGAGACAGGAGAAAATGTAAAGGAGGTAACAAGTACCATGAAAATTAACTGTAACAAACCAGCAGTGGTTTTTTGCTAAATGTATGTTACAATAGCTGCTGAATGGTAATGTCATAAACTTCAATCATCTCTTGTTTCTCTGTTTTGTAATGGATTTCTCTGTATCTTGGTGAACTGTTTTCTTGCAGTTGCCCTACTACCAGAAAATACTATAACCTTCCTTCCGAAAATTCGTCCAATAATCAACAATTAACTACTGTTTAATTCAGTTTGCATCATCAATATTTGCATTTTAAGCTTATTATACAAAAAAACTCCCCCCATTACTTTAGCAATGTCTCCCCACTTTCTCTAAAAAGAATAATGATTTATTTGAAATATAAGTGGATAAGTTGTAAATTCAAATAAATTAAATGTTAGAACTTGTCAAAACTTTAAATGATTTCAAAGTGAGGAAAATACTACATGTTTAGACAAACTTTGGGACAAACTTTGAGTAAGTAATGATTAAAGTGTGAGCCTTTTAAGAATGGGTTCTCACAGCTATCTAAGTGAACAAGTAAACTTCTGCTGGGAACTGTCATGGATGTTGAAATGTTTAGAATATTGATGTTAAGAACTGAGAAACTACCTGTTTTTCCACAATCACTTGGGGTATTGGTCCTGAATGCAGTGAATTAAGCTGAGCTTCGTCCCTGATACCAATGGTAGCCAATCTGTCTTGTTGCCTCAAAATCAGGCACGCCTAACAGCTTCCAAAATTGTCTTAGTCATCTTTGCTCTGCTGTTGAAAGACAGTGAAATAACAGCACTTTCATGGCTTGTAAAATAAAGAAAGTGTTAAAATTAATAGTTCTATTGTTAATTTTAAATAACTGTTCTTTTTCTCTGTTTTTTGCTTTTCTTTGCCATTTAACTACAGTTCTGTAAACGTACATATTTATCTGCCCTTCAATCTTTCTTCCACTTGTTTTTCCTCTCTGCTTTCTTTCTAATGAAAGACCATTTTATTCTTCCTAAAATGTCAGGCTTTATAGTACAAACCCACTACAAAAACTATTACCAGAGAAAGCTCTGTGTCCCATACTTCTGGACAAAAAGTTTTCAGAGGCAGATACAATAAGGTCTTCATACTAAAAACTCCCAAAATATGTTTCCTGAGAAGATACAACTTCTATAGGCAAAGTCTCTCAGATCAAGGATGGTCAAACTATTTCAAATCTCATTAATAAACAGCCAATATAAACTAATTGGCTTATACGTTCTACACCCTTTATTTAGGTACTTGACAGCAACAGCTCAATCCATTCTTATTGGATTCAGGAACTTCAAATATGCTATTTTTGTTCAGCAGATTCTTTGCCAAGTCTATTTACCAAGGCAAATGCAGTAAGAGGAACATATTTTCCAAAGGATTAGGAAAATGAAGGGTTTGAATTGTAATTGATCTTGCCTTTAGCAGAGAGTTTTGCCTGCTTTTGTAGCTGGCAGCCACAACAAAACCTTAAGCAACATATGCCCTGTGGAGTACTTGATGTGTTCAATTTGTTAGCTGCTCTAAGCAGCTTCAGCAGCCCAGGCTCCATGTAAGAGCTCACACATCATTACGTACAATCATCGAGATGACAAGGGCGTGCAGGGCCTGGATTTACTACAGTCACTATCCACTAGTGTTCCCTGAGCGACAGAAAGGGACCACTCCATGCAAAACTGTACTGAATCACTCTGACAGTTGTTCCTCCTTATTCTTTCAGAGGATGATTGCTGAAACTCCGAATAGTTAATTAATTTTTCTTTTTTCATTTTTTTTTTTTTTTTTACCATTGGGTAATTGGAGAAAAAGGAATACAGTTCAATTTAGCAATTGCTGTGATGGGCCTGAGACAAAGCAAATAGCAGATCTTCTAGTAACAGGAAAAAGCAAGTGCTGTGAACAGTTGGTTTGGTGAGAAAGCTGAAATATAAACATTGTGAAAGAGACATACGCAACATGTTTATCAGAATGAAATAGCTGCTAAACAAAACTAAAAATAATAATTGAAATGCAGAGACCCATTGCTTTTCAGAATAAATGTCAGTGCAAAGCACTGCAGTTATTAATTGCCATATGTCATTGTTCAAATTCCTCAGACAGTTTCTTCCACCAACCTATACTTTCCAGTATCACACATAGGACAGAGATGCTTCATAAAATCATCAGCTTTAGCACCTCATCAATACCAGATACAAGCAGCTGTCACGCTGGTCCCAGAGGTCTGAAGGCTAATGTCACCAGCTGAGTCAAATCCTTCCAAGTGCCTGTCCCAAGGAAACCCAGGTTTTTCCATTACAGATAAACACAGCAAATTAAGAGTGACTTGACCAATCAAGGGGTTTTTGAGCTTTGAACCAGGCATGAGTTCACAGATTACTTTGTCTTCCTTTTACCCACATCCCTAATGGGGACTAACCTGTATCTGAAAAAGAGGCCTGGATTTTTTTTCCTTTGAACTTATGTCACATAAAATATTTTAGAGCTTTTACTGTTAGGTGTGCCCACAATACAAGATAATGGGAAAAGTCCTTAACTTCTCAGACTACAGAAGAGATTAAAAATTATTTTAATTACTAGCTGGATGTATGAAAAAGATTACCATATGCCATTTTTACATTTTAGATTTTTATTTGTAATATTTCTTCTTCAGTTTTGGTGTTGTTCACCTGACATCACTGTGCAAAGGAGTAGCTCTACAGTTTTGCAAGAGTCAGACTAGAGGTAAAAGGAGATGCACCAGTGAAGGAGCTTGGAGAGAAATAGCTAGAGGAGCAAGGAGTGAGGAGAAGGAGGACTCAGGAAAGAATAGCCTTGGCAGGAGTATGCAACCTCCTTTTGCCCTTTTGGAGCCAGAGGAGGAGCAGAGGCTCACTGCCATTCCTAACAAGATACCATGGCAGCAGCATGTAGGACAGGCTTGAAAGCACTTCCCTTTCTCTCCCACAGAGATGGGCTGAAGGTGTGAACTGAATGGGAGATCCCACGGATCATCCTTGCAGCTCCATTAATTTAGAAATCATCGAGCTAACAAAGCCAGCACATCTCTGGCAGCAGGGTCATGAAGTCAGGGCAAAAAAAAGTCTCCTTGACTGAGATGACAGTACCAGCAAAGTTTGCAGCAGTTCATAGGCTAGCATGGTGAGTATCAGAACGAGAATCATGACAGCAGCAACCCACTTGTAAGGCGCTTACAAATCTTAACTTGCTTTTGTAGACGGTCCTTCCAAGGAATCAACTCTCTCTGCCTGATGCTGCCTGGGTGTCACTACCAGGAGAGGATAGGTCCCAGACACGCTTACAGGCTATCCTCAGCCGCACAGTCCCCAGGATACAGGGTTGGTGCGGCACCAAGCCTCGAGGAGCGCATCGCGGGCCCCACCACTGAGCCATCACAGCGTGCTTTGGAGCTCCAACTTAAAGCCCACAGCAGCGACCTCTCCGTGTCTTCCTCCCCGTGTGATTGCTTCACCGAAGGCGAACGCGAACGCCCGGGGGCAGTCGGAGCAGGGTGATGCTTCCCGCCTCCCCGGGGGTCGCGCCGGACCGAGTCCCAGGACGGCAGGAGGACGGGACAGGAAAGGCAAGGAGACGGGGCGCTGAGAGGGATGCTGGCGGGGCGCAGGCCCCGNCGCACAACCGGCCCGCCGCGCCGGGAGGCGGCCAGCGGGGGCTGCTGGCTCAGAAACTACTTCAGCACCTTCACCGTGGCACTTCGGTGTTTCCAGGACTAAAGGTGCAGCGCCCCACGTCCAGTGGGAGTTTCGAGAGACTGTTGGATGTATGGACGTCCTCACCATCCACCAAGTCTTGGAACTTCCGCTGCTACAGCCTCGTATTTGAAGTCTTTCACTTGTGCTTTCTCCAGCCTCCCTCAGTGCTGCCTGGCACTTGTTCATTACATTGAACACGATAACTTTGAAATAATACACAGAAATGGGCAAGGGGTGGTTTCCAACCCAATGAGAATTTCTATAATGATGCAAAAGCCTTAGGAAGCATTTTAAGTGCTGCCTGTGAGGAAATGCTGATGTAGGAAAGCTGAGTGGTAGTGTCTATAAGGTGAGAGTGAAGGAAAAAGTTGTGGGTGTGCTCCTGTACCATGTCATGCATGTCTACTTATTTTGCATTCGGAATTGTATACCTATCTCCTTCTCCATCACTTACAGAAATACCAATATCCACCCATGTAGGTGTGAACCAAGATCTCACCCATCCAAAAAAACCCCAAACCACAACAACAACAACAAAACAAACAAACTCAACTCTTCCCTTAATCCACTGAGTCCTTTCATTCTATGGCAGATTTTACAAGAGGAGAGGGCAGAACTGATTTGTTAGCTCAGCTCCCTAACCTGGGAGACCAGCTTTTTGTCTCTTCTGAATTAGGTTCAAGCACAAAACTGGGATGGTGTGCTCTGTGTTCCCCACAATGTAGATATTGTGGGATAATTAAATCTACCCCACAGCTGGCCTCTTCCTTTAATATTTTGTGGAAAATACTTTGAGGAGTTGGAATTTTTCTCTTCAAAGATCTCTAGCAACCACCAAATTTCTCTCATCTTCAGGAAATGATTGAAAGTTAAAAAAAAGTTTGTTTAATAAATAATTATTTTCTCATACCTTTTCTTATTTATGTCTTAAAAGAAAGAGGAAAAGTAGTGAAAATCTTGATGTTAAAGACATAAAACTGTTCAGAATATAAAAATATACCATACAAAGCAACCTTCTGTTGGTCTAAGAAAAACTAAACTGGTTTAGTTTTCCACCAATACTTTTATATCCATCTCTACATTGCATGGCACTACTGTCCCTCATTTCAAGCCTGCCAGTGGTCTCTCAAGTTGTATATGGCAACACAAATTAACAGTAACACCTAGCATTGTTTAACAGACTGGTGTAGTTCATGCTACTGTTGTCTCCAATAGCACACAGTCCCAGTTCTCTAAGATAACCTGGGTGTGGGTAAGACTTTTGTGAAATAAGAGGAAAGGGGAACACCTTGGGAAGAGCTGCCAAGGTGGTGTTGCCATGTTGTAGGAACAGCAAGTCATTACCAAACCCCAAAGTGCCTAATAGGAAACTGGTGAATTCCCATTGCTCCACCTTGGAGAGACACTGAGCTCACATGCTGTCCTGTGGCCTCTCAGCATCACAGAAGGTCAATCCACTGAGTGTCTTCAGAGATTTTTAGAGGAAACATTCAACTTCTGCTATTCATCAAGAATTAGGAAAAAAAATAAATCCAGTATAGGAAAGTTAGTGTTTGATCTGTTTTGACTATTTGGTATGGATGCATGTCATTGTGAAAGCAGATAAATTATTTCTTATTTTATGTGGAGGATTTCACATTAGCATTCCCATAAATATAAGGATTTAGGTATGGAATAAGCCCCCTAAATAATATCTCTTCCATCCTCCCCCCCAGCAAGTTGTTAAAAGCTAGTTTGGACAAAATGCTATAAAAGCGGCTGATACAGAACAGTTCTATGCAGGCACCTACATGGTGATTCAGAACATATGGAAACAACCTCTCTGTGCGTTGTGACTGGTAACCTGCCATCCAAAACAATTTACTCACAAAATGAAATTCATACTACTTCTTTTAGGACTGGGACCAAAATGCTGTGCTTGTTTGGTTCCCAGCTTGCTAAAATTTGAATCACCATATTCAGGTAGGAGGCATTAATATTTTCAGATGTACTGTGTCATTATAAGATTCCTCCAAGTCTAGACAGAGGCAAAATTCAGACAATTCTTGATTCCCAGCTCAGGGCTCTGTTTTGGGTGAACATTTTATTCTCCATCACTGCAATGGCCATGGATGACCCTGAGCCCCACAAAAGTCACTGTTACCAGGGTTGGACAGACCTGCTTGTCTGTCTGGTTCTTAGCCTACACACATGCATTTATTTAGCTAGTGCAACTGTGCTTAAAAGCAGGTCACTTTTATTTGCTTTTAAGAGTGGTTTCAAAGTGAAATAAACTGACTCTAGCCACCGTTGAACTGATTTAAGATGTAACCAAACCTTCTTAAATATTTAGAAATAGGTTTAGTTAAATTGATACATTTCTGTGTATAAAATTTTAGGTGGTCAGCTAATAGATCTTTTCCATTTCTGACTTTTATTATTCTAGTTAGTTTTGTTTAAACACTGGCATATGAGGGGATCTGGAATAGATTTTATGCTGCATTTAAGATTAATTTATTCCATCTGTCCCAGGGAGGGAAAAAAGAAACATTCAAAGGAAATATATAATTAAGATAGTAAGTAAAGCTACCGCAAACTGTAGGTTCTCTTATTTATATATTTGTCCCATTTAACTCTATTTTATTCTGGTCTTTCACATAATTATGGTGAAAGGGAGACTTCTCTGCTATAAATTCCAAGCATTTAAAAGGTTTTAATGAATGAAGTGTTAACTCCTGCCCCTTACTTAGGTTTTCTCTATTACCTGCACTTCACATTAGGTTCTCTCTTCTATTTCTTGAAAAAAGAGAAGTTTTAATTACTTTATTATACTTATGATGCTGTGATATCAGTTTAAAGACAGATAATAGTGAAAATATTTCTAATTTAAATTTCCTCAAATTTCAAGCCTTTCATTTAATAGCAATGGTGGCAAGAACCCAGACACAAAAGTTTCAGCGGACTTTGGATCTTCAAAGTAAAAAAAAAGTAAAGCGTTCTGTTGTCAAAACCAGACACTGAGAATGTGAAATGAACATCAGTTCTGCAGGAAGTTCTCTTGCTCCTACTTGCCTAGATCCAGATCTAAAATGGGATCTAAGGTACTTAAAAGAGGATGTAAAGCCAGTTTTTATGACTGTGTTCAAATCTATTATCATGATAGGTCCTCCACAGTGGGTAATTAGGAGATACCTATGTTCCAAAGGAAATTCCAGTATATCTGGGACTGTATGTGCAAATTGCCCAAGGTTAGCCATTTTAGCTTGTATCAGAAAAGTTAAGCACCGCCCAACTGCAACCTCCATCTTCTATAACCTCTGTCCTCACAGAAGAAAAGGCAGGCAGCAGATCCTCCTTCATCACACCATGGTCTCAGTAACTGAGAGCACAGTGCAGGACAGCAATAGCTGCAGCCTCCCGCTGAGGAAAGGCAGATTGGAAAGCTGAAAGATGAACCACATCAGATCATACAGGGACTAAAAGAAGGGGAAGGAGAAGCATCCATTTCCCTGATGAATCCACACTTGGATTCAAATTTCAAGATCTTTTCTGCTCCCTGAGTTCTGTCTGCTGGGGTATCATCTTTCCTCCACCAGCCGGGAGGATGGAATGCGAGCAAAAGAGTGTAGCAGGGTAGGGAGGGAGGAAAAAAATGTGTCCCTTTTCATGTAACTGAAATCCTGGTGATAGGGGTGTTCGTTGGGGGGAAAAGCACTCAATTATTTTCTTTTCATGCAGCATTTGTGATCTCTCCCTTTATCTGTGTAATTCCAAAACAAAAGGAGACAGATGCCACTGCAGTTCCTTCTGGCATTATACTATAAATTCGAGAGTCCTCTTAGCTTTTGAGAGACAGACCAAGAACCTAGCTTAGCAGAGTATTCACTACCATAGACAAAGAAATAACAAAGATGCTAAAGGATGGGATTTTTCATTCCCAACTAAAACCTTTCAAATTGCTGTGTCTCCACCCTTTGCTACCTGACTCTGGAGGCAGAATCTCACCCTCTAATAAGGGGTTCTGGATTCCGTTCCTGGCACTTTCCACTCTACTCTAGGTATTGCAGTGATGAACTTCTCAGTTTACAGAATCTGGCATTTATGGAAAAGCTTTTCTCCTTTAATAGTCCCTGTGGAAATTGGCCCTCTGCAGGTCAAGGCTTTGTTACCATTCACTGCTGGACTTAAGACACTGGGTTGTGGTTTAAAAAAAATGAGACAATTGCAGTTTTGGAAGGAGGAGGAAAATTATGGCTTGGTATGTGGTTCACTCTTCATGCTAGGTCAGCCCTAAAAGGCTGACTTTGACTGGTAAATGTTGCCAAAATAGTTGTGGCAGTTTCTCACATAGACTGTTAGGTTGTTTGGATTTTTAAAGGTTATGATAAGGTCAGTTTCATTTGTGGTAGGTCTCAAGCCAGACACCCAACCTCCTAAAATTCTATAATTTTGAGGTAAAATACAACTATGTAATAAAAAGCTATTTCTTCAAAGCATCAAGGCAAGGGTTTTCAATGAAGTTTAAGGGAGCTTGGTTCCCTGGTCCCACTCTTTTAAGTTTCATTTGAAAACTGTAGCACACACACTTCTACCCAAGTTCATGGTACAGTACAACAAATACTCATTTTATAAGCAAATTGCTCTTTTTTACTTGAATTCTAGTATATTAATGTTTTTATGGAAAACTTCTAGCATTCAGTAACAACTGCTATAAAAACTTGACTATTTGTAGTCCTTTTCAGTATCATCCTGAAGCCCAGAACTCTACGGGAATACAAGGGAAAGCAGAGCTGCACCCCATCACTGTCCAGGCTTCTGGTTGGAGGCTTGACCAATGTGGGTGATGAAAAGCCCTTTCCAGGGGAAGTAAAGTAGAGGTGACTCTGTATAATGGACATTAGGAATTAATCTTGCCCTCACACTGCAACAATCCCATTCAGGCAGATCCTTCCAGTGGGTGTAATGAGTGGTTTGCTGTGTGTAGGTGCCAGGATTAACATCCAGGGCTGGACCTTAGGGCAGTGGCTCTGTGCCAGGCAATGTTGAACCAGTCCCCAACCTCTGTGAGTGCACTGACCAGTCCTGACATCCTAGATAAAGCGTGAGAGGTGAACCTTTCCTGCAAACTCTGACCCAACCCTTACTGGTGTGAGGGAACTTAGAGGGGCTTAGCATCAGTTTGGGCAGTCCTGAAGGTGGAAACCTTGGTGCGCAAGGGCTACATGTCATGGCTGTGTGAAGGCAGGTGGAGGTCATGCACTTGAATTCCACTTTTTCTGGTCACCTGCTGGTAGTGTTATTCTGTGCCTCTTCTTTGGCAGCAAGAAGAGAGAGCACCAGCACAATCCCAACAAAGCCATCTCTACTTTCTCTAGGACTAGAGAGGTGCTTTCAAGATGTCAGTGGATGGATAGAGGCCTGAAAGTTTGCACATTTCCAGGTACTCTTAGCCAATTTGACCAGAGACTCCTCTAATCTGTGCTGGCTGACAGAATATGGAGTTGTCTTCTGTGGACTTGCTGAGGTAGGGAGGCAATGCTTGACCCAGAGTATGAGTCTGGTGATGCTTGAGTGTTTGCCTTGTTTCTCTGTTGATGGAAGTGTTACGAGTGTACTGGCACACATCCACTAAAGCACAGTGGCAATGTTTCAGTTGACACATTTAAAGAAGTGTTAGCCAGTGTCATGGGGTGCCACATGTGTGAAAAGTATATCAGGAAAGCAGACACTGGACTTACTGTCACTTTCATAAGGTCGGTGGGACCAGTGGCTTCTGGTGAATGTCCTGAACCCTTCACATATGCTCAGTGAATGATTATTATATTCAGAAATGCACTTCTATATTGGTAACCATGACAACTCCTATTAAATGAAGTTTTTTTCATGAAATAGTGTGCTTTACAAGGCAGAGAAAACATTTATTTTCAAGGACCAATCCTGTACCCATTGATGTTCAAAGAGGAAAGATTAAGCCTCTATGGTAGCAGCAGTAAACATTACAGCAGCTTTTACATGTAAACTCTTCTGAAACTGAAAGTGATCTTCAGGGTTTTTTTCTTTGCAGCTGGTCACGACAGTAAAAATTTTTACTCTGCAAAGCAGCTACATTTAAAACACTGTTGGATCTCCAAGAGAGATTTTATTTCCTAATTGTTCTACCATATTTTTAAAAATAAGTTTTGAGTTACTTGTGATACAATTTTTTTAATCATAAGATTGGCAGTCAGATGGGTCTACTAGGTTTAAATGTTTTTACTAAAACTTTTCATCCAGTAGTTGTGAATGTAAGCCACTGATGTATCAAACTAGCATCAAGAATGCCTAGTTTATGCATAATCTAAACAATGTTAAGCGCACTGAACTAGATCACTGAAAAAAAACATAAGCAATTTTTGTTAGAAGGTACTTGATTCTGTTTCCACTTCTGAGATCTGTAAGCAGGAGTATATTTACTGGTGTAGAGGGAGATGTTAAAGTCCCACTTGCTCTGGCTGGTGTAGGAGCTCCTGTGTCCAGTGGCTTTGTGCAGCCTTCCTTTCCCCTCCCTCATTAGTCTGAGGCTGTGACTGCTATATCCCTTCTCTCATGTTGAGAGCAACCTTGAGTATGTGATCTCTCTGCCTGTGCTGGGAATATTAGAAGGCAATGATGAAATGTTCAGGGCTGGTTGGATGGGGCTTTGAGCAACCTGGTGCAGTGGAAGTTTTCCCTGCCCATGGCAGAGGGGTTGGAACTAAATGATCTTTAAGGTCCTTTCCAACCCAAAGCATTCAATTATTCTACCCAAACCTATCAAGGAATGAAAGCAGAGTCTTGTACAGGAACCCTAGGAAGAAAATCATTGGGACTTAAATAGAAACGCTCTGCCCCAAAACATGGACCAGGCATTTTTTTTAATGTCTCACCAGAGCCAGTAAATCGTTGAAAGAATTAAATTTCCCAGTTTTCTGGTTCATCCATTTGCACCTGGGTGGTCTTTTCTGAGAGTTTATGGGTCATATTAAAGGTCTCAACTAAACCTGCAAGCTGCATCGTCCGGTGATCCACAGAGTCAGGAGTTCTCATTCTTGTGCAGCAGAGCCGCTCAGCAGCTAACACGCAGCTGAAGGGAGGATGCACATCTGCCCTCCTCTCCCATCCCTGACTGTGCTTGAGCACCTCCTCATCTCCACACTACCTAGAGAATGTGAAGGAGCTGATATGACTGAAAACCAGCTGAGCAAAAGAAAGAAATAGTTCATCCTCAGGCACATTACTTTCCTGGACAGACTCAACTTCTCCTTCCACCAAGTCCCACAGCAAGATGAAAGAGAGGGACAGAACAGCATGGTTGGCAGTGAATGGCTCCTCCAAGGTAAAGGACAGGACCCCAGCAGCCCAGATTCAATTTTACTTCAGCTGCTGTTCTCAAACTGCGCTGAAAGATTTGCAGAATTGTAACTGGGCCAAATAAAAGTATAAAGGGTAGAAACTTAGCCCAAAACCCCATTAGCCAGAATGGATTATTAGGAAAGAAATTTGGATGCTATTTCTGTGGTCTGCAAGTTTTAACTGAAAATTACATAAGTTTTTTTGGCTTGTGTAAATCAACTTTAAAAAATATCTTTGATGTGTAAGAAGCTCAGACACATAATAGCTGGCTCTGGCATTTTGTAAGAAGTTCATAAAAAAGCTTAAGACCATTAGTATTGGTTGTAAACTCATTCTATGGCCTGAGAGCCATCTGCTTATCTCCAGAGTTTATTGCCTTCCATCTACCTTAGTGTTTTGGATGGCTGCCCATTGCTGAAGCACATGGGTGCCTTTTCTTCAGACTTCAGTGCCTCCTGGATTCCCTGGCTGCTCTGCAATCTTCTTTTATTAGAGCCTATTGGAATAGTTGTACTAGGTCATATCCAAGGTCCATCTAGCCCAGCACCTATGTCATCCTGTAGCCAGAAGCAGACGTTTAAGAAAAGCGTAAGGACAGGACACACTTCTAGTGATACTTCTGTGATTTATCTCCAGATGCAACTTTGATATGTTGCAAGGCCAGGGATCATAGGAGTGCACAAAGTGGATCAGAACTTATCCCACTTCTTATTGTCCAGCAGATTGGCTATGACAAAATGTGGCTGATTTTGTGATTAGTACATATCCTAGCAGCATTCTAGGGGCATCACATAGCTAGTGGTGAGAAAAAAAATCCTAATGAAGCAAGAAAGCTGTCTTGGTATCAGTTACACTGTGATTTCACTCCCTGTGGGATTCTGCACTGTGTAGGTGATGGAGCATCTAATGGCTGCTGTCCTCAGCTCTGATGTGCCTCAGTCAGGGGTTTTGATGCAGCAAAATTTGTTGGTGAATCTGCCAAAACCTCCATACTAGTGTCTGGAGCTGTCCTCCAGTGATTTATAGGTATCATCCTGTACACAGATCACCACAGAAAACACATCAGAGGTGATATCAAACTATCAAAGCTGCTGACTGCACTTTTCAGCTCCAAACTGTTTGATGCACAAATCAAAGTGAAAGGAAACCCATCTGTATTTAAATATTCTGTCTTTCAGGAAGAAAAAGGTCCTGTTCATCACAGTTAGACTGAAATGTGTCCTCTCTCCATCATGTTACAGGATTTGGCCTGGCTCTGCACAGCCCTGCTGGTCCCACTGGCCCTCTGCCTGGTTTCCCTTGGGCCACAGCTGCAATAACACAATCAGTCTGACTCCTCTGTTGTGGCAGAAGGGAGGAGGAGGGCTAAATGCTCATTTCCCTGTTCACCAGTTATTTTACTGGTTCCTATAAAGTTTCACGTGGTCGGTGTGCCAGGTGTGCAGGGGCTCAGTGACCCAGGCTGGGAGGGGTATGCTGACACAGAAAGCCCCTAACACATAGGAAGCCTCCAGAACCTGTAGGAAGCCTCCACAGCCCGGGAGAATGCAAACTGCATTGGAGCTTTTAAAACACATCAACTCTTAAAGATGAAAGGGAAAGGTCTGACTGTAATTGTGCCTGCTGCTATACCTACTGTAACAGATCTCCTGTGAAAACAAACACGACCAGAGTATAACAGGTAAAATCTTTAGAGGTAAAATTAGAAATAATGATGCAAATAAAAGCATTTACTTTACTGGTCAGGATCAGGTTTTGCAATGCAAACGGACATGAAATAGAAAAGTTTCTTTCTAAACATACTCCTTTTCTCTGCTGATTCCTGGACTTCCCCCCAGACTTGGCCTGTAGAGCTCAGCGGCAAATAGATCCTTTCAGAGAGCCCAGATGAGCAGTAAAAAGATGACTTGGGAAAAGGTTTCCAAAAGCTATTCTCAAGGCACCTAACAAGTAGCAGCTAAAAGAAGGACAATAACATGTGCAAGACACTCTTAATCCAAATCCCAGTAATGGAGTTACACGATAGGCTGCTGCCTCTTGCCACTTAATTTATGAAGGATCAAGTGGTATTAGAGCCAGTCTGCTATGCATCATAAAGTACTCATCACAGCATGTCAGCATGTAAAAAAAATGCCACTCCATGGAGAATAGGGAATAAATTCATCAACTCTCTTTAACTTGATATTCAAGGAAGCTGATCAGCATGTCTCTGTCTGAGGAATGTTGTTTATACTCAAATAACTGGTGTGTGACTTCCATGAAACAGTTTAGATATGGATTCTGGACAAAACACAGTTTTATGAAACCAGTGGAACAGTTAACATTCATTGTCTGAAAATGCAACATTGATCTTAACTCTAAGGCACCACTATTCATTACATTTATCTGTTCAGAAAATGGTACTGCTGTGTACCATGAACAGCATTCTCTGTTTGCAGGACTGATCTCATAAATAGTTCTTTTCCAGATATTTTCCATGATATAGATATGAAGACCACAAGAAGTCTTAAGTTTTTTTTAAGACTAAAAAGGTCAAAGAACTTATAAATATTTTATTCCAAGTCTGCCAAAGGAAAAAGTAAAATAGATAATTTTCAGCACTTGCCTTTGCTTAAAGGATGTGAAAATAAGTTTTACAAGTTATTTCATCTTGTCCAAAAGTTGCTTCCATAAATACTCTTCAGCAATTCTGTTCATGGAGTAATGATAAAGATGCCAAGTTTACTCATCTGGGACTCATCAAATAAAACCTCATCCTACATTTAGACAATCACTTTCAGTCTCATCCATTTAAAGTTAGGTGTCTACATCTGGGTTTAGGTTCCCACATAAAACTGATTGGATGTTCCATGCTTACTGTCCACAGATAACGCAGATGCTCAGTAGTCTTCATGAGCTGCAACTCTTTTATTGGTCTATATACGAGCCTTTAGTTCAAATGTCGGTTGCAGAGGATAAGGAAGCTCGAGCTTGTGCGAAAGGCATGGAGTGGTTGACAGAAAAGCAGAGAATGCTCTTATACCATCCAAGGTTTCACCATTCCTCTATCTTCCTCCAGTTTTAACATAGATTTCCATCTTCTGTCCTTTATTTTGACCTGTTCCCCTAAGGAGATTACTTTTTTTACAAATATCCTTTTTTTTAAACAGCCACACCTTGAGCTCTTTTATCTCATCTTCAGTGTTTCTACCCTATTGGTTCATTTTCTTCAAAACTCCACAACTTTTCTTGGTGCTCTCAGGAAGGTCCAGCATCTGCATATTGTCCTCATAGAGTGAGCTGAATTTTGGAGAATATTTAGTAATAGGCAGTGCTGGAGCAGAGGACAATCAGTATTTTCATAAGCAAAGGTGGTCACCTTCTTATTCCATTCTCTCTCTACACAAGTCTGTGCTGAACATGAGAGACAGGCGGGTTTTGTCCTAAGAACCAATTAGTGTTAACTTCTAGGTAAAAAATGCGAGGCATGAGTCATCAGCCCAGAGGACAAGCACAAGATAATAGAGTAGGCTGCATTTGGAGAATATTTAAAGGAAATGACTTGTCTGAAAGAAGATTTGAAAGAGAAGAAGAAAAGTTTTCTGTCTGTGAAAGCAGGGAGCTATTATCAGAGTGAAGATGGGTGTGCAGCCCATTTTGTATTCAAGGTAAGCAGTAACCTTACTGAGCAGGTATTTCACAGAATGAATTTTGCTTAGTAATAGACATCTTCTGAGCACTCTTAAGTGAAGAAACTAAGCAGACCTGGACATCTACCTGCCTTAGTTAATGGAGAGACGGGCATCTTCAGGGTGATTTGCGTTGTACGGTGTCTCTTGTATTAATTAAAAAGGAGCCCTACACATGGGTGGTAGGGAAACTGTGTCCAGGCTTATGATAATCTCTATAGTATTCTCTACAGATACTTCAAAATTCCTTATTCTTGAAGGACCCTTATAATACTACCTATAAACTGGAGTGACTGTAACTGCCTCAGCATACTGCCTACTTCTGCTAGATAAACATTTCTTGTGGGATAAGATCATTTATCTGAGGAAAAGTTTCATTTAGTAACTACTATAGTTACTGTGGTTGCAGTATCATGAGATCACCCACATGAAGAAAATGTTTATTGGATTGTTTGAGTGATTGCTTCCTTTCCTGTGTTTTTGGCAAAGTTTTTGGGCAGTAGAAGAAGTAAATGGACCAAAAAAGTCTTATTCACCTCCCCACCCACATTGTCAGCCATGATTATATCAGCCATGATATAACAACACGTGTTTAAACATTGTGTAAGTAAGGAAGAATTTTAATGGGTGATAATGGTGGAAGCTTATAGTGTAGCTTGTGACTAATTTTGCAATGGTTGTGGAAAGTGTAGTAGGTGGCTCAGGGAACCAAATGTGGGCTCTGGAATATTTCTCCAGCCAATTAAAAAATAGCAGTGATTTACTGTCTAGTAACTGTATAGTGGTTTATCTGCTATAGTTTCTCTTCTACTGTGAGTGACGGAAGAGCACTTGCATATATATCCACGCTGTAGAGGAGGCAAAAGGCTGGACATAGGGAAGCCAACCATCCCACAGAGCAGCTGCCTGGTTAAAGTTTAAACTTGCTGGGACATTGAGAGGGTTGATGGCTTTGTTGAAGGGGTAGGTAAAATTTACACAGTACTTAGAAGATATGAAGAGTTGTAAGAATGTTGTCTTTGCTGTTTTGCATATGTTAGTGAAATCTAAAAGACTATGAATCATGTTGCTAATCTGATATTTTATTTGAAAAAAAAAAAAACCTCTCAGCTTTCCATAGCATTTTCAGTAGCAGAATATTTACTTAGTCTATAACAAGAGAGATTGCTATTTGCTTTTCTCACTATTTGTACAGATCTGGTTATAAGAGGAAACCTTTCCATGATATTCATCAAACTGTTATTTGAACTAATTTTAGAACTGCTTCTCAGTTACAACTTGGCTTTCTCTTCTTTTTCCATTCAATTAAGAAATGTCTGAAGTCCAGCCCTCACTCTGAATCGTAGCTTGGCAAAACCCCCTTGCATAGAAAAGACCCCAGTCCTGAGTGTCCTGCCCAGGGAACAAGAGATGGAGTATCACTGTGGCTGTGGCAGCTGGACCCTTAGCTGTGGGCTGGCTGTCGCCCTGAACAACACTGGAGTGTCTGTGTGTCTGGAGATCTCCCTCTCTCCCATGTAGCAGAGGTTCTTGGAGAAGACTCATGGGCAAGCGGTCCATGTCATGAAGTTTAGACACCCAGGATGTGACACATATCCCTCTGGACTTCCTTCAAAGTCAGTGAGGAGAAATAGGTCTTCTGAGTCATCTGCAGAAGAATTTGTTCTCTTCCAAGTAGTAGGCAGCATGCTTTTGATGAGTAGGTGGTATCTTAAACAGCTTCTATCACCACTTAGGGGTAGTGAAACCAATATCCCATGTATGCACCTGCAAGGTGGATTTTGTGCCCTGAACCAGAAAATTCACATAATTCAAGTCTAGATGACAGTGACCAAACAAGCAGTTTTTTGGAACACTGCATTGTATGTATACATATATGTCCTGTTATTACATGAGCTTTATTGATATTCAGGTGTCAGCTGACCAGTTCCAGCAGGGTGGCTGGGGACATGGAAAGCAGCTGCAAAGAAGGCAGGGGTTGCGTGATGAGGTGCTAACGGTGTTTATCTGAATTTCATCAAAACAAAATCTGTAGAAGTCACATGCCTCAGATCTTCTGAGCATACTAGTTACTGCAGCTGAAGTGATATTTTGTAAGAATATATCTCTTTAAGTGATGGGCTACTTTTTCCGCTGCTTTGAAGTTACACTTGGGCACAAGAAGAAATGGGCTACTTGTACAGAATTAGAAATCCACTCCAGCTTTTGCCAGTGGGATTCTAAGCCTGTCTACTACAAAGCTATCAAGTGCTTCCTTTCCCACTTCACAATTAAATGTCCTTGATGTGACCTTCAATCCTGTGGTGCTGACAGAAGTCCTTGTCTAACACTTTTCCATCCATGTCTGTGGAAGGAAGTTGTTGGAAGGTATGTCTCTGTGAGGGAAGGGAGCACAGTTCTGAGATTCCACAGCTGGTGAGGACATTCCCAAGCCACGTGGACTTAGCTGTTCAGGTCCCAAATCATGCTGACTGAGGTCCTGCAACAACACCTCTGAAACAAGGAGTCTGAAACTGGGCGCAGCGCCCTGTGAACACAGACTGCTTTCGGATCTGAGCTATATAATATCCACGTACCTTCCTTCCATCTTCATAGTGTTTCTGTGAACATAATGAATTATTTTCAAGCTGAAGCCAGGACAGGTTTACATTAAGGGTTCTCTTGTGCTCCTTTAAGGCTTTGTTTGAATTTTTTTTCATGCTCATGCAGCAGGGAACGTCCCTAACAGACTGGATAATCTGGCCTTTAGTATCAGTGAAAAAGTAGAGTCTGACCCTTGCATTAGTGATCACATGCTTATCATTCATCTCACTAATGAGGAGCAGAACGTTCCCCCTAATTTGCTGTGTGTTTTCCAGTTCCTTCTAGTCACCTCCTTTTCTGCATTGCACAACAAGATTATGACTAAGAGTCATTTTTTTTCCTTTTGAAAAAGAGAAAAATCTAGAAGCAGTCTATAAATAGCTGAAATCTGACTGCACTCAGGATAATAGGCTTCATGTGTACATACATACATATATATCTATATATCTATATCTATATCTAGATATAGATATAGATATAGATATAAAAGGTACACCTCAGGCTCTTTCTCAGTAACACTTTGTAATAATTTCCATTTAATCCACTGGCAGGGATAGTTCAAGGCAGAAACTCCAGCCAATACACCTCTGTACTACACCTCTGTTGAAGAGAAACTTTTATGGTAGGAGTGCACAGAGATCTGTGACATTAAACTTAGTGCCTTGGATCTTGGTCCCAAATGTGCATGATGAGTGAGACAAGCCATTATATAGCCAGAACGGTGGTCAAGGATGACAATTAGCCAGTTATTCCAATACTGAGTTTGTTACAGCTGAATTAGAACATGGCCTGGAAGCAGGTGGATAGAAACTAAGAAAAAAATTCACAAAAATGGAGGTGATGAGCTGGAAGAAAATGGGGAAGAAAGCCCACATACTTAGGAAGCTGCAGCAGGAAATTTAACAAGTTAGGGACTTTTCCAGGGCTGTGAAAATGCTTTGAAATGAGTTCTCACACACAGAGAGGCCTCATTGTGATCTCTCCTAGTGTTCTCATGCTATTGCTATTGCCTACATAAGGAAAGACTCAGACATGAGGAGCACAGCATTACACATCTTTCATTAGACCAATTTTTTTTTTTTGGTGTTTTTTTTTTTTTTTTTTCCCCTGAAAAGTTCTCTGTCAGTGCCCAGAAAAACCTGCTGAAATTTCTAGGAAGTGTGAGCACTTTGTAGGACAGCTGCCTACAGGCATGAGAATACAAGAAGAGCCTGCCAGTTTTTATTTCTAGAAAGATCCTTCTAGCGACTGTTGTCATTGCTGTTCTCTTCTCATTGACAGCAAGGGCAAATATGACCACAGCTCTGACTCCTGGGCATAGAGCAGTCTGCCTGCATCCACACACTCCAGTGGCTTCGTGCCATTAACCTAATTGTATCAGACATTGGAACCAGTGTAGCCTTTAACTTATATCTCTGGCTGGTAAAATGGCATTAAACTTCGTAAAACTCAGCAATACAGAAAAATTTTCTGCAGACACCTTTATTAGTAATTAGATTAAAGAACAGATTGTGAACCTACTGAATCTCATGCATGTCTAGGCAGCAGTTGACTTATAAAAAGATGAAAAATATTCAAAAAATTTGGTCCATTAAATGAATGTTCATGTGACTGTTATAACTATAGATTAAAATAAAACTGAAATCAATTATGGATTAAAGTAATAGTCATCAGACTGACATTCTGACCTCTTCACATATAGCAGTTTCCTCTCTGTGTAGATTTTCCACTTGCAAAATCACAGAAAACTAAAAATGATTAGTATGACAAAAAGGTGTTTTTATAGAAGCTCACTACATATTTATTATTTACAGTTTTCCATTCAATAAACACAATTCCTGCCACAATAAGCAGTGATGAAATAGTAACTTCATCCATCAGTCAGTACCAATACTGCTGGGAATGAGACTTTTGCTTTTTTCCTCCAAAGGGCTTTCACAGTAATTGGCACTACTTACAGACACATTGGCAATCTGATGTGTGTTTAGTTTCAGACATTAACTCAGAGTGTTTGCTGATAGTGTACCTGCTCATGATTCCTATCAGTTGGTGTTTTGTGTTTTCTTTTTTATTTTCTTCCATTCAGTTACAGCTTCTTCCTTTCCTTGTTACCACATAAAATATGTATATGAGCTGGATATTATTAGTTCAGACTACTGCCCTGTAGTGCTCAAGTTGAGGCAATCTTAGCCAAAAGCTCCAGCTGATGCAGGACCGTGTTGTAATCCAGGGAATGAATGGGAATGTGTAGGCAAAAAAGCCATGCCCAAGTCAAAGATTTTTTATTCATTTCAGTTACAATTATCTCCAGTGTCATCTGTGGTTACATAAAACAAACAATTTTCCAGGAAAAGTAAAGTTTTTGGAGTGTCTTAAATACACTACCTGTAAACTATAAATGGTTTATCCCACTGGGACAGCAACTGTATGGTGTGGTGCAGCTCACAAATATAAAATATTCTTCTTCCTGCAATAAGCAACAGTATTCCCTATTAAAATGCAATTGCTTCACAGAGATGGTACTTCTCCCCTCTTCTGCCCCTATACCCCCAAAAAAAACCCCAATAAAACCAAGCAGCACTATATATTAAAAAAATTGACTTAAATGAACAGAAGGGATTAATGACATCCAGAGTAATGACAGCGCAGTGCTAATCCCAAGCAGAGCTCTAGAGGGAAGAGCTGCCACCCAAGAGCAAAGAGCTGCTTGTGAGGCCCATGAGAGTGTTGATTCTGCTCTCTGTGTTACACACAATCCATTTACAAATGGCAATATGAAATTCCCAGGTATTTTATAATGAAAACAAATCCATAGGGGTTTTTCCCCTAACTTGTACTGATCTGTGCTAGTGTGTACCAAATCCTTGACTCCAGTGAATGTGAGTAAATCCCTTGAATTAGCTTGTCTACACCAGCTCAGGGCCTAGCCTTTAAGAGCTGTGCCTGGACTGTTGGATGGAACAGGCCCATGTCCCTGTGCAGTCATGACCAGATTGTGATAGCCCGCATTGGCTATGTGTTTTTTGGCAGTTTTGGCTTGTACCCTCTAGAGCTCCACTAAACAGTACAGAACACAATCTAGGCAGGAGCACAGTCTTTCCAGCTGGCATAAAAGGCAAACCCAGATATTCTGGGGGGAAAAAGATAATTTATTTAGGTAGATGTAATCCATGCCATGTCTGCTGCCCTCAGAGCCAGGGGTCTGGCCTTTCACTCTCTGATGTTCCTGCACAGATATAGACGCATAACATCTAACCTAAACTGTGATAAATTCAGCACCACTACAGAAATTACACCTGCGGTACTGTGTTGGGCAACAGGCATAAATATACAGCAAGATTACATCAGATACCTCAACTTTTATTAAAAAAAATATTGAAGAGCAAGAAGAAAGGAGCTTTCTATAGGCTTATGAAAGTAAGGACTAACTTTAGTAAGGACTAAGTACTGCATGAGCATCAGAAATTCTTTTCACAAACAGTCTTCTGACTCTCTAAGCAAATTTCTATAAACTGTGTTTTCTTTTTGCTTTGTCTAAGTATTGAAATGAATTTGCTGTCTCCTAAAGCAGTAGGGTTGTCAGCATTTGGCTTGGCATTAGGGAGCAGGAATATCTCCCATTGATCTCATTGATATTGGATAAAAGCCAATATGAGTTTTCTGCAGAAGCAAATCCTGAGTTCATAATTGTGAGTATTCAGCCGTTCATATCCCATTACTGAGAGCTACTTCCTCAGTCCAAGAATATTCCCATGAGAGCCATGCATCCTAAGCACCTTGAATCCGTAACATAAAAAGTCATGCTGAGCGTCTTGGAAATAAGACATAACAAATATTCATTCATAAGAAACACTTGGCAAGTAATTTCTTATAGCAACAACTGAAAACTCACTCTTCATTTATGAGGTGCTTGCAACCCGAAATGTTGCGGGAAAATTGGAGTATATAGCTCCTCTTTATGTTATGTCCTGGGAACTCAGGGCTGCCCTGGGGACCTCAGTGCAAGCCCAGCTATGAACCACCAGCGATTACCTCCTGCGCTGAGACTGGAGGGAAGCAGTGATTTCGTTCTCTTCCCTTTGTTTATCCACGGCCAATCCTATCTGGCTTCGTATCACCTGTACAGATACAACTGTAGCAATCTCTATGGTTTGTCTAAGAATACCACCACACCTGGGACGTTTATTCAGTTTTATACCTTCCGTGTACGAGCTACAGAAGTGTCTTAGCCCAGAGATTATTATTATTTCAATGTCTGACGTAGTGCAGGTAAAAACCCGTGTCACCGTGGAGCTCGTGAGCGCAGTTGTACGGCGGGGAGTCTAACGAGGTAACTCTGGAGGTCGAGGCTTCCATCTAGCGGTGAAACTAAAAGGCGCAAAAAGACCAGGCCATGGGGAATGAGCATTGCTGAGGTCCGTACGAGCATCCTCCTTCTTGTTCCAAACCATAGCTGACTGAGGAGAAGAGAAAGTTAAAAAAGCCAGGCAACCCCCAGCATCTCTGAAGTTTGGGACAAGCAGTTCAATTCACACAAGAAGGGAGCACAGTTCTCTGGGGTGGGTGTTATATTTTACTGAAGGCCAGGCAGGACATTCTGGAGATGTTCTGGCAGTGGCTGAGGTACTGCATGAGCTGTGAGCCGACTCACAGGCTCAGGCATGGCAGAAAGCAAAGCCTGGTCTCTGCACAGTGACCTGGATTTTCAGACCTCCTTTTTAAAAAAATAAAAACAAAAACAAAACCAAAACAAAAACCAAACCAANAAAAAAAACCCCTCTTTGTTTTCTGAGTGAGGAGAGCAACATAATCACTCTTGCCAGGATGTGCCAATGAAATGGAATAAATAGAGCACTTCTTGGAAAATATAATGACGTTATAGGCTCCACAACAGCAGTGAACTTTGCAAAGAAAGAGGTCTGTGACCTTGTGAAGCTTGGTTTTGTGAGGGTGACCTACCTATTTCCCCACCTCAATTTCCCCCCAAAACCCCACGCAGCCACCACAGAACAATTTTTGATATCCACAGGCACGCATCCCGGCAAAAGGTGAAGAAATCTAAGTGCATGTTTCATAAGCACATCAATAACCATAACCATATTCACTATGCAAAAAAAAATGAAGAACAGTGACACTTGAGTGATAAAAGACAGCGTTCTGCATACTGCTGAAGTCAAAAAGGTGAGCTGAAGTGGATTAACTTGAAATATCCACTCAGTTTCTGCTGCCTCATATTTTCAGACAATTGGATTTCTTTTTATGCAGAGAGAATTATAGATGATAGATTGCAGTTCATTTCCACTGCAGCAAATTTTTCTGGATGTTCCTCTTGTATCTGCTTAGCCCCAGTGGATGTGTTGAAGATCCTCCATGAAGTCCTTGCTGAGTGTATTTTGACTCAGAAGTGCAGTGACTTTTTCTTGCTGCCAGATCTGCTGCTATTTGATCTGTAACCTTGGTCTGTGCATTTCTGTAACTACCACAGCTTCCTCAAGATGCTTTTTCTGAATAATTGTTTTAGAAAAACATCACAAGAGGAATACTGGCTGCCTTGGTCCTTGCCACTCTGACTGTCCCTTTCATTTTGTGCTGATGCTCAGATTACAGGCCTGTAAGACTCAGCTGTTCCAGTTCATCAGGGTTCACATGGATATTTCCTTCTGTTTCAGTTAACCTAGTTTTACTCCCTCCTGCCTGACCTGGAGGTCTCAGAGAAAAACACAGTTAGCATCTCCATGTTTTGCCCACCATGTTCTGTCACATTTCAGGGCACAGACATAAAAAATCTCCATGTTCCTTTGGCGACAGACTAAGCGGTCTTGCAAGCTTTGTGAATTTAACAGATATCTTAGCCTGGAAACTGTCATTTGGCTTTGCAGATTACTGTAAATACCTTGTCAAGCTGCAAACCCATTTCACCATCCATGACCACCTGTGCCTATATCTCAGTGTTTTCTCTTATGTGTTTGAAATCTCACTTTTGCTAAGACTGTCCAGGTTGTTTTAAGAATACGAGTAGATAACAGTTTAATTATTTTTGTCTTATTTTCTTCAGTATTATTGGTGAGCCATCTCAAAATTGGACCCACTGCAAAAAATATCTACACCATGGACATCTCAAGTGTCCATGACTGCAAGTTGCCAAAGGGATTCATGCAGGCTTTTTGAATCTAGATACCCAAGAAGCAGCTACTCTTTGCCCAACAGGCTGGCAGTGGGCCTCTTTGCAGCTTCTGTGCAGCCACTGCGTTAGAATGATATTTTCCCCCTCATATTTAGATCCCACTTCATAGGTCAGCTACTCTGGAAGATGGTGTTAATTGATTGAAAATTCCTAAGAGGATCTAAATGAACTCTCTTTGCCGCTGCAAACAGCCACACTTGTATATATGATTCGACTGTTCACAGTGGGTATCGGGGAAATGCTCTTCGAAGTTTAGCTTGAAAGGGGTAGGCAACGCTGTGTAGCCACCCCATCTTCTCTTTCCTCAATCCTTTAAATGTGTCTTAATACAGACTGGCAGGCCTGTGTTGCAGCTTGTGTTACAGTGGAAGGTTGGGTAGGTGGGAAGTGAGTTGAGGCAGAAGACCAAAAGAAAAAGAACTAATGTTCACCAGCAACCATATTTTATGTTAAAACTGGAAAATGTGAAAGAAAAACACGGAATCTTGTTTCTCCTGCTTCTTTCCTGACCACTCAGAGAGAGGCTACAAAAACTGTTCCTACCAAACCTCGTTAATAATTATTCTTCCTATTTTGGGTTGCTTCTCTTCAGGGAGCAAATTAATATCAGTAAAAACTTTTCCATTCTCACAGTGCACAGAGTGATGCCAGCAGCTGTTGGAGCAGATGGCTGGTGAGAACACTCATGGTAGTGATGGTGTTGTAGGATCTGGTTCTTGTAGAGTGCCACTGCAGGTGTAGCACCTGCTGAAAGGGCCCTGGCAGGCTCCTTGTATTCCTTAGCATGACCAAAGTTGCTTCTCTTTGGAAGGGCTTCTGCAGGTGCTGAAGGAGATGTGTTCAAGAAACTTGTAGCAAAGATAATGGTCCCCTTTTAGTAATTATGTTGTGGCAGCAGGGGCAGGGACAGGGCAGGATCACTGTGCTTTGGACTATATACAGGTATATTTTTTCCCAGAGACATTGTGATGTTAGCAGAAAAAAGTTAACATGCAAAACCCCCAGTACTGGTAAGTGCTGAAGATATATTTCCTCTGTCTTTCCATCTTGCCTTGAGCTGAAATGATACCTCACTTGTACTGAGCCCCTCTTTCTCAGATATCCCAGAAAAACTGCTCCTTTTTTCTTCTCCACCTAAATTAGCTTTGCCCTGTTTCGCTGGGTTAGCAGAGCAGGAAGGAGATAAGTATGGAAAGCAGAGATCCAAGAGTGCCTATGAAAAAGTCTGGCGGTATCGTGAGTAGGCCTTGCCTGGGAATGACTGATGGAGTCTGGCAGCCTAGTGACTTACCAAAGATACACTGTCCCCGTTCCTAAGTCCTCCTATGGACATCCTTTGTGGGAAGGGTAATTGTGTATCACAATTTAACTGGAATGAGTAACAGATGATCCAATTAAACATCAAGACAGTTTGTGTTCTATAAACCAATTTGAAGAACTGCTGCTTATGGTCACCATTCCTCACTGAGCTATCATGAAGGCATTTCGGCTATTCATCACATTCACCTGCCAAAGACTCCATCAGTTGAGTGATGGATGTGACAGACAACAAGCTGGACATCACAATAATTCTTTGGCCATCTTGGGAACGAAAGATTCAAGAGGCAAGACAATATCTAATTCAACAAAGGCTAACGAAGCTCTGAAAGGTCCTAACAGAGTTTCCACTAAAAGGACATGAATGCTTCCAACAAAACAAGCAAGACCAACTGATTGTTCCCTTGACCCCGTGTGACAGAACACAAGACAAAGTTCCCTTGTCAAGCTTGTCACAGAGATGGTGCTTTTAAGGATAGCAGGGCTGTTTGAGGAAACAAAAGGAAGGAGGAGGCTAGATACAGCAGGGGATAAGTGTGGTAACCTCTCACCCTCTGAAAAGGCTGCCAAACAACAGCTGTAGATACAGGTCTAAAGCAGGGTGTTTCACTAATGTTCATCTTATTGCTTTGTCACAGAATATACACAAAAATTTTCCCAACAATGATAACAATAATGATTCTTTAGATGTATTGATATCTCATTTGTGTAATCATTTTCCATGCATGTCACTGCACATGAATTGGCATTTCTTTATTTTCTCATGCCTGGTAGGAGGGCAGTCACTGCTTTTGTTGGTCCCAGACTGTGCTTATGCTGCAACAAAACCTGTTCAATGAATGAAATTGCTCATGTGGTGAACATTTATGGAGAGTGTATGGGTTCTAAGTCAAATGGTAACACTTAGATTAAAATTTAGGTTAGATGGAAAGATGATGTTCCAGATTAACAAAAAAACCTATTCATCTTCTGATTGGAGAGTCAGTGTTCTGACTCTGCTGATTTGACAGGTTAGTGTTGTCTGACATAGCTCAAGCATGTATCCTTAGAAATCAAGATTGACAAGTGGGCAACACAGAGAGATTTCACTGCATTTTCCTCTGAAGCAGCTCAAATGAAAATCGTTACCTTCATTTTTGAGAAACTGGTCTCTCCAGTTTAATGCCTCAAAGAAGCAGTCATAGATGTTTGAACTGCATTGTATCAGAATTAATCTCCTTTCCCATACTTTGGGAACTTCCCAAAAGAGGAAGAATATCAAGCAGTTCTTGATTGCAGCTTTCGGAAGGCAGAACAGACTGTTACCTATGTGGACTGAAAGAGAAGATGCAACCATTCTTGAGGATTCTTCTTTGCTTTATAACAAGGTCTGTTCTTCTATCTTCCCTTTTAGCAAGTGAAAGGTGGGAACCTGTGGTATTACACCTCTAACAGTGGATATTTCTTGCCACCCTTCAAAAGCACTGACGATCAGCACCTGATTTTGGATTTGGACATGCACCACCAGCTCATATTTTCAAGTATGTGTGATCTTCGAAACACTAAGTGTCATAACTACTACCATATGCAGCCAGGGATGCTATTTTTTTTTAGAAATGAGCTGTGGTCTCAGAATTCTTGCATTTGTTGTCTTTCTCTCTTAAATATGTAACAGATTTTCTGTGTGTGTGTGTGTGTGTGTGTGTGTGTGTGTGCATGACTGTATGTCTTTGCAGAACTTCAAGGGAATATATGAAATAGTCAGGGACTAGGGAGCAAGGTGTTGATACTTGCTGTAATGAATTGTTCACTCTGTTTTCCTCTGTTTTGGACTCTCTCAATTAGCTCTGTCCAAACAATCTACTTTTTATACAGCTATATAGACATGGAAGAGGTCAGTCAAGTGTGCTCTAATTTCTGAACTAGTTAAAATAGCACAAGCCTCAGTAACTTCACTATCTACTCACATATTTTATGTGTGGAATTTTTTTCCCTTTAAAAGCAAAGAAAGTTTTTTCATTTTAATTTTTAAATATAATAAAATGTATTATCCTAACGGATATGTTACAACAGATTGATAAAACTTATGATAGGAAAAGAATACATTGTCATCTACAGTTTGTCAAAGATTTTCTTCTTTGAAATCAGAACTTTGTTTCAAGGAAGATTTGACATGCCTTTGTATCAGTCACGATGAAATTCAACTTTCAAGTAGATAGATTTGAATGCATGTTGTGTTATTCAAGAGATAAAAATGCATTTTGACAAATAATTTATTGATAAAAACACTGAAGTGTATTTATCTGTGTGTTTGATTTTATGGGGGCTTTTTTCAACTGTGTAGTTAATTTAGTTAAACAAAGCATATATATTGGATTTTCTAAGTTGATTTTCCTAACCAGTCATGATGGATCAGGAACTGACAGAATATCAGGGCTGGATTAAAAACAAACAAACAAAACCAACCAACCAAACAAACAAAACAACAACAAAAAAACCCCACAGTTTTGGGAGTGATTTGGTGTTGTTAAATGACACTTAGATCACTCTGGTAGCTGCAAAGAAAGCAGACATGTTGAAAGCAGTAATAGAAAAAAAAGTGACTTTAAACAAAAAACATTGAGTAAATGAAGCCAGATTCGAGTAGCAAAATGACCAAGCAAGGTGTGAGCATTGCCTTGTCAAAGCCAGTAATCTTAGATGCCATTAAATATTTAGTGTGGTCTATTTGATGAGTCTGGTCTATTTGATCTGCTTCTCACAGGCTCTTTCTTTGGGAGGTCTTTATTTATGATTTAATAGCTGTCCACGAATTTGGAACTTTAAATTAAGAGAATTAAATTTTCTTCTTCAACCATATTTGGCGTTTGATGAGTGCCTGTCTCACTTTTAATTACCAACTGCCTTAAATAACAGTAGCATATTCAGTCCACAGGCCTCTTCTGGGGAAGAGGCCTGTGATCTGTGGTGGAGGCTGAATTATAATTGCCCTGTTATTTACTTAAAAAGGGGCACTTACAGGTACATGGGAAACAGAGTCTGAGTATAAATAAATGAAACACTACTCCAGAAATATGTTTCAAAGCAAATGCCTTATAGGAAAATATCTCAAAAATACATTTCCAAGGGCATTTCTCATCTTAGAAAACAAAGTGGAGTATATCCTTTATTTCATCCTTTAAATTTTTAAATCCATGGAGCTATTTAAATTACAGTAAATTTTCAGAAGAAAACAAATGAATATTAATTTTTACAATAGGAATGGAAGATTGTCTCACTGCCCATTACCAAAGCATAGAATAAAACATTCATGTCTGAAAAAATGGTAAATTACTATTTATGACTGCAAATGAAATTCTATTCTATAATGCAGTTACTCTATTGTTTCATTCATTTATTAATACTTCCTTATTTTAACAACACCATGAACAATGTGAATGACAGATATGTTTGAACAGAATGAATGTGACCCAGCAAGCTTTTAAAAAAATTGGAAATGACCATGTTAGAAATGGAGAACTCTCTTTAGAGCCTGAAAGCTAAGCTGCTTGCCTTTTTTTTTTTTTTTTTTTTTTATCAGTGAGACGTCAGCATATGTTTTCAGTATTCAATTGAAGCAAGGTAGGAAAAGCTATGGCCCATAAGAAATGTTTTTCAGATACGAGTCCATATCATCAGATTTATTCTTCAGAGTTGTACCTTTTTCAGTGGTTTCATCAACAGAATCTTGGGGGTTTTTCTGTCTGATTGGTTGGTTCTGTATTTTTCTTTACCCTGTAGCTCTTTATAAACCCAGGTGAGCTTATAAATCATTCTGCAATTGAAAGGCAATGTCTGATACTGTAAGCAGTTTCTCAGTGGAGTTCCCAATGACCTTATTGATTCAAGCCTTTATCAATATTTTCTTGCTATCCCACCGATTTTCTTGATATATGGGTTTTCTGACTAAGAGGCCTTAGAGTGCTCTGAGGCTCACTGGTATTGTATCTAGTCCATAAACAAAGACCAGTGTCCCATGTAAATCTAAGTAAATTTTTATTAAGGTTATTCTGGAAAGGTCTCCATTTCTTAACTCAGTAAACAAGTTCCCTGGAATGGCTATGACAGATATTTACCTCACCCACTCAGGACAGTGCATTAAAACCCCCGTATAGCCTTTTGCTCTGAAAATGAAATCAATATGTAGATGGAATTATTATTATTCTGTGTTAGTAGTGATGACCAGAAACTTTATCTGTCTCAGACAGGTAATTCTGGGGAGAAAGCTCATATTTTTTTCATAGTTCTAATGATCTATGCTAGCATAAAGTCAGCTTAATCTATTACCTAGCTGGGGGATTGAGTAGACCTTTGGAGAGAATCGATAACAGAATACCTGCATACAAGTACTAGATACCACTCAGCTGACTATATTTCAGAACAATCTCTAGGCTGCTTTCAGCTGCAATGGGAATTACTACTATTAGAAGGCAGAAAAAGTGGCAAAGCCTAGTTTTACTTGATTCTTAGTTGTTCTAAGTACATATTAACTTTAGCTATAAATAAAAGGAACATTTTAAGATGGTTGTGGTGTATATTTAGTATCCAGATTTCAGAGTTCCCAAAGCAATAGGCATAAGTTTATGTGCCAACCTATCTTTCCTGCTGAGATCCTACAAATCTTAGGATGTTTAAGCCTTCTATTAGCACTTCCAGAGGTATTAGAAGAAATTTGCTCAGTTTGCATGGTGATATCTATTTGATTTAAAAATAATTATTTTTTCCTCAAGCAGTCAATGCCTGGGCAGGATGACTTCTGAAAACTCTTCTGAACAAACTCTTTTGAGGACTCTTTGGGCATCTCTGCTCACTTTTAAATAGTCGTTGATTGCCTCAGTCTACTGTCCACTTATCTGCAAAGTATACATAATGTAGACACATAGTCACAAATACTAGTCATGCCTCAAGTGTCCATGACTGCAAGTTGCCAAAGGGCTTCATGCAGGCTTTTTGAATCTAGATACCCAAGAAGCAGCTACTCTTTGCCCAACAGGCTGGCAGTGGGCCTCTTTGCAGCTTCTGTGTGTATGCCAATAAGAGTCAAAGTTTTTTTTTTTTTTTTGCCTCGAGTATGTCAATAAGAGTCAAAGTTTTTCAGTACTTTCAGCCAAAAATCAATCATCAAACCCACTGTATTAAATGTTCTTGCACCAATCTAAGTGGACAACTAATGTGGAAAGATACAAATTCATAGATTTTTGTCTGCAATATTTTTTGCCAGAGGAGTACTTTGGAAGAGTGTTTTATTTTACAGCATCCCTTACACAGGGCATCTTTGTATGGAGTGTAACAGAGCCTGACATCTGAATCCACTCGGTTCCTGGCAGCGCTGCGGTGTCAGGTACCTGAAGCCATCTCCTGGTTACTGCCGGGTGAAACCCAGAGCGATTTCTTTCAGCAGCTGAACTCCACTCGACAGAATCTGTTCTTCTCCAGCCGGACTTTGGCCCCTGTGGAGGCTGATTCCCGCCAGCTCTCCCCGGGCATCCCCCGGCGCGGCGGGCGGGCGCTGTGCTGCGGGCGGGAGCGGCTCAGCACCACGGCCAGCGCCCCGCACCCGCCGCCGGAGCCCAGGGAACCCGGGAGCGCGCAGGAGTCGCAGGAGAGAGAATTCCTGCCCCCGTGCTGATGCTTTCTATGGGGACCAGACGCCAAACAAAAGGTCAAAGCATGATATTTGACCCCCTCAACTATATTTTGAAACGAGGAAAGGACAAAGCTCTTTCAGTCACACAAGTGGAATAGAGAAGACATTTCTGCATTACCATCATGCTTCTCACACTGTTAGATTGAAAACAATAGGTGCAGCCATAGGTTCCTTTTTCCTCCTCATTACAGTAAGTGGCAAATTTTTTTGTCTGCTGAGGGCAAAGGTAACTGCTGCTGAATGCCAGACCTAGTGTTAAATTAAAGAGCTGAAAGAGAAGAAGTATAAAGGGGAGGAAGGGACGCATTATGTTTAAAAAGATCCATTCTATATTTCACCCCAACTCCCAGCGAAGAAACGTGACGGATGACATCCCTTATTGTGATGGCGCAGGTTCTGCAGTGAGACTGATCCGCAGCACTTCTATGTACGTCCTTGGAAGTGAGCAGGAAAAAGTTAGTGAACTACTAAAAAAATGCAGAAGTACAACCAGCATCGACTCTTGCTTTCAGCCAAAAGAGGAAGACAGAGACTGGATGTACTCTAAGACTCAGGATTGCCTGAAGTACCTACAGGACCTGCTAGCCTTGAGGAAAAAATATCTTGAAAACATCAATAACTTGAAATCCATGCATATGGCTGCAGATTCTCCAGCCTCCACAAGATCATCTAAAACTGGAAAAAAGTCATTTCTTCCACTTCCTTCCAAAGAGTCTTCTAAGGTAATTTCCAAGAACTTTTGCCATGTGCTTAGCCTTAAGCAACAAAGTCATCGGAGTTATATCACCTGTATTGATTTTCTCCTTTATTGCTTTCAGCCACTTGTCAGTTTACTGTCACATCATTTGAAATGTTGCTAAATATCTTAAGATTCTTTCTAAGTAGTGTAAAATTAGGAATGGGTGACTGGTCATGGAAAGAAATGCATGTCTATGTTTGAGGGGGAAAATGTTGGGAGAGAGAAAGTAGGAAAAAGAAAAAGTTAGGAGAGTATGGAAAAGATGTTATGAAAGGGCAAGCTTTGATAGACTACTTAGGTACCTCAGAGTCCTTCACTATGATTACTTATAGCTGTTAATGACTGACAAATGCAGTAACCCCTGGATTTCCTGTCAGTCTTCTTATTGACAAAATTATTTATACAAAATAATAATAAATTCACTGAAACAAAGAGGATTTTTTTCTGAGTGGTTAGCTAACTTGTCAGTGTTACATTTAGCATCAGTGCAAGCTCTACTAGTAGGATGTGGGGCATGAGGAACTCTTAAGCATTCCATTCTCTGTTCATTAATAAGTTGGTGGGGTCATTTCTAGAGAGTGTAATTCTTCACCTTTTACTGTAACGATACTACTACAA
>WBMY01003455.1:67802-85861 GCA_013397315.1 Donacobius atricapilla | reverse complement strand
AAAAAAAAAAAAAAAAAAAAAAAAAAACCAAAAAAACCCCAAAACAAAACTGGAATATCATCTTTGGTGCAGATTATTTTCATGAATCCTAGAAATAAAAGTTTCATAGGTTTGCACGTCACTAGACAGCTCAGTGGTTACTTTGACTCTAGACTTGATTCAGTGAGGACAAAACAAAGGACTGCAGGAAGTGGGATGATCTGTTCAGGTAACATGACTGCAAATGACTTCAGCAAGAGACTCACAGGTTATCCAGCGCAGTCTTTAAGCTGGATAATAATGGGAATGGTGAGAAGGAGGGGTGTATGGCTAAACTTACTGATTAGGCCAGGTTGACTTTAAATAATGTTGCTGCCATATTTAGATGTTCTGTCACAGCAGAAAGTCTGAATTGTTTATGAACTTCTGAGATTTGCCACTGAAAATACTGCTTAAGAAAAACACCAAAAGCTTGTTTTTTGGCAAACGATTGGTTCTCCCACAGTCTGAGGCTAAGGGTGCTGTCATCTGACTTTGGCCAGCTAGCCCCTGTGTATGAACAGTCCTGATACTGACTGGCATGCTCACTCCATAAGCCATCCCCTTGGAAACAGACAGGAACATCAGGAGGGTTATGTCATCCATATGAATCATTCTTGCCAACACAAATGGCAGGGTCACAGCTGCACACCTCTGGCTTTTTAGGGAGAGGTCAAGAAGACATTTACAAGATTCAGACTACTCTTCCTAACTTCCTAACACATTTTAAGTTCATAGATTGCAAGGTTTGTGTTATGATCAGGCTTGAATGATTTTGTCTCAAGCTACCTGTTCTTGTTAAATTATCTGTCTGTGGAAATTCACTTCTTTATCTAACCTGCTGCATGATTTTTGGGAAGGCAGTTTGTCCAGACAAACCTGTCCTCATGGGAGTTTTGATCCAAAGATCCCTGGGTCCTGGACTACAGACTGACCATGGATTCAAAATGTGTCACTTGTGTCTAGTGGAGAAAGGAATAGAGAGGTGGGTCAGATGCTGGGAGCACATAGGTATTTCTTTAAAATGCCTTTTAACCAATAAGGGCTTAGTCATAATAGCAGTCACTATTTCCAGTAGATGCGTGGTAGCAGTTATCTTTTAACACTTCTGAGAATGTCAATCAACCCATAATGTCAGGAGGGGAACCTGCTAGTTCATCTGTCTGCCTCCACAGAACAAGGAACAGGCTGGTCCTTCAGAGGTGTGACATGGCACTTATCCTATTCTCTCACTGAAATGCAGGGTAGCAATTTTCTGAGCTGGTATTGCAGCCCAACAATATACCTGACTTGGACTAGCAAAGAAAATAAATATCCCTTCATTAGGTAGAGCCTGGCAAGAATTATTCATCCCATATGTACTTTCAGAATCAGTAACCAAGGTTTTATGACTGCTTCAGCATTTATAGATAGGCATTTGCTTTTTTTTTATTAAGACGGGCTCCTAATTTCATACTGTGTGCCTTTCCTGTGGGAATTATCACAGTGTTGAATGACTCATATTTTAGCACACACCATCCTTTTTCATTTCAAAAAGACTTCAGCAATTTAGATCTGGATTAATTTCACCTAACCTAGGCATTTTAATAAGATGCTTAAATTAGTAACAAAGTTACCCCTCAATTCCTTTTCAGCTGAGAGAAAGAGCTGCCTGCAGAGGAGGGTTCAGCCTACTTAAGGCCTGACTCATCTTCTGAAGATACTGTAGCCCAGCATTAATTACAGAAGGAACCCTGCATGACTACATTTCTAACGTGTGTCTCCTTAGGAGCCTAGTGCTGGGTGGAATAAATTTGGCCACAAAGCCCAGTTGTGACTTAGCTACCCAATTAAATAGCCTGGTACATGGATTCTGAGGGATTTTGTAACACCAAAGTGCTCAATTGGAAGATATTTGTTGAACTTGCAATAGGATGGATATTTGTTAGACTGCTGTCCTGCTTTCTTTGATTTCTACACTGTGGAGTAGTCTGGACTTGTGTTTCTTTTCTGACAGCCTGAGTGTGGCATCAAATACGTCTTTCGTATAGAGTTTGCTCATTAAAAAATCATTGTACCCAACCCTTGGCTAGCTTTTTTCTCCTTTGTCTGATCAACAGGCTTCCACGGAAAGGAAAGGCCCACAATCCAGTTCAGACATAAGAGAAGCAATAGCTTTCTTTGACTCAGTCATTGCAGGCCTGGATTCAGAGAGACAGAGGGGAGTTCCTGACGTGGATCTGCCAAATGTGGATGTTGATTTTGATGGTGCGGTATAAACCAGCCAAATGTTTTTTGGTGTGCAGAGGGTAGAGGGAGGAGTGGCATCGTGAGATCATGTTTGTTTAGTTAATTTATTTAATTAATCAGTTGTCCTCTAGTTTCACTTCCCCAGTCTAGGACCATTACATACAATATGTGAAATTACAGTAAGACGTCACTTGTTCCCTGTTGAATGGGTGTAACTATTTTATGTGGTCATTACACGGCAAAGGTAGCATGTGCAGGGTTGGAATAATGTTTGCCTTCTGCTCAGGGCTGAGCTCCACCCTTGCATTTCTACCTCCAGCTGTCTTTGGAGAACTATAAAAATTATAAATGTATTTTTTCTTCTTTTTTTTTTTTTTTGAGATATGGCTGAGTAACTCCTTTCCAACTATCAAAAGAAGTCATTTAATGATTTAAATAACTGGAGGTTTCCATCCAAAAGGATGGGATTGCCCAAAGAAATGAAGATGTGCCAATCTAAGATCATCATCTCTCCTGTATAATCAACAGAGGGATATAGATATTTCTCACCTTTGCTTGAGGCTGAGGTGAATATCTGAAGCAGGTCATTTTAGCTGTGCCCAAGGAGTGTATTTGAAGTGACTAGTTCTCACATACATATTTATGCTGCAGGTGTTGAAATTCTAGATAAAATGAATCTCATCCCAAGTGATATCCTGCAGTGAAACAAGGTTTGCCTGTTGACCTTACCTCCAGGAAGAACCCAGCAAGCATCCTGTTCCCTCACTGTGCAGATAAAAATGTCACTGACAAACTGTTAATTCCAGATTATCTTCTGTCTTTCAGTTGCTACCAGTACAAGTGAACACAGTTTGCATTCAAACTGGATCCTTCGTGCTCCCCGGAGATACTCACAGGATACTGCCCAAGCAGCTAAGGCTGCAAACCAATCTCAAAGAAACAGTCAGCGGAGAACCACTGGCTCTAGGAAAAGGTTGGAAAGGCATCCCATGTACTTGCCCAAAGCTGTGGAAGGGGCATACAGCACTTTAAAATTTAAGCCTAAAACACGCAAGAAAGAATGTTAAAAGAAGAATGTTCTCTTTTCACTTGAAGACATGAACATGTGAAATAGGGCACATAAGACCTGAATTTTTATTTTTTTTACCACTTATCCATCACTTATACTCTAGAATTGACCTGTGCAGCCACTGAAGGTTCTTCATGGGGGGGACGTGTATTAAGCCATGGCTATTCCAATGTTGGACTCAAATGAGGGTTTAACTCATCAAATTTTCTGTGCCTAACAATACTGCTTTGTCATTCAGTTTGGGGGGGAACTCCAGCTTGACAAGCCTTTTTTCTAGCGCTGTTACAGAAAGCGATGATTCAGAGATTGCCCGGTGCAGTTATTTTTCTTCTGACTCCAATACTGCAAAGCAGTTCAAAGAATTCAGCGAATATGTTGGAGCTGTTGCATCAGTGTTTCCAATGTCAGAGCAGTGAAGCAGAATTTTCTCCTGTTGCTTGTGAAAATTTGTATGTGCCATCATTGACTCTGTTCTCAGAGTATACAGCAGCCCCAAATACCCTCAGTCTGCAGTACAAGCAGGAAAGAGCTGCAGAGAGGGAATCAGCATTAGAAACTTGTGTTTGGGGGAATAGCGTGCTCCAGTGTTTTGTCTCTGCTTGCTATTGGAAATGGTTCTGTTGTTGGATACATCAAAATATTCACTGCATGCAAATATGTGTGCAACTTTTTTCATATGGTTACACCACGTGCTAGTTTTCATCTATTTTAACACCCAGCTGATGCATCTAGGCACCCCAGTGTACACTAGAAAAGCTTAAAGTCATGGAGAGCATTTTGTGAATAAATTGGAGCAAAGGTTGTTCTCAGGGGCAGAAGACAACTTGCAGACAAAGCCACCACATCACCTTTAGATTATACCCAATATTTGGAATTCTGCTACTCCATCATTAAAGACAATATATTAGGATGAATTCAGTCTAGAAGTGTTCCTCTTCATCTTAGAGGTAATATGTATTCCATGTGATACTTGGAATTAGTAAGACCCATGCTCTGCCTATTTTAGCCAGCTCATATTTTGTCTTAAGAATTTACTAAGGTGTTTGGGAGCAAGCTTTTGCTTACTCTGATTTTTTTTCATCTGGCATCATTCAGCTGGTGCTGGACTATGACAGATGGATCATGGCAGCACTGGTATGACAAGCTGATGATTTGCTAGTGTTTTCTTGTTTCTATGATCAGTAGTTTTTGTGTCCACATGCTTGGATGAATTTCCTAAGGCACTGGCCATCAATGTAGCCCATCTGATATACCAAAACCTCCATAAACCTTGTGCCTTCACACAGAACATTTGGCAGGTGGTAATTATTGTTGATCTGTGTTTCCAGTCTATGGGACTAAGTTATTCAAAAAGCATTTCTGCCATGGGTTGCAAGTATCTCTCCAAACTTAATGATCCAGGCCACTTTCTGTCATAAGATAGGAAAGTGCCAAAAGACCATATGTTCCTCAATTCAGAGCTGGCATCTCCTGTTTGATTAAAGCATTTTGATTCTTTTTCTAGTGATATTTGCGAAGGGAAGGGAAGGGAAGAATTATTCCTGTAGCACTTCAATTCTGGAGGTGCTTTTGCTGCTCTTGGCCTAGTTAGCATCCTCCTAAGAATGACCAATTTAAACAACATAATTGATATGTATTCAAGAAGAGTTTAAATTAGGGTCTAGGTTTTGTCTCTCTGCTGTTGGTGCTTTTCACAAATCTGTATCCTTTCCATTGTGTTGCTGCCTTCGTAGCAGTCCTGTACTGTCTGCCCTGAGCTGAATGCCCTTAAAACTATTCTACCTCTGAATGTGATCGCCGAATTCCACTCAGCCAGGTGGGATAGCCAGAGCACAGCATGTTCCAAACACACCCCTAGGTTCTGGCATGCCTCAAGTCTGCAGTTCTCTGTATGTGTGAAAGAAGGGGACAGTGCTTAAAGCTGTCCATTTTTGGCAACTGTGTCACCCTGAAGCTCTTCTCCAAACAGAATTTCATACTGAAGTTGCTGAGGAACATTTTTATTGAGTGTGTGAGCATCGTTTTGCTACTAGAACCTGCAAGATGGATGGGTGCTGACAGAAAATCTCACCATCTTGTTTGAGTTACTATAACAGAATTAGGCATGTGCATAATTAAAATACTGATGAGAAGAAAGAAGAAAAGGATTCCAATGTTCTTCTGCCCTGGGCTGTGTTTCATGTTCATAGTGCCAAGGTTTTATGCATTGGAGTAACTGATCTCTTTGCTATTGTTTCAAGAATGCATTTTGATGTGCAGAACCAGACTGCTTCAGCATGTGCGACCTTCTCTGTAACCTCTTGTCTATCCTTGTAAAACAGACACATCTCTGGTCATCTGGCAGAGACAGAGAGTGAAGGGTCCCCCTGCTGTCCAGCACAGAAGCTTCAGTGTGAAACTGGGTTTGCTTTTGTGAATAAGAATCAAAGGGGGGAAAATAAGATTCATAATTTCTGTTTGGATTCTGTGGGGTTTTTTCCCCTTTTCCTTAAGTTCACTTCAAGCCAGTCATCATCTTAGGAAATTGTAATTAAGCACGCAAAATAAACCAGTTTTTCTCTGAGAACATGTTCTATTATCTATCCCATAAATGCAGGCACATTCCTTCTTCTTCTAACATATTAGCCCTTGTATGATCCTCACTGAACATGGCTCAGCTCCAACAGAGCTATGGAAAGCAGTCCCTACATCTTAGGGCACTCTCTGGGGAGGTGGGAGCTGAGGGTTCAAGGGGCTTGTGCTACCTGTGCTAGAGCAGGCAGTTAAGAAGAAAGGGAGCAGGAGAGAGGAAACGGGAGCATCTCCATCCCCAGTGTCAGCTGCCTCCTCAGAGAAGGATTTAGTGTGAATGGCAGCACCCTCTGTATTAGCCCAAGACAGAACCCTGCCCCTGCCTGGCACTGGCTCACCCTAGGCAGCTTTCTACACAGTTTCCAGGAGCAGTTAGTTGCCCTACAGAAGTGCTCCCCATCTGCACTGAATCACTCCTTCACGGCTTTTCAGGCAGAGCTCTCTGCATGGACGCTGAAGGGTTTCTCTCTGTTATGGGTATGTCCTCCAAATGACCTTGGTGCAGAATGCAGTTATTTCCAGGCATTGCATCCTAGAAATTAGGCACCTACTAGAGGTGCTCTGACAATGCCAATCACACAGAAGAGTTGTTCATGACCAGCAGAGCTCCATATGACCTAGATCTTTTGGAGAGATTATTAGTCAGCCCTTTGAGTCATGCCCCCAGCCCATGGTAATGACGGGCATCAACCAGGAGCTCTATCGATCAAGGCTGCTGTGTGCATGTGTTCCCTGCAGCACAGATCCCCAAAAGCTCTTTCCCAGAGTGCACTGGAATAATAGGCAAGATCTTTGTGAAAACATATTTTGTTGTTTCAAATCCAGCTCAGTTGAAGTATTAGGATATGTCAGGCCCCTCTAGCTTGTGTCATTGCTGAGTACTAGCTCTGAAGGGGCCCTGGCTACAAATTTCTGTGACACCCCATCCCCAGCTGTTTTTGAGAAACTAAAGACTCTATGTACAAGAATACAGCAACTGGAGAGAGATGAGGTCTGTTGAAGAAATCATGTCCTGGAGGATTCAAAATAATTTTGTTCTTATGTGTTGAGCAACTCAGTATAATCACAATGCATCTAAGTGAGGTGAAATTGTAAGGGTCTTTGGCAGAAACAGAAGAAATACAGGCAGCTAATGGAAAGTTGGCAGCTGGACAAGATGTATGCTCTGGTTTGAATCTTGCAGTGCCATAAAGTTATGATGAAGGCAGAAGGTGTCAGCATTGCCTTGAGTAATGCAGGAAGTCCTCCAAGGTAATGCATAGAAAAGTACATGGTTATCTACTGCTTCAGCTTTGAGGGGGTGCATTAAAAATATTAGATTCACACCTAGTGGGAGTCTTGAAAATTTTCACAGCTGTAGGGTCAGTTTGTTGTGCTGCTTGGGTAAATTTGGGAGAGTGCCTCCTGTGATTTGGTGGTGGGGCAGGTCCACAAGGAGATGAAAACAACACAAAGCTGACCAGTCACAGCAGGCTGTGTTTAGGAGGCTTTTGCCAACTTTTGGACCTGTAGCTCTGAATTATGCCCATGCATAAAGTCAGTGGAATGACTCCTTAACTATTGTTAAAATAGCTAAGCCTGTTGTTTGATTAGCAGCAATTTAGTGCATGGTGACAAGTTTTCTACTACTAGGCTTGTCATATTAAAATACTGTCCATCTTTTTATAAGGCAAGACCAGGCATCACCACCCAAATGTCTCAGTGACTATGATACCCCGACTCCTCACAGAAGATGAGGTAACCTATTAGAGAAAATATAAGAAGAATTTATGGAATTAAAAGTGATGTATTTCACCCTTTTATTAAAGTGAGATTGAGAAGGGAGCACGACTTTACTGAGAAGCTTATGGGTACTGATAGGGAGACATGGCACATAACACTGAAGTAGAATGTGCGACTGAGCACAAAACTTACGCAATTAAGTGCTGGGGACTGTCACTTACAGCATCAGCTCTTGAAGATTTCTACAAAAGTAGCTAAAACTGTGCCTTGGCCACATGGTGGCAGTTAATTCCTAGCTATTCTGCAACACTCCTATTTCTGCGAACAGCAAGAGGACGGATGATGAAAGTAAAAGGGAGGTTTTGTCCTGCTTGCTCAAGAGACAGACAGCGGGTGTATCTGTTATTCACTTCTGGGCTCCTTACTTCCCAAGAAGTTGTTTGGCCGTTTCCAATCAGCGTTAGTTCTTTAAACGAGTTTACTTTCCCAGGGAGATGATTTCCTTAGGATATAAACAGCCATGACATCATAGGGGACACTGAGACCTCAGTAAATCGTGGCTGAGATGGTGACCACTTGCCTTTGACTGTGTCTGGAAACAAATGGGCAAAGTAATGTCATCACTAGGAATAATGCCCTCTAAGGTACAGAAAATACAAAGATGAATTTAAAATAATAAGCAGAGGAATTTAGGATTCAGAAGTTCAGTCATGAGATAAGTCTGAGCTAATGATTCTGACCTGATTCTGGAGTTTCTTCTAAGGCCCAGGAGAATCAATATATGAGGTTTCAAGCTTCTTGGGGCTTGTAATGGTGTTATTCCAGAATCTGCTAATCCAAGTAGTTTGGTTAGTCAAAATCTAACCTACTCCTGCTCCTGCATCAGCTGCTGCTGTGTCTTCCAGGGGTACGTTTATATTTAGGGTATGAACACTAAACGTCTAGATTTTTTTCCTCTGTTTTATGCCAAAATACTAATTTAAAGGAAAAAAAAGGAAAATGTCTTTGCACTGCTTATGACTACAAGTAAGCAACAGCAGATTTAGATGGCTCTGTGGTCTCAAAATGTTCAGACTAATTAGGTTCCCTGCATTAAAAAGGCCCATCAGCCCTGGCACAGCTCACATGCAGGCTCTCAGTCTGTGCTTGGTTGTGGCTTGATGTGACACTGAGTCCTTTGTAACTGACAATAATTATGCTGCCATCATATTCAGGTATTTGCATGTGGAACAGCAAGGGGAGAAGGGGCTTGATCAAGAATAAACATGCTGCTCCTAACTTAGAGCTAGCTTTAGTATCACTCACTGAGAGAACTGATTCATAGAATTCTTACTCTTGTTTAGCTTCACTTTTCAGTTTCCAATATGCAGACTTAATTTTACCACCCTCACATCAGGGATACAGATCACTGCTGTGCCAGGAAAATGAGGAGACCGGTGGAATGACTCTGGTGCAAGCAGAGTTGACCTGTAATTACAGTAGAATAAACCCAAGTGAGTATTTTTGGGGCAAGATTTGCAGTCACCCTAAGAGGGATTTTCAAAAGGCATGTAACTAGCATCAGTGGGAGTAAAGTGACTCTGACAAAAGCACTGGTGCCTGACTGCTTCTGGAAAAGCTGGTCTGAAGCCAAGCTTGAGCAAACACAACTTCACTTCTAGGAATTAAATTAGACTCATGAGAAGTCCAGAATTAGCCCAGTCTGTCTGCCTATAAGCCTACTAACTTTAAGCCCTGGAGTTGTGTCATTCTGAGAGAAAGGACTGTCCCACACCTCTGTCAGATTGCTGCTCTCTTCCTGCAGGGCTGTGGATGTTACTGATCTTCCCATTTAATTTGAGTCCCAAGAATTTGTTGACAATGTTCCTCAAAGTTCAGTTATTCACAAAACCAGAATTTGTATAAATGCTTTGTGAATTTGAGAATGCTGCTGCTCTTATATTCACACAGCTATGTCTGAGGGCTCTTGCAAGAGGCATTCAAAACTGATGTACTATCAAAACCCCAAACAAACAAACAAACAAACACAAAAAAAAAAAAAAAAAAAGAAGAAGAAAAGAAGAAAAAAGAAAAAAAGAAACATCCGCTGTGCCAGAGCAGCAATGAGCAGAGGAACTTTGTTGCTGCAAAGAGAGGAGAGGAGAAGCTGCAAGCAGACCGTCTAACCCAGGTGAACTTACAGAATCACTGTTCAACATGAAAATACGAGGTGAGAGAACAAAAATCCAACAGCAAGATTTGAAAGTCAGATAAAAATGCCAATTTTTGTGCGATTTTCCCAAAAATACCAGTTTCCTTTTTCTCAAATCTGTTTTGAGATCCATTAATTTCCTTTTTTTTATTCTGTCAGTAGTTCAGTTATATGGTTCAAAAAAGATTCAAATTGCCCAGAGACTATATTCTTGTAACTGCCTTTAGTCACACTTTTCCTTCAAAATTTTGCTGTTTTCTTTATGGGAACCTGAATTACTGATGTTATGAATTTAGGACTGGGGGTCAAAATGAGCAGAACTATTAAAAAAATGAATGTACACAAAAATGAGGGCACTCTTGTTTTTTAGGGGCTTGCCAACGTGCTTTAACTAGAATTTCATGAGCTCTGTTTTTCCCTTTTTATTCCATGAGGTACAATATGTGTTTTCCCTTCCTTTAGTATGGATTTATCAATTTACGCCTGAAATGTCATTAAAGAGACCTTTTGCAAAGAGATCTGTAAAACACTTGTGTGTTTTATCCTCCAGAAGAGAAGTACTGGTCCAAATGAAGATTTTTATAATGGAGTCAAAGGCAGTTAAAATCTGACTACGTGGTGAGAAGAATTATCAATAGAATTGGGGCCCCAACAGCTCTGCACTTCACAATTATAATTAATTCTGAGCACCTTGTGTCAAAATTCAGTGTTGAATCATATCCCCATGGAAGTTGAGTGACTTGTTCTCAGTGTGAATCAGGAAAGAACTCAGAAGAGGCAAAGACATCTCACATCAGTGGTGGCAGATTCATTTGCCCATAAGATTAATAACGCCTTTACCTATTGCCACATTTGCCTTTGCCTGTCACCACATTTGCCTTTCCTCTCTGGGGAGGGGATGTGTCAAATGTGATAAAACAGACTTGTTCATTTGGCCAACCTGTGTGAGGAGGCAGCAAACAGCTGACAGAGACCCACTTGGCTCAGTGGTGACCCTCCACCCTCTCCTAGGTAGAGGAAAGCAGTTAGCCAATGCCACACCAAATGCCAACAATCCTTTGAGGGAGATGATCTTGACTAGAAGAACTTCCTGAGCCAGAGAAGGGGACTCTGTGCAACTCACCCTGTGCTGTGGCGTGGGAGGGTATTTCCCTGTGTTGGGAAATTCCCCACTGGGAAACTCATGCAACTCATCTCTCCACAGTCCTGGTTCATTGACAGGAAGGATGATTTCAATTAACAGACCACAGAAAGTACATTTTTAGCTCAAAAAAAATCCTCAAGGAGTTGATAGCATGTCATTAACTGAGCTCATTACTTTTGGGGCATGTTCTTATTCAGCAGAAACCTTAAATAACAGGCCCATAGCAATGTACAGATTAACAGTGATGATACTTAGGTAAAAATCAGTAGTTCTGTATCTTGCTAGTAACTTTTGAAACAAGAGTTTCTGTGCCTGCTAGGTGGTTTGTACAGCACACAGTTCTGTTCCTCAGGAAGGAATTTCCATCCCAACATTGCTTGACTTAATTATTAATATGAAGACTAAACACAGACAGATGGCAAAATAAACTCTGTTACGTTGGTGTGAATCTGAAGTTCCTTCCACCGGCATAACTGGGCGCAGATATTGAGCCAAAACATATAGAAAGCTCTTGATGTGAGCCTGAGATGTCACACTTTGCAGAAAAAGAGACCTGAGAGTCAAGCTCTTGGCCTCTGGGGCCCGTATATCAAACCAGAGTGGATGGTGACATTTGTAGAGATTTTCTGGCTCTTTTCAGCATGCAGACACATGCTTAAGTTGGGCCTCACTCTCGTTTTTTTCTGGATCTGGCAGCTTTCTTTCTGTGCTGAGCTGATAGTCGTTTTGTCTTTCAGATGTTTACTTGTGTTGTGCCTGCAAGCTCGCCAGAAACACTCAGGCTGTTCTGCCTGGGCTCTGATTTTTTGCTCTCAGCCTCTGGAATAGTATTGCATGCAGTGTGCTTTATTTCTCCTTCCCCCAACCCCTGCCCCTCACCTCCCACTACAACTGTATTTCTCTGGTAATGGCTTATTGCACTAATATCAGGAGAACAGGAGGAAAAATTTAATGATAGGTGTAGGCAAAATACAAGAGCTTGCAGGGAAAGTGGACTGACTGATACAAGAATTTTCTATGAGGTATAAAAAATTGCAGATGTGTGAACTCTTCTTGACATGGTACACGGGCTCCTCTTCAATCTGTCTAACTCTGTCTGGAGTGACTCTTACCAGCTAAGGACTTGTGCATACAGCACAAGCCATGGCTCAGCTCTCTGTGCAGTCACCAGAGGCTGCTCACCATTCATGTAGGATGTTCATCTCGGGGGTAGGATGGGTAGGATGAATCACCTTCTCAAAATACCATTCTCTTACAACCCATAAAGGGCTCTAGCCAATTAACTCTGACTACATGCATGACTTCTAGCAATCCAGAGGCAGGTGAAATGAATGGCAAACCTTTTCTTTGCAACATGTGATATGTCAGAGCAACTCAGCCGGACTGTAGCCTAAATATACCTCTGTCTCTCCCCCTGCAGTTTTTGTGCAGCTTTGTTGATGCTTACAGGATATTTAGAAAACAACTGAAAATTAAATCAGTGTCAGTTGCTGCACTGGGAAGGTGTTTGAATTTACTCCTGGCTGTTTTATGCCATTGGTATTGAAGATCTAGAAAGCAATCACGGAGTGTCACTAGGAAAATAGGAGTGACATCTATTTATTTATTTCAAACTGGGAATCCAAACTCTACTTTTGACATCTTGGTGTTAACCACTCATATAAATTCATGCTACCTCTGTTTTTTTCTCAGCCTTTCCCTGCTCCCACTGGGCCAGTGACTCTTTCTTACTCAGGTTTTTGTAGCATCTGACACACCAGGACCAAGGTCTTGTCTGAGCCCTCTGGAAGTTGCTCAGATGCAGAAGATGCAGAGGGACACATGCTCTGATGAATGACTGATGATTCTGTGTAGTTTTTTATCTATGGCATGGATCGATCTTCTTTCTCAACAGGGGAGGAGAAGAGAGCTCTGCACTGAGTTGAAAATACATAGGGTAAAAGAGATAAGATTCTCTAAATAGATAAGGCCAAAGGACTACATTTTCTTTCCTCCTATGGTTATTTTTTCCACTTGTGTTTCTGTTTGAGGAATCATACCTCCTGGAGAAAGCATGAAGGAACCCTTGCATACCCACTGTGTTCCCCTCAGCCTATCACTCCAAAGACCTATCGACAGGGATTGATCCAATTTTCTTATTTTTCCTTGGAAATTGCTTTTATAAAATCAATAAATTTGCAGAATGCTGTGTTCTGCTTTCTGTCTCCCCTCTATCCAGTCCTATCACTGGCATTTTCAGAGGGAACTGGATTGGATTATTTTGCCTGTATGTTACCTTATTGCGCTCCATATTCTTCAGAACCCAGGCAGGAATCAGAAATATCTTCATGACTTGTGCTCAGTATGATGATGTTACTGAGTCAAGTAGCACATGCAAGTAAGGAGAGACATTTTGCTCCTCCTTCTCTATGGCTTGGAGAGCACACCTGTGCCAGTGCCTCCTGGCAGACCCTGCTGTCAGACCAAGATGTTGTTAGGAAGTTCAAACTTCTGTATGTCAGTGTCCACACCTAAGTTAGGAGCCTAAGCTCCAGAATGATGGAGATCTAGTCAATGGATCAGGTGAAGTCTATGGTTATTCAGCTGACCAGATGTATACAGCTCCTCCAGGAATGAAGTAACTCCACAGACCCTGTCTGCTCATTCAGGAGGGCTCAGATTCAGGTGCCTTTAAGCCTGTCCTAGAGGCTGTCCCCGCAGAGTGATGGAGACATGGACATAACTACTCAGCACCTGGAGAGCACGACACCTCTGTGTGAAGAGGCAGTCCTTGTTCTCTGAATCCACACTTGCACAAGATCCACAGCCTTCCCTGTTTCTCCCTGTAGACAACCAAAGCTCATGAGAGAGAAGCAGCCCTTCTGTGGGGCTTGTCCCAAACTACCCTTGATTTTCATTAACAATATCTCAAAATATAAATAGAAATCTCCGTGAAGCAAACAGAGGAAGGGGATGCCTCATTCCAGTAGGTTAATTTATTTTCCTGATCTTTGCTCAAGATATATCTCCTAGGTCAAACAGGTAGCATGCTGATTCCACCAGCAGCTTCTATGTCCAAGCTTTTCTTAGTTCCTCTAGGCCTTTGGAAGTTCTGCTCTGAATGGATGCACTATCTTTTCATAAGGAAAAGAAGACAGACAGAGCAATGCTTCTTCCCTGCTCTTTTTTTTGGGGGAGGCCTTTGTGATGTTATCCCAGGCAAGTGCTGTCTCACTTGTACTGCACCTGGCTAGGCACGCCCTGACAATCTTTCTTTGAGGAGAACTGAGTGGAGGATACTTGCTGAGAAAGAGTAGTCACATGCAGGAATTCACAATGCAAAATACTACAGTTTTTCACCTCCAGGCCCTTCCTACTCCTCCCCAGAATTTAATGGTCACTTCTCTTAGTCCTAAGGCTTTAATTTTATCATATCCAAATAGCAGTGGTTATGCAGCTGGTATATGCAGCGACAGATACTCTATAAATACCAGAGGCAGAAAAAAATTGCAGTAACATTTAAAGAGTCAGATGAACATAATAAAATTTTGTTTATAATTTTTAGTTAGGTGTGGGAGACACAACTTTCTTTCCCAGATTTTATGAATAGAATCATAAAATTGCCTGGTGTTACCATTTTAGAAAGACACATCATCTTGCACACATGCACCCCCACCCCACCCCAGCATGCACACAGAAGCTTCATGATTTGTAGAGTATTTTTACTCTGGATGAAAGTATGATCCAGATGCTGAATTTGGTTCTCCTGGTGTAAATCTGGAATCATTATGTCTTGACTAATATTTTTTGAGTTATACAAATTTGTAGGAATATAAATCATTATTAAATCTTGCTATAGTTTTTATCTTATGTGGCATATTATATACCTAATTTTCCTGTTGATGATGCTAGGTAAGACCTAAAATGTAGGTTGAACCAGAGAGAAGAGAAAATATTTTTAATCAATAAACTTGGGTGGGATTTGACATTGAATAATTTGTTTTACTCATTAGGACATAATATGAAGCCATGAGTGCTTTTAAATAAGGCCATCTAGAGTCTGTTGCCAGAATTCTTCAATGGTGAGTGCCAGTGGAAATTTTTAATCAAGAAGAAGATTGCAAAGAGGGAGAGAAGCATGTAGGATTTCTTGTGCTGCAGAAGTTTAACAGCCCAAAGAGGAAAACAAGAATAGACACAAATTTAGAAAATGGAGCCTTTCATAAAGGTAATGAGGTGCATTCAATGATTTACAGAAATGAGAAAAATTGCTTACAATTTTCTCTTTCAGTTTGGCGTTTTTTTCAGCTACCAGAAATATTTCAGTGATAACACACATTATAGCCTTGAAGTCTGAAGAGGGATGGGGATGAATGAGTTGGATTTTCTTTTATCTTGCCATTCACACAGGGCAATTGTCTGTGAGCCAAATCAAGGCAAGTGACTGTATTTTATACAGGTGTAAATGACTGAAGGGTATTTTTCAAGAGTGATTCAGCTGTCAGATATTGGATGTCTATTTTCAGATGAGATGAATTGCACTACAGAAATGCTTGTTTCTTCTTATTGACTATAAAGGGAGCCTGGGGTGACCAGCTCAGATAATGGGAAAACACAATAAAAATGTGCAAGAATATTTGAGAATAAGTGTATGAGCATGTAACGAAAGAATGCATCATCACCCTTTCGCAGACTGAAGCAAAATTAATCTTGCATGCACCACTGCCATCTCATGTTTATTAAGTGCTTATCTTTCAGCCTTTTTGTTATCTAAGTGCATCATGTTAAAAGTCTACTAAGATGATTCATGTCATACACAAGAACATGTACACACTCACATATGTTCTTCTCTGTGCTGTTCCCTAGACAGCAGAAGTTGAAGCTTCACAGCAGACAAAGCTCTGTTCAACATTGTCATGAAACTGAGAAAAGAACTCCTGCTGGGATATTGTGCAGAGTGTGTGAAATTAAGGTAAGGTGAGTGAACATCCTCTTTATCTCCCTTACAAGGATCAGATTGAGTTATTGGTCTCAGCAGTGCAGACACTTTCCCACGAGGGAGACAGCCTGGTGAATATAAATATTGTAAGCAATGAGTCACCAAAGGCGATGTCATGGATTTATGCAAGGATTGCAGAGTTTGGATTTGGTGGGAGAAGCTTTCTTGTCTAAATGCAGCCAGACCATGATATGCAGTGAGTTTATTTTCTTCTGGTTGTCGTAGACTTTTTGCTTAGCTTACGTTTGTGGTGCATTGGGTTATCTTCTCAGGAAAGATATGTATTCTGGATCCCTCTTCATGTCTCTCAATTTTTTTGTTTTTCAATTTATTTGTCCTGAAAGGAAGTTGTTTTTTCAGCAGTTATATAACTGCTGTGATTGCTTATACAACTAGAGGAGGAGGCAAGAATGGTCCCATTAGCTTTCCAGAGAAATGTCTGAAGTGAAAAAATGCAGCACATCTTTGATAGCTGTTGTCAGATGGGACATTGATGATGATGAAGAGGAAGAAACTATTCTTTGTCAGAATGGTAATTCCTCAGATTTTAGACAAGCACTGCTGATAGCTGTCTACTACCACCACAAGTGTTTATACACTCATGGACATTACACATACACCAGCTAAAGGAGACATCCCAGTTTCAAGGATCGTTGATCTAGAATGTGCCAGGATTCATGTACAATATATGTTTGTATACATTCCCAGATGTGCTATGGTTCAGTTTTCAAGTGACTGTCTTTGGCTTCTTTTTCTTCTTTTTGAACTATTCCACTGGTCAGCCACAGAATTTCAACAGGCTATGGCAGCCAAAATACTGCCATTTCTACCTGAACTGCAAGAATTGTTTTTCTGTGTCTGCGGGAATATTTGTAATAAAGAGAGAATCGTCTCACAATCCACTGAAGGGAGGCAGTCTCCAGTGTTATACCAAGAAGTTTTGTATAGGAATAAAAAAACATGTTTGTGTTATTACGTGCAGGACCTTCTTCTGTCACCATTTTCACAAAACTGGTTTTCTGGACTTACTACAACCTTCAGAAACCACTGTTTTCCATTTTCACATAAAAATCATCCCATGAAAACATTTGAGAAGTTTTTACATAACAGTTTTGTTAAAATATTTTGTTTGGTGGAAAATAAAAATATTTTTCTATTAATCATTTGAAGCTCTGGTACCAGTTCATTACAGATAAAGAAGGTTTCTGAAACTACAAAGAACAGAAATATATTCAAGACCTTTAGCAAGGCTTTTTTTTTTTTTCTTTTAGCACCATTTATGCCTCTCAAAATCCTCTCCACAGTCTTGTTGTCTCTATTTCGTCTTATTATGTTCTTTTACAAAGAACTTGTAACTTATTTCTAATCCTTTTAATCAGAGAAGCTTGGGGCTGAATATAGAAGATTCTGCTGAGCATTTGCTTCCCAGTCTGTGTTTGATGAAGAAGTAGGGCAGTATATTTGGGTTAACATGGAACTAAACTTTTATTTCAGACAAACAAGTCTATGGATTGGCTCCTTACCTACACAAATTGTCCCAACCTATTGTGAAATTCATGCACTGTTTCTTACCTTGTGTTGGAAATTGAGGAACTTGCTGCTTGCATTAATGTGTCTGGAAAATGAGAATCAGTTTAGACAGCATTCCTAAAATGAGATGTATTTCGTGGCTGGGAGACTGGGGCTCTATCATCTTCATTACTAGTGTTTTCCAAGTGAAGGGGCTGAGTTTGACAGAAGTCTGGTGTCTACGGAGTCACAAATCTGTTAGAGATTAAAGCACAGAGGTTAAGGATTTGTTTGGCTGAGGACCCCTCTACAGTCAGTGGGGAGAGGAAGATCTTCCAGAATATCCTTTTCAGATGTTTTCTGTTCAGAGTTTTTCAATTGCTTGTCTTTATCCATTGATTACAGAGGGAACTTAAGGGGACCCTTGTCCTTATATTGTGTGATGAAGTCCATACATTAAGTGACTTAATGTATCACAGACAGTACTGATATAAACGTTGGTCTCCTGAGATCTTTCCTCAAGACAGTAGTAGCAGCAGGCCCTTCTTCCAAAGTGGGGATGAAAAACATGGTTGCACATCATTCAGTCTCCTCCTCTCCTCTCCTCTCCTCTCCTCTCCTCTCCTCT
>WBMY01003455.1:0-67654 GCA_013397315.1 Donacobius atricapilla | reverse complement strand
CCTCTCCTCCTTTCTCACCTCGATATCAGTGTTTCCTAGTCTCCCCAATCACACACATCTGCAAATACAGTTATCTTACATTTCTTATGAAATAGAGCTTTTTGAAATCCTTTTTGATAAATTTCATTCACTCAGCTGTGTATCAAGCAAGCAGATATGAATATTAATGAGTTCACATCAAGTGTATGAAATTCAGAGGCTTGTAAAGATAAATAGTTTGCTGTCATCCATCTATCAGTTACCTTCCCCATTCTGAGCAGGAAAAAGTGTTTTGTCTACTTTGTTCTCAAAGCAAAAGTAAAAAATTAATTAACACAGGATGAAACATAGCCTGTGCTGAAGCTCAGAAATATCTTTTTGCTTGTGTCTTTGTGGAAGAAATCAGAGAGAGAAGATATAAAAAATACCACAACAAACCAAACAACACAAATCTAACAAACAAAAAAGATTAGGCAACTGAAGATTTTGTGAATATATGTTTTATATAAACTCAAATATTATATAAAATAACAGCTTTTCTGGAGATTTTTTTTTCCAGTTAGCAACCTCCATTTCTAAGCACCTGAGATCCTAAATGTAATTTTCTGATATGATACGGAGTTTTTTCATTGTTTCTTTAAATTGTCATTGTAGTTCCCAGGGAAAACTTAAGTTCTGACTTCAGTGGGAACAAAGAGAAGTTGCCAACAAACACATTAAAAAATCTTTTCATTAATGGATCATTGCAAATGAGGTTAGCTCTACTTTTGTTCTTCTTTAGGAACATCTTGTCCATGTCTCCATGAAAATGACAGCTGTTGATTAAAATGTCTGGAAAACCTTCCAAGTGTCTTTGATTTTCATTCATGAAACAAGTCCTGCTTTTATTGTGTCATAGGGCAGGGACTGGAGATAAAGGGTGGCAGCAAGGACAGGACTGTTTCCTAGAAAGTCTTTTGGGTGTACAGAGCTCTTCCTACATGGCTAGATATGATCTTCTATTCTGTGGCTAGGTGCATCAGCCAGATTCATAAGGGAGCTGATTGTCTACCTCCAGGGAGTATAGTGGAAAAAAGAATACCATGTCTCCAATGAATGAGGTGCAGCTCTCTCTGTGGGGGAGTATGATGAGCTGAAGACACAGCTGTACCTCAGCCAGTGCTGGAGGCTTTTCTCAGTTGTTTAGATTAGCCTGTTACTTCAGCTTTCCATCCAAGGAGTCTTGGGATAAATTCTAATAGATGTGCCTAAATAATATTAAGCGTAGCTAGATTGTGTTGTTTCTACCACATATTAATCCATGGGCTGGGAAGGTGTGAAGGAGAAAAATGTGTGTGCTAATAGTGTCATTGACCCGTGCTTTTATTTAAAGGCTAATCCGGGATGATCTGGGTGGAGTCCATGCAATGTAGGATGCACTTGTGCCCCCTCAAGATTTGCAGCTTGGTGTAACTAGAGGAGCTGAAGGTGAAACTCCCTAACACTGCATCTCATGATGCAGCAAAAAAAAAAAAACCAACACCACCTTCTTGTGATGAACCAGTGGCACCTGGCAGAGATAGAGCTTTCTAATCATCTGGAGAGGAAGAATGGAAGAGGTTCAAGAATTTGGAGGCTGAAAAGACAGAGAACATGCTGTATGCCATGCTGCCAAAACACATTATGGTAAGGAAGCTTAAGGTTCCTTCCTTGTCCTTTTCTTCTCCTGATACGTATGGTCTTAAACTTTGCAGCTCCCTTTGTAATAGCGTATTTACCAGAGCAGTTCCAAGGCATTCTTTTTCTCCAGACAATGAATCACAACACCCAGGGCATACAAGCGTCATCAGGGACACCTGCAGCTATGATGATGGGGAACAGATGGCTGCTCTGAAGAACAGGCCTTGCCTGGGAACTCCACCCAGGAGAGTTGTGTCATAAATTCATGCCTGATACCACTGGCACAAAGGTTTTTAAAAGAGAACCCTGTTATGAAAAAATAGATGTAGAAGTAGATAGTTTATAGCAGGAAAGGAGGGCATTTCTGGCATGTGTATTTTCTGATCTTTGAGCTGGAATATACCAGCTCATCAAAGTCCCATACAACACCTACTAAACAAGCCTTTTTTAGCCACTATAGCTAGAGGTCTCTGACTGCTTCTTGCTTAGCACACAATAATTTACTGTCCAGTGTGCGAGTGTGTATTTGTGTTAGGATTCCGAGCTTCAGCGTGTCTGCACAAAATGGTGATGGTGACTTTGGAGTTAGTGCTGCAAATTTATGCCTTCAGCATGAGGTTCCCTGTGTGGCTCTGGGGACTTGCACTTCTTCAGGCAAAGCTGATCTATAAACAGATGCAAAAGAGAAGTGACTCAAATTCTGTCCAACATGGCTGAGGATATCAGAATACTCAGGCTGGGATGCCAAAAGAAACTTTGAAGGGAGATGTCCATATTTCAGTGTCATTCAGCTACCAGACAGGGAAAGGCAGTAATCTTTCCTATCCTTACAGAAAGCTTTCCTTCAGCTATCAAACCAATTAATAGAATTTTGGCAAGTTACAGAAATCTGTTGTCAAAGTCTATTACTAAGTTAGTCAAATAAGAATAGAAGGCCTTATGGAGAAATGTCTAAGACCTGACTTCTTCCTTATGAGAATTTTATTCCTGCATAGTACTCTTCAATGATGTTATGACACTCACAAATATCTATTCTGTCTGGGAGCCCTTCCAAACAGTGGAGATGATGAATTCAATGTATTCCAAGTTTGATTGATTTGGCAATGTCAGTTGAATTTATAAAGTAAATGTTTCCATTGTTGCTTTCTTTGTTGGACAATGCTTTTGTGTGTGTATTTTGTTTGTTTGGGTTGGGTTTATGATGAGCTTTCTTCTGGCTAACCCAACAGAACCTGATGTCATCACAGGAAGTGAAACTGGCTGAAAATATTGGGTGTACAGAGTTCCTTCAGAACTTCAAATATCAGTTCTTGCAAATACTCTTTCACTCCTTTCAATTCTTTGCAATAAGACTTTAGAGATCTCTTGAATATTCCTTTTACTCATATATGTAAAAAAACCCAACCCAATAAACCAAAATCTTGTCGTTTGGAAACTTTTGAAGGTATAATAAAAAAAATTGCTTGTCCATGTTAACAATACCTACTTATCCTTTCAATGGCTGACACACATTCAATGGGAATGGAAACATTTAGCACATCCTAAGACTGGGACATTGTCTTAGTCCATCTCACCCCTATGGGAGCTTTACCATTAACTTCGGTGGGTCATAGGGATTGGGCATTGCTTGACTGTAGACTCTCCTGCTGTTCAGATGAAACAGTAGGAGATGATGGTTGGAGGCATCACAGTCCCCATCACCAGCCATGCATGAACAGCAGCCAATCTTGCATTTGGCATGAGAATTGTCTCCAAGAGATCACGAACTCCATGGCTGAGGAGCCCAGTCAGGGAGGTATAACTGGATTCTTGCTCTGGAAATGATGCTATATACCAGTAGATATTTAAGAAGTATTTCAATTTCCAGTGAATGTCAACATGCTTGTGCTTCAGGTTGATATTTATGTGTAATGCTATGCTGAATTTAGGCTGTGGGACTCTAATTTTGCAGCAGGAACAACTTTGCAGTTCAGAATCCAATAATGCACTAAAAGATGCATTTAACCATAGCTTAGTAGTCAGTTCACTGACAATTTAGAGAAACAAGCACTCAGAAACAAACTCTGTCTTTATTGGCATATGTGCTTAGGGATAACCAGAAAGTCATTTAGTAACTCATGCCCAGACACACAGGACTTGAGGTAATGATTTATTTTGCACTTGCTTTTTGCTTGCAAGAGCTACTTATACAAGGACACTTTAAATTGCTCACTGAAAATATGCAATTTTACAGCTCTTTATCAGCCAGCTTTAGAAGCATAACATTAATTGTATAAACCCAGAAGGCTGACTTTAGCATGCTGGGTTGTAAGGAAAAGAGAATAGTCTGGTGGCGACATGTTCAAAGTGATGTTTTTCATGACTGCACTTTGGGTGTAGCCCCTTCTCCTCTTCTGCCAATTGCTGTCACCGGGGTGACAGTCACAAGACAACAGGAAAACAACTTAGGTGCTCAATCATCAGTTAAGTACAGTCTCAGTCATCTTCCCCTTACAAATACTGCCCTCCCTGTCATTAGCCCAAGGCTATAGCTTTGTTTCTCCAAGGAAGTGCATGGGTTCCTACAGAGGAGTAAGATACTACCTAGGCCCTAGAATGCTAAGTGGGGACCAGCCTTTTCAGACTTTTGCGAGGCATGGCTGTTCAAGAAGAACTACTAAATATGCTAGGTAGAGACGATGAGAAGCTGATATGATGTTTCCTTTTTGATTCTTAAGAACTGATCTGCTCTGGAGCAGTGCTTGCTGGGGCTGTTGATGAGAAAATGCCAGAATGCTGCTTGTTTGGTGTCACTGTCAACACAGCTTACTGGAGAGAAACTCACAGTCATCCAGGAGTACCACCTCAGCTCAGCAGCTTTTCAGTAAGGAAAAAGAAGTGCAGATGGAGCAAACCTAGCTGAGTATTTTCTTCCCCGTCACTTTTGACTACAGCAATCATACAACAAGGGTCATTTTGGAATTATCTACAGCAGGTTACTTTGGAGATTACATTTTGGGGATGTCCCTAAGATCAGTCAAATCAACATGAGTCAGTGGAAAAAAGGTAGATGATTCAGGGGGATAATCCAGCATGTCTAAGAGAGACATCAAGGGAAGATGTAAATGGAGGTGCAAACACTGCCACCCACACACACATACCATGTGAACAGAATTATTTTCACATTACTTAATATTTCCACCCACCACCTAAAAGCCAGGTGTTTAAGTGGAGGAGTGAGATTCTCCTAACCCTCACCTTGTAAAAATCCTAGGAATTGCTTTACTCACACAAGAGCCAATTGTTGGCAGGCAGATCCAGACCTCTCAGCAGTAGCGTGCTTCCCTGCCTGGACAGGTTTCCATGGGCTCAAGGCCCCTCAGACCAATAGTGTGTACTGAGTGAGGTAATAACTTGGAAAGGGTGTAACATCCACTGGCTTCCATGTTCAGACTTTTTTGCTGGCAGGCTCTTCTCTTTCTGCTCAGGCTTCTATCTGGAGAAATCTGAGCTACAAGGGATCTAGAGATTCCTTGAGTATCTCCGACTTGTCCCCTCTAATGCTGCTCAGAAGGAGTTCTGCAAGATAGGTGCAAAATGCAGGACAAATGAGTTGGAACGGGGCTTTCTGTGGATATCCAACAAGGGGAAAGCACAGAATAGAGTGGTAAAGAAGGCAAAATATATACAGGATGCAGAGAAGTTGCTTGGGCACATAAACATGAGTTCTTTGCAGGTACCTAAAGATTTTGTTGAATAATTGAGGCAAATCCCTTGAAAACAAGGACTTTGGATTTACACTTACCCATACCTAAGAAAAGGGAACCTATTTCCCAGTAGTCCTGATTCTGGTTTCCTATTTTATATTCTCAGGGTCAGCAGGAACACGTTGTCTCTGATTTATGATTCGCATTTTTTTTATTGGTCATGGTCTTTCAGAATAATTCACAGATAAAGCAAATTTTGGGACATCCAAAAGAGCAATGCTTAAAAATAAAATTTCCATGACCTGCATTGAGTTAGTACCTGGCACAAATCCTAACCAGCCCTAAACTCAGCAATAAATAACTTACAGGAACAGCTTTCTTACTGTGGCACCGTTTTCTTCCCTAGTGAACAAAAAAAAGAGTCCAACTCTGCATTCTACACCCAGGCAAAATTTCTGTTGATGTTAGTGGGACTTTTTCCCCCAGGAGCCTACAGTCTGGTATGCAGCTGTCATGGTGGTGAAAAAGTGGATTGAAGATGCTCCACTCTGCTCCCTGTGTAAACACAAGGTTTTCATCTGGCTCTTACAACCTAGTCACACTGGGCATCACTTCATGTCATGCAACACAGAACAACTCTGGGTTTATCTGCAGGAGAAACAGTGCCCAGTTTGTGGGATAATGTCATTTATTTGTTGTTACAGGAAGGAGAAAAAAAATGCTCTTGTAATGCACTTTAAGAATTGAGCATCATGGAGGCTTTCTGACTTGCTTCAGGCATTACTGACACATGCGCTCACAAGAACAGATAGAAATACTCATTAAATAAAGTCACAAAATGCTGCTTGCTGTGCTTGACATATAACACCTTCACATATTTCACACCATCAATAACTACTGCAAAGTGCAATAACAAACAGGAAAATAAGTGTGTAAACAAAGCCTTAAGTGTCTAGAGCAGATTCCTTTCTGAGAAGTCTTGTAAAGCTCTCTTCTACTAAAAAAATTGTGAGCAACAAATAATTTTTACTAGCACTGTAGAGCTAATGGAGCTGTAGGAGAGAACTCTGGATTCCTTTCTGATTCATGCTTCACAGTGGAATTGTTAAGTTCCAGTTGCAGGGTTTTTTTTCCTGGTGATGATGTATGAGCCAGAAAAGAGCAGAGGCCAAATGGTTGCAGAGCTGGCATTCATGAAACAGATTTCCTGGTAGGAACTGAACAAATCAGACCAGAATCCACAAATATGGACCCTCACACTCTCTTTTTTTACCAGCTCATTTTTTCCTGGTTTATGCGTGAAATTTGGATACTTAAATGAAATGTGAACTACAGAAGGCTTTGCTGAGCCCCAATCCCTCAAAATGACATACCTGGGCAGAGTGCTACATGTACAGGGAGGGAGGCAGAAGAACTCCATGTGGTTTAGCTGTCTATCCGTGTGCTGTGCATTAGGAGATACTTATTGGGGGGTTATTGAATTCTACTTACTGAATTCTGCTTGAACTCTTTTGTACAGCTCTTTAATATATTGAAACCCTATCTTCCATCCAGCTTCTTGGTATCCTTTCTCGAAGTAAATGAGGATTTTGATATCTCTTCCACTGCACGTAGGTCCTTATCAGAAGTAGCAAACAGTGGTATATTGGCTCCTTGGATGTTGTGGCTGACACTGTCAGGTGCTTTTCTACCATATAAAAGAACATAGTACGCAGGAAGCTGTTTTCACCCAGAACCAATTACAGCACAAACTGCTAGAACAATAAACTATTGCCTTGGATATCACTGCCCTGGTCATCAAAATGTATGCATCAGTAAGGAGGGTGCACTGTAGTTTAAGTTTTTAAGTCTCCTCTCAATAATTCTTGGTCCTTGTGTTAGCATAGGCTTCCTTATCCTAGCTTCCACATTTTCTCTGGTGCAAATTATAAACTTTAAAATAGATGGAAGAAGAGAAACTAAAGAGGAAGTGAAAGGGAAAAGAGCTTTTCAGGGAAGTAGATGCATACAACTGAGAATGAAATCAAAGCTTCCCTGCAGCTGGGCTGAACGGAAAGGTTCATACACGAGGCCTGCTGGCCCAATTTAAAGCAGCTAAAACAATATTGCTCTGAATTCTGGGAAAAGGTAGCAAGCTCAATTTATTTTGAAGTGTCAAGTAATTCAGCCATTCTTCATTTCAGGCCAAAAGAAAATCCCTCTAGAAATTCAGTTTATATCCCACTGCCCAGCTACACCTTCTTTTTTGACTGTCAGTGAACACACTGGATGATATGAAAATGAGACAGCAGGATGTCTTTTGAAAGTAGATATAGAGGAAAATTGATGCAGCAGACATAGAATTAGATCTATGCCTCACCATGCTGTGGAAACCATACATGTAAAAAGGGGTAAATACTGTCCTGGCCCAGAACAGATAGTGACAAAGCACCTGCAATTGGAGGACACAACACAAAACCTGTGTGAATAGGGCATCAAATTACATTAGTGCTGATGTTTCTTTGTTGCAGTTACTTCAATATTTTTTGAGAGTGTTGGTGGTAGAGGAGAGCCAGCAAGCAGTCAGAGGCAGGAACAGGGGAATATGTCTTGAAAAAATCTGGGTATACCAGTAGAAAGATGCAGAAGGACAAAGTAGCAGGCAAAGAGCTTGGCAGTAGGTCAGGAGCACAAAGATAAGTTTTCTGTGAGGGGTAGGAGAGGGAAGATTAAGGGATAATTTAGATTTACAAACATGGCTCAAATGGCTGGTTTTGAGCCCTTTTCCAGTCCCAAGATTTAGAATATGTGCTGCCCCTCACCTTCACATCCATCAGCCTATGCTTGCACAGGCAGGTGTGTCTCACTGGGTTATGTACACCCTACCTTCTGCCAGTGGAAGGCAGACAAAATCTCTCTGTGACTAATACATCTCTGCCCCCAAGAGAAGGGGATTTCACTGCATCATGTGCTTAGTGACTGATGGGTGAGGCATTGACTCCTACCCAGTGGTAAATCAAACAAACGTCAGCAATGTACCACGAAGTGTCCCAGGAACCTTGGTCCAGATGCAAAAATTCTGCCTGTTTTTTGGCTCATATATCACTGCATGCAGGGATGGGACCTCACCTTGGAGTGAAATTCTGACTGTGCAGGAGCACTCATGGCAGAAAACAAGTCAGCAAGATCCCACATCGAGAGAGATGAAAAGGCTATTGTTTCTGGCAAAGACTGTGTTTTGAACCTCAGGACTGTGAAAACAGTAACAGATTTATGAATTGCTGTTCAATGAATGCAGCCACCAGCCTTTAGCCAGCACATGTCAGGAACGCACATCCTATAGAATCATTGAGCATGCTGGGAATATTGATGGGACTGAGGGGGACAGCTAAGCTCATTCTCCACTCTTCATGCCCATGTTATAAATGGGAATAACAACATGAAGTTGGCAGAACACGGTCAGATCAAAGGTTTGTTTAGGTCAGCATTCTAGCAGGAGGCAGCAGGAAATCCTTAGGGAAGATCTTAAAGAATGGGAAATACAGAGATTCAGGCTCTGGTTGGCATCCTATCCTGGCTTCCAGCAATCAGCAACTTATTCTTTCTAGGCCTGGGGTTGCGTCCAGACCACCAAGTTTAACAGCCACCATGGACTTACCCTCTCTGAATCTGTCTAATCCCTTTTTGGATCCATTACTCCATAAGCTCTGTGATAGCTGCACACACAAACCCAGCTTGGCCGCTACCCACATGCCTTTGTGTGGATGTGAGGATCCAAGCAAGCCTGTACTCATTAAAGGAAAACAAAATGTAAGAAAACTTGGCTCTTAAAAGCCTTTCTTCCCTCCTGCTTTTGAGTTCATGTTTTCCTGGCTCCTCAAGGCACTATGTACTATCACCCCTGCTTTCCTCCTCTTCTAAGCCCTTCAGGAGGCAGATATTGTAGGAAGCCTGGGCAGAGAAGTGGTAACTGTTATGGAGCAGTCTGATGACGAGCAGCTGCTTACCACAAGCAGCATTGCCGGCAGGGAGCTCCTCAGAGGCTTGTTTTAAAATGGTCCTGATACTTTATTTCACACAAGGGGAGGTGGGCTGAGGATGATCCAGAAGAGCCTAGTAAAGCCAGGTCATACCTCATCTGGATGCTATAGCAAATAGCTCCCTGAGGGCCAAACTTTTTTTTATACAGCATTTATGTGCTCCACTCCTCCTTATTAACCTGGGAAAGAGGGAACTAAACCTTTTTAAAATCTGTCCCTTTGGCTTTGCTACTGGAGTCCCCACATCCTTAATGAGTTACCTCATCTTGAGAGACTGGAGGTGTAAGCTGTGGCTTTGTTTGCTGACCTGGTTTTTACCTGGGCCCTGTTTGTTTCTAGAGCAGACATTCCTGATTGCTGATGCCAGTGGGAAGCTTTGCTCAAGGTCACACAAGGCTGGTAAGCTTGCACAGCAGCAGTGGGATTTGGCAGATATATTTATGTTAGTGCTAAATGCAGCGATAGTTAAAGGGCACCACTACTAAAGTCCCCACCACTGCAAGCCATGGTAAACACCAGATTTCCGATTTTGTACCCATGTGGGACCCACAAGTTGAAGCAGTTTTATAATCTGATTTATCCTTATTCATGCGGAACACTGTGAATAAAACCATATTACATTAAATGCAGTACTAAGCTGGTCTGGTCACTGCAGAGTTCACACCTTTATGGGTTGATGATAAGTGACCATGAGGGTCGTTTACGCTGTGCAGAACTAGGCATCACCGGTCTCTCTATTAGCCATTTGCCTCACAGCAGCCTCATATCAAAGGCACCTTCATCACCAAGTTTTCAAGAGTGTTTTTGAAGACTTTGGAGTCTCCTAGAGACATCATAAAATTGACCTTGGCTACATGGGGAATTGAAGGTGGAAGAGTCAGACAGTTCAAAGAATAAAAATGGCTCTAAGAACATGGACACCTTGTGCTCCTACAATTTTGCTCCCTCAGCTCTGGTCTGCTGGGTGACGGTCACAAAACAGAGGCAAATCATTCCCAGGGTTTTGCACTCCACTTCCTTGATCTGGCCCTTCAAGCTACCTCACATGCATTTGCTGTGCCTGGTTATGGTCCATTCCACCTGTCTTCTTCCATCTTCCATAAAGAAGTTTCTAGTACAGCTTTGCTCAAAGGTTTTTGGATTTGCTGCTTTTGCTATGTGACCTGTAGTGTTACTGATATGGCAGATGACAAAAGAAGTCAAAAGCAAAGTAGCGGCTCTGTGAAACACAGCTGAAAGCAACGCACCAGCCCTGCCATGGAGAATAAGTGAATCTCACAGGACAGCACATGCATAGAATCATTATAGAGTCAATGAATAGTATGGATTGGAAGGAATCTTAAAGATAATTTAGTTCCAACTCCCCTGTCATGGGCAGAGACACCTCCTGTGGGACCAGGTTGCCCAGAGCCCCAGACAGCCTGGCCTTGAACACGTTCTGGGATGAGGCATCCTCAGATTCTCTGGGAAACCCATGACAGCACTTCACCATCCTCATAGTAAAGAAATTCTTCCTAATATTTAATCTAAACCCAACTCCTTTCAGTTTAAAGCCATTTCCCCTTTTCCTATCCCGATATAGCCTTGTAAAAAATCATCCTCCAGCTTCCTTGTAAGCCCTCTTCAGGTTCTGGAAGGATGCCAGAAGGTCCTCTCTTTTCCAGGCTGAACAGCCCCAGCTCTCTCTGCCTGTCTTCACAGGAGAGGTGCTCCAGCCCTCTGATCATCTTCATGGCCCTTCTCTGGACTAGCTCCAGCAGGTCCATGTCTTATGTTGGCAGTCCCAGAGCTGAATGCAGCACTCAAGAAAGTGTCTCATCAGCCTTACCAGAATTTTCTCCTGAGGTGGTTGACAAGCTAGATAGCTAGATCTGTTCACACTGAAGACTGCTTGGAGATTTTCCTGGCATTTTTTTAACACCTCTTTTTGTTCTCACTTTTTATCTGCCAGCAACTAAAGCCAATTGGCCTTAATGGAGAATGAAAAAAAAACCAAAAACGAACAATGAAGAGTGGCTTTCCAATTAGCAATGGCAACAGACATTCTAGGATTAGTGTTTTGTCATAATACATGGAAAGTAAAGAACAATAAATTGCAGAAAGCCTGAGATTAGGTACTGTAATGAAAAAAGATGATGAGTTTTCAATCCAGACTTTAGGAATGCCAATACTGTGTAATAAAGGTAAACAGAAGTATGCAGTGCTTTTGCTCTTGAGTCCCAAAATGCAAAAAGATGAAGTTTTAGTACCTATATTTTTAAAATCAAATACAATCTACAGCCTTTCTTTTTGGCTACTAATATAAAGTTCAAGATGAGCTATAATGTCATGACAAAGCAACTGCCCTTTAACAGAGGAAAGAGCCCCCAAATTTCAGTTTGCCAATATGACATTCATGAGAGACTATTTTAATGAAAAACATACAACATGATGGCAGGTGTCTTCAAGCTGGATCTGGAGCCATAATTAAAGTCCTTTTCGTGATACAGAAAGTTCAGAGTAACACTGACCATGGACTTCGGCTCACTATCCTTGACTTCATTCACAGGTGAAGCAGAGCACAAAGTTAAGCATGATAAGCCAGAGGTCCAGTAGTAGGTGACCCATGTAGTAACTTGGCTAAGAAACTCAGATTGTGTTATCCTATAAAGTCTGGAACAAGAAGCACCTAGGAGTCATTACTTACAGTTATAGCAGAGATTTTCTACCTGAATTCTTTGAGATCAGGAATGCCTCTTTTTAGTGGACTTAAATTCACTATAAAGCAATGTGTCTTTCCCTTAGAAAATCTTTGAGGGATCTGCAAAAAGGAAAGAAAAAGTTGGAAGTCATGAATCTAAAGAATTGCATAGAGCTGTGATTACTAGCCCTAACACCTGTATCTGACAGTGATGGGTTCTGTCACTCCTTGCTGTCAGCACTGACCCATGTAAATATTTTGCCAATGACTTCTTCCTTTCCTGCTGCAGGCATTCCCAAGGTCAGACTCTATAAACAGTTCACGAAGCAATTAAGATCGTTCATTGTAGGAGCTCTAAATAGGTGACAGAAGGAAAGACCTGATGTCATCTCATCTCTTCACACTTCTGGTAGATGTAGAGATGAGTTCAGAGAGGAATGGAGTAATTGTGGTGAGGCTTATGGGCTTTGGTGGGGTTGGAGAAACAAAACACCTGTCAATAGCATTATGGTAGACGAGAGAAATGTCCATGTTATGGCCCAGCTCAGTGGGACAGGCAAGGTAGGGACCAGGAGTGGCTGGATGGCCACAGCCTTATGGTGAATGAACAGCCAGCAACAGGAAGGAAGAAACAGACTCTCAGGAAGGAGATGTTCACCCCTAGCAGTCCAAGCTTCTAGCTCTTTGTTAGCTTTTATGCCTGGTTGTGCCATTTCACATATATGTTAAATGAAGCAGAAGCATTTTGGTCTTCTGACATCTGGTGTTAAGACTCCAATACCTTTGAAGGATATTGCAGAGAAGTTCTGCAAGCTCTTCCACTAGATATGAAAAAAATGATCTTGGCCTCCTATTCTTGGAGGAATGTTGTCTGTATCTCAGTGACACAAGGGGAGAAGATGAGGATGTCATAGTCACTAAATCATTCAATTATTCCTAAAGGGAAGATCTTTCACCCCAAGAGCTGAAGAGGGATATCAGTTGTGAATCTTAGGAGTATTTTGCCTTTTTGGATACTCCATTTCTATCTCCTGTTCATTGTTCCACCAAAAGGTGCCACTATAAACAGAGACTAGATGAATAAATATTTGGATTATTTATGCTAATTATAAGACTCGATGACTACACTGCATTTCCTTGCAGTGTTCAATCATCTGTGATCACGAGCATGAAGACTCTCTCATGGGACACCCAAGTACCTTCTCCAGTTATCAAAGGCAGAATTGTCAGAGGGCCAGGCAGCAGGGCAAAGGCTGCAGCCCTAAACTGCAGGAGGAGTGATTTGGGAGCAGGGGGCCTGATAACAAGGCATGCCTCTGCTGTTTTGTGACCACCAGGTGATGAACAAGCTGCCAACAGAGGAGGCCAGCTGGCTCTCCTTTGAGAGAGGGGCCAGAGAGTACAGCAGAGTGGAATGGCAGATGTATGACTGGAGAGCAACAGCACCCTGAGGGGGAAGCCAGATGTGGGACTTCTCTGCTCAGTCCATGAGAGATGCTGTGTGTGCACCCAGCACGTGTACTTTTGGCATTTCTGTGATACAAATCAGGCCATGGGTGGAGGCAAGGGACTACAAGTCTGAGCAGAAAGGAGTTGCTTGAGTCCTTTGAGATGTTCTATCCCCAGGAGAGCTGAATGACCTCCTTCCAGCTATCTCCCTCCTCCATCTTATGGACTATATCTGACCTTAGGAACACTGGTAATGGGTGTACCTAAACTAGGCCACTGAGAATTATTGATTTTCCACTTGGGGAGGAGACTCACCATTAAACTGAAACAGAAAAAAAGAAAATCCCAATAGTCAACAGAATGAAACAATTAATTCTGTCTGACTGAAGTATTTGAAGTGACCCCAAACAAATGCTTTCCTTCCATTGCCTTGGGGCTTTAAAAAAGTCAAAGAAGGAAAGACAGAAAGCCAAAAGGGGAGGCTAGATGTCCAAGCCAAAGCGATCAAGACAAATACTGCCTTTCTCCTCCTTTGTGGCTGAAGGACTTCAACAGTAATGTGGGGGAGAGGGGGTGCCTCTTGCCTGGGATGTGTACAAATGGACTTCAAACTCTTGGTTTGCCCAGTTGAGGCTAATCTTATGAGAAGATGAGAGGATGGGCACATGCTCCAAGTGTTGATGTTTTTCCACTTTCTAAAAGATGGTAAAGGAAGTAATGTGTAATGAGGAGGATTTGAGACTGGAGCTGAAGGAAGTGAGATCCAACTGCAGACAGCAAACACCCAGCTTCTTTTGCCTTACATTGAGAATGACCAAACCTCATAAATTAGTTAGGACAGCTTCCACCAGGATGCTAGGGAGAACACACTGATGGTGGGAAGATTCATCTTGGGAGTTCCTGCACATGAGGCAGAAGGGGTATTTGAACCTATTTCCTCTGTACTAGGTAGACAGGGAAAGTTCCAAAAACATCCTCTCTTTGCAAAAGGAGCCCAAATCCCCTTGAGAAACGAAATTCAAGAGATGGAAATATTTTTTTTAGCAGAAATGTCAGCACAGAGGATAAATAATGCTGGTGGCCACCCACTGTTGGCTTTTGGCAAACCAAAGGTGTACCCAGCTCCTCATCACAGAGCTCATTCCTTTTATCAGCATTGCCACAGGTCAAGCAGGACACAAGACAAGAACAACATGGGAATTTAGTGAGCCTTTCAATATACAGTGTGATGGCACATTTGTTACCTAGACCCACCGGCTGCTAACTGTGTCATTTACTTGGGCTGCTTGTTCTGCCAAGTCCACATACGTCATCAGTAGAAATGCAAACACACTTCCATTTTTTTAACAGGTTTTCTTATATTTTGCTTCTATGGAAAATACATTTTTCTGTCATTTTGTACCCGGAAGTTTTCCTCCTCCATATCGTGCAGACAAATAAACAACCCCACAATCCAGTCAGGGAGGTCAGCAAGCCTGATACTGTGCTATGTCAAACTGAGCCAGTCTTTTACATATGTTATATATTCACCTTTTCTCTGGCATCTGCATTGCACTTGGGAAAATACTCGCACGCAAAGAGATGGGCTCTGGGGAGTGGAGAAACATTATCTAGCACGGGAATACTCAATTAATTTTCAGCAAGCAGCTTTTATAATACATAACATACACTTAACATAATATGCTTTGGTCTTGTGCCAGAGATTCTAAATGATTAGGCTGTATCAATTTACTCTTGAAACACTGATTAAAATCTCAAAACTTTCATAGCAAATGATGCATGAACCAGAATCTGAAATGTGATGATTGAAATATTGCAATGTCATAGATCCATCACACAGCCTTTCCAAATCCACTCTCAGTTTCAGCTGGCCCCTTAAATGTTCTACTCACACATCTTAGTGATCAGCTTTTTTCTCCTGTTCCGTCTCCCCCTCCCCAACCCTCTGCCTCTTGGAAAGATAATAGCCAGGCCTTAATTGAAGCAAACAGGTCATTAAAACAGTAATTTTGTAGATATTTGCAATGACAGACATTTATTCAGTGCCAAAGACAAGTAAAGAATCGAGCACTGGATATTCCATGCACGTTAATTCTACCACAGACCAAATCAAAGTTAAACATCCTCCTCATTTCTTACTGTGAGAAATTTCCATTGGGAACAGAATTTAAACAAAGAAAACTGAAACATAACTATTCAATTCCTGCCCTGTGAATGGTGCCCTAGCCTTGAAGGAGGTCTTAACAAATGGTGTCACAACTTCTCCAAAGAAAATGAAGATTCTCATCTCCTGTTTCTTGGTGCACAGTCATAACTCATCATTTGTTGCAGATAAGAGAGGTCAAATCACCCTGATTATTTTTACAACCTCTCTGTAGGACAACCCTCATCACAATTTCACTGAAATGCATTTAGTTCTAACTGGATCCCAGGAACTGCAAGCAAAATTGCCTGCTGCATGAAGTATATTGTCCAAAGATGATGTCTGTCCTAGGAACCATTATACCAGATCTTTCACAAAATGATACTTAGGCAGCAAGCCAACACTGTAAATCTCATACTGGGTCTCAAATGCCTGTGAAGATAAGTGCACTTGGACTTCTTCAAACCGTCAGCTACAGGTCCCTTCCTTAGCTGTCAAACTGCAGTGTCTCTGGGGACAAGCCATGTGTGATTCAGATAGTGTGACAGTGAGGATGTCCTGACCTGCTCTGGCAAAGGACAGCACTCACCACCCTGAAGGGAGATATCTGAGCCTGGACTCATCCCATTTCACTTCAGGCCAAGTTGAGAGTCTTATTACACTAGGACTTTTTCCCACAGTCTGTAGAGGGAGGCACCATCAGACCCCTTGTCAACACTCAAATGAAGATGTGTTTTTGTCCCCAGTGACCCTGAAGAAAACTGCTCCTAAGTAAGTGTTCCGTAAAATGCCTAAAATGAGATGAGGTGGCCTGGACCAGACATCAGCCTGGTGTAGCTGCCTCCACATGAGCTGCCAGTGTAAGCCAATCCAAGTCCAGTCTTGGCAGGCTGGGACCAACATGCCAGGCCATGCCTGGCACCACACTAATATCTAAGCACATGAGGAACTGAGACTTTGGGGAGATGACCTCTGCTCCAACCATTTTAGGGACCATCTGAAGCATGGAGAAGTCAGAGGGAGAAGCACATCATCATTTCAAGGTGCAGAGTAAATCCCTGGCTAGATCCTGAGGGCCCCCCTCCTCCCAGCTGGCAGTGCTGTCCGCTGTGCTTTTGGCACACTTAAACCTGTGTCCAGGAGCTTTCCTGGTCCATCACACAGCACCATTAGGGGACAACTTCTGTGCTCTTTTCAGAGCTTTTACTGTGCTCCAACTCAAACTGTATGTATGCAAGGATGAAAAAAACCCCAAATGAATGAGATCATTTTTCTCTTCTCATCTCAGACGTTCAGCCTGCTAGCCAGGGTTACTGGAATAAAGCAGGGAAGCTCTTTTTCCATAGCAAGCCATCTGGTTGACATAGACTCACACTGATGCTAATCTGTTGGTTTCTTTCTTTTTATTATTTTTTTTCCTGAGGAACACTTCATCTGCAGCTGTAAATTCAGACCTGCTCCCTCTGTGTGCAGAGCATTCATTTTGCACACATATTTATTACCACATTATGCCCCATTGTAGGTGTCAGGAAATCATTGTTATCCATGGTGTGTCTACGTTGTTCTAATGTCAGGGATGTACTTTCAAATGGAAATTAAGCAATTATGTTTCACATGGGGAAACCTGACAGACGCATAGATTTTTACACCACTGGCAGTGTTGCTGTCACAAAAGCAGACATTGTTCTCAGTGGACTGCCAAAGAAATATAATGTATTTCAAGAGCAAAGTGGGAGAGGGAGGGGAGCAAGAAGGGGGAATGTGGGGTAATTAACTGTGTGATTTGAGTTCATAGATCATGGAGCTGTTTAACTTCAAAATGCAGAAGCGACATGACAATGAGGCTACTTAACTCATCCTTGAAAAGGAGGTTTCCAGTACCCTTTTAAAACACAAATGCTTTCAACACTATCTTCAACTCCTGGTTAAACGAGGATGCTACTGCATGTTCACTATTTGTAGCACTTATTTAGGAATTGGTCTAATTAGCTACTAAGACAAGTGCTGTAGGAGCAAAGAGCCATGCTGGTCCCCAGTTTATTGAGCATCAGTCCTCTAGCCGAGTTGGCCAGATCATGTCCCTGGGACAGGGAGATGGGGAATCCTTCACCTGGTGAGGATTGTGTGCTGCAGGTTGGTGCCATACATTCTCTAGGGATGGGAACCTTCCTCTCATGCCCCGTGGCTCTGTTGTTGTAATGCAGCACACAGGGCCCATCTGGAGCCTCGTGCAGCCCAACTCGCCTTCCCTCCTCCTCCTCCCACCTCCCCTCAGCTATTTTTGGTTTGTTGCAGGCTTTATTCAGCAGCCTTTTGTGTAACTCTCCTCTGCCCTTGGTCATTAGCTTCATACTACTCCCTCGGGTGTAACAGACCAACAGCAGTCCAAAGCCAGGAGCCAGTGAGCTCAGGCAAAGGGCTGTACTCATGCCCAGTTGAAAGCAGTAGAAAGCTGGGGCCCAAGGAAGAGAATATTTTTAAAAATAAAGCATTTAAAAATATTTCAATCAAATCCTCACATTTTACAAAAAGGTCTGTTAAGAAGCACAGCAGTATACATCATAAACCAAGCCTTCACTTGAATGGATTTCTAGAAAAGATCAAAAAGCAGTTAGGACGCTTCAAGGAGAATTTATTTGTTTCATGGATATTTCAGATGGGCAAATCCTGTAGCCCTGAATAAAACAAAATTCTTACAATTGAGTTTGAGAGGAATAACTAATGATCAAGACTTCTGCAAGCCAAGAGCTGCATGAAGATGGCTGAGAAAATGGCTGTTGCCTCAACGAGCTCATAGTAAAATACAAGGCACCACAAAACTGGGGAAAAAGTAGAAATTTCTATTCTTCCTCCCCTCCATGAGGCAAAAAAGACATGTTTATCATCCCAGGTCTCAGTGGAGTTTTGGAGCAAGGCAAAAAGTTGTATTGGTTTAGCATAAATGGTAGGAAAAACCAATTGTTAATCCATTTTGGAACTAACAGCTAAGCTGGCCAATCAGGTAAAAAGTGTACACCCCCTGGGACACTGCTTAAAAACAGGAATCTTGGGAGACCCACCCTCTTTCCGCGGACCCCTGCCATGAGGTAACATCGCGGTTGGGCCGGGAGGGCGCCGGGCCCAGGGGCCAGCTGGCCCCGGGAGGCCCCGGGAGGCCCCAGGAGCCGTGGCCGGGCCGAGGGGCCGGGATCAGGGCCAGCCCTCCGGAGAGCCGGGCGATCTAGGGCATCTGAGCTTGGCGGATGCCGCAGAGAGGGGGAGATGGCCCCGGCCCCCTCCTCCAGCCCCCGGGTCCCCGGAGAGCAGCACCGAGCCCAGGCTGAGTTAAAAACGCACCCCATAAGACCGAGGGGTGGAAAAGGAGAAAAGCCCTGGGCTGCCGTTTCTGAGCTTTTTCTACAGCACACGGATCTGCCGCTTTCGGAGATGGCGCGGCTCCGGCCGAGACCACGTCGCCNAAGACTGAATAAAAGACTATTTTATTAAGTGATGCTGACTTAAGAGTTCTGATGTTTTGTCCCTTTGCATTGTTTTTCGTGGAAAAGTAGATTGTTGCTAGGGAGGAAGAGGGGTTGTTTTTGAGAGGGTTTCGTAGTTAGTTTTTGTTTGTTTACCTTTACTGTATGTTAATAAATCTAACTGTTTCTATTTTTGAATTGAACCTGTTTTGCTTTTAATCCTATTCCACTAAAATGAAAATTAGGCGAATGTGATAACCACTACATATTTTTGGTGTTTCCGCCCGGTTGTTGAATTTTAACCCATTACAAAAGTGTAACCCGATTTTTGGATGCCAAGTGGGGCTTTTAAGCTTCTCCTCTGGCCATTCAGGTCACCTTTACCTATGTGAGAGGGCAATAAAGCCCACAGATATCTGTTTGGGTCCAGCTGGCTGCAGATATCCTGTGTCTGCTGCTCCTAGATGTGCAGAGCAGAAACACTTGTTTGTACCTGTACACTTCTGCTGAACATGAGACCCTACCCCATCTCCGCTGCCCAAGAAGGCTCAGTGGGCAACTCTGCCTACTGCAATAGCTCTTGGGCTGGAAAGCAGTGTTGATGTCATTTGCTTTAGGACATGAACCCTTCTTTTCCTGTCTTCCACCTCTTCCTGCCCACTAACCAACCCTGGTCACAGGCTCTAGTTCTAATTTTTTTCCTGGCTCCCCAGGGAAGGCATCTCTTTTCATTAGGACACACCACTCCTCATTCTTCTTCCCATATCATTTATTTCTTTCTCTATCTCCTGCCGAAGATAAACCATATGAGACCTGGAAGCGCTCCTTGATTGCAGATCACTGGACAAACAAGGGCTGCTCTAACACCAGTACATTAATAACACATAACTTCATCAACAAGAGGGAAAAATCAGTGTCCCACAGATCAGGTGGGGAAAATGAACCAACAGACACAAATTATAGAGCTCCCTGTAGGTGCTGAAGGGGAATCAGTATCAGCATCAGCTAGGCTTCTGTCAAGCAAGGCTGGGGGGGAAGGCCATATGACCTTTTTTGGCCCTCTGCAAATACATCTTTTACAACAACTCAGCAAAATGTCCAAAATGTTTCCTAGGAATACTTGGAGCTGATAAGGTGCTGAAGGGGGTAAACAAGTTAGTGACAGTGTCAGGACACTGAGCCACAAGCAACCCATGAAGGGCTGCCAAACCCAGGTGTAAAAAGCACAGGCCATCCATGGAAGCAATGAATGCAAGAAAAAGGCATGATGTGGGCTCAGTGTACTACTGATGGACCACCCTCACCTTCCACAATACTGTGGCCAGCAGGGAGAATGTGATTCTTGGATATGAAATTGCAAAATCCTGAGTAGGATCCAGATTTTGAATGAAAGACTCCGAACTATTCAACTTTTCTCCCTGAAAAGTGACAACTTGGGTTATGTTCTCCACCTCACAAAGGGGGAAGAAAGCAAGCCCATCTCTTCCATAGAGGAGCTCCATACATCCAAAAGGCTCCTTCACATAGACAATAATCCCTCTCTGCATCTTCCCTGCTTTGTTCCTGAGCTTGTATCAATCCATCACAACCCTCCACTTGGGCAATCTCTCCCCTTTGTCAGATGGGTCCCACCTGTTTCTAGCAGGTCGCAGTCCTCAGAGTGGGTTCCATAGTTCTCAATGCCCGATTCCTGTTGGCACCAGACATGCAGCCAGGCGTTTACCCGTTGAAGCTCTGTTCTTTCCTAAGCCCTTCTCTTCACTCATGGAGACCAGGTATTGTCAGCATAATGTCTTGGGTTATGTCAACCAAAAAACACACTATTTATTCACACTGTCAGTTTAAGCTCAGTGCTTCCAAACCCCAGGACAGAATTCAGATACACAACTCTCTTTTTGCCCAATAGGATTTGTCTGGTAACACTTTGGCAGAGTTGAAAATACACACAGGGAACAGAACACATGGACACAAGTATGAGGACATCTGAGAATGTCACTGTTTGTAGTTATTCTATAAGCCCACTGGGACAGCTACCTTATCTCTCAGTGGCTTCAAAGCCAAGTAGGACACTTTTGTACACTGCAAAAATAAACAATTTTCTATGAAGAACTGCTGAAAAAGGCCCTGGCAAACTGCACCAAGAATCTTTCTGATCCTTGCAAGTGCTACTGGCAAACTCATTTCTCTGGTGGTTTTCTCTTAAAAGGGTCCAGTAACATTTTCTTCTTGTCACGGAGTAGCATGTCTATTCTAATGAGTTGCTGCTTTTCAGTGGTTGCCTGCTACCTAGTGGTTTACACATACCACTGGCACAAGTAAAGAAGAACATTTAAAGCACAACTTCCAGAAAAACTGAGAGCATGGGAAAGTGCTGAACCATGGTCTTCTTTGCTTCCCTGTGCTATTCAAGCTCTGTCTTCTCTCTGCCCTTCCCACCTCTACTTGTTTATTTCCGATCTTATCAGAGTGACAGAATTGTTGGGGTTGGAAGTGCCCTCTGGAGATCATTTTAGTCCAACTTCCCTGCCCAGGCAGAGTCACTTGGAACAGGTTACACAGGTTTGCATCCAGGTGGGTTTTAAATATCTCCAGAGCAGGAGACTCCACAACCTTCCTGGGCAGTCTTTGAGCCTTTCCCCCCACCCTGCATTTTCCTGCAAAATAAAAACACAAACGCCAAAGAAACCAACAACAAAACTCTCAGATCTCTGTAGATTGGCCCATGCTGCTTGTCACTAACCAATAGTCCTGGAAGGCAAATGCTCAAGTCAGGCATATGCATACAGGGACAACTTGCTTTGGAAACAAAAACCACAGCAAATAATCCTCCCTGAAGCTCTCCTCTCTGCCGAAGCTGCACTCTCTAACCAATGGGCTGGGAAAAAGGTACATAGCATTCCCTCTTTCTGCAATCCTGTGGTGGCACATCCATTACAGATTTCACAGAATTTTAGAAGAGCCCATGTTGGAATGGACTTCAAAAGATTGTCTGGTCCAAACATCCATGGAAAAAGAGCCTAAATGAGATTAGCACTCTGTCCAACTGCAACCTGAAAACCTCCAGTGATGGGGACTCTACCACAATGCATGAAAGGTTTTTCCAGTGAATGATTGTCCCTAATGGAAACAATTTCTTTCTATGTCAAGACAAAAGATCTCCCAGTACAACATACACCTCTTGCCCCTTGCCTTTTCCATGCAACTACACAGGAAGAGGCACAATTCTCTTTTGGGAAGGTATCTCTGCAGCATCAGTAGCTAGTGCAAGGGGTACTCGCTCATTCAGAGCCTACAGGCACTGGTGGCACCACGATGTTTTGAAATAAGAGAAAGGGCATGGACCAGTGGTTGCAGCATCAAGAGATGGTGTGATGGAACATGACCTTGGGGGAGGGAATTGAAGTCAGGAGAAGGGTGAAACACATGTAAGGAGTTGCAGACACCACACAAGCCTCCCAGTGCCATCTGCTACTGTCTGGAGATGATGTGCGCTCTGCAAAGGGCACAACATTTGGGGTTCTACCTCATATGGAACAAACAGCAGAACTGAGCTCAGTGCTGCTGCATCTCCATCTGGAGGAAAGGTGCAGCAGCAAATCCCACTGCCGATAACAGCAGCCCCATCTCTGTATCCAGCGCGCCCACTCAGGTGGCACCAGATCCCTGGCAAGACCATAGCGTAACTGATGCAATAAAGGTAGAGAAATTCAGCAAAAATTAAATATAGTCTTTTTCATTTGGGCCAGCATTGCTGTCGTCTTCTTCATGTCCAGCCTCATTGTGGTCTTCTTCCGCATTCACTTAATCAGTTCTTTTTCCACTATTTCCACCCTCATTGCCTTCTTTTCCTTCATTTTCAACATCACCTTTTTTGAGACAGTATTGCTGCCTTCTTCATTTCTCTCCTCATTTTTATCTCTCTAACCTTTCTGCTCAGCTTCTCCAGCATAGGATTGACTACAAGGCAAGAAAGTAAGCCACGTTTGGCTTTTTTCACTTTCACCCCTACTGAAGTGTTTTGGAAAAACCTGTAGCAATGCCAGCTTGCACAAGGAATTTAAGAGGAAGTGGTGATGATTCCATTCACAACTAGGGCTGCAGAGAGCTTTGATTTTGGCTGTCTTTATGAATGTGGATTCCTGTTCTGAAACAGTTTGCTCCTTTGGCCTGAAGTCAGGGAGGTGGGGCTATAACAAATTAGCATCTTCTGAAAAAGAATCCAGTCCTCAGATTAAAAAGAGAAAGGGTGACAAAAAAATATACCATAATCCCAAAGCAGAAGCCAAATTTTAAAACAGAACGTTTCACCTTCCTATGAGCTTCCCCTCTTAAAAACTGATGAGCCTCACTGGCACATTGCTTTACTTGACACACCATTGCTTGCTTTGCAACAATCTCAGGGTACACAATGCATTTTAAAAGGGAGTTTTGGAAAAATTAGGGCAATTTGCAATGTGAAAGATCCTAAAAGACAACAGTTGTGCACAGAGAGGGTACTAGAGAGCTCAGCTTGGACACTTGAGCTATAGGAGCTCTTTAGGAATGTAAAGCAATGTGCTGTTTTCTTTAGTCTTTGCAACGCCTTGCGAGATGACTTCATTTAACTAAGAAATGTAAATGCTACTTCACATTTAAATAGATGCTGCCCTATTGCTTTGTCATTAGCATGGGTACTTCTCTTTCTCCAGATAAGTGCTGGTGAGCAATGGGTATATAAAATGGTACAAACCTTACTTCTTTTCTTGTTTGGTTTCATTATTACCAATAAACCAACTTGACAGCCAAACAAAATACCCATCACCTTTCCTTTGTCCCTTGTTGTCTGGTTTTTATAAATGAAATGGCTGTAACTATCCTAACATCCTTGAAGCCTCACGTCAGCACTTATAATACCAGGGTCATACCAGTATAATATTTTGGCAGAGGAACAGCTTTTCCTCTGTATTTTATTGTCTGCTACTAAAAAATGTGGAAAATAATTGTTTATCCATTCTGTGATGGAGCACCTGTATATCACATAGGTGATGGCAAAAAATGCAAAATATGTAAAAAGTTACACAAATAAGCACATCATTCTCTTCACTTCTACTCTCTTCATCCTACTATTGCTCAAAGATTCACCACAGTGTTCATGAAAATGAAAATACCCGGAGTATGTAGGCCAGCAACTATGTGTACACAGAGATGGGTTCTCTTTAGAACACCTGTACAGTAAGGTCCTCAGGGATTAGCCTAATTGCATCACTGAATCTGTCTTAATGAACTTTCAGTTCATATTTATATCAGGATTCATTATTTCCTCCAACTAAGCCCAAGATTACTGACTACCCTGTGGAGGGTAACAGCATCAGTAGCCTGACTGCACCGCATTTTTCCTGGCATTTCTCTGTGATACTAGTGAAGAAATAATCAACGAATTATTCCAGAGGCATTTATTTCTTTCTTGTACTTGAATCAAAATAAAATTTTACAAAAATATGGAACCACTTACTGAAATATATCATCTTAATTCATACATCAAGCATTTTTTAATGTAAGCTAGAAAAATAGAAATTTAATTTTGGACTCATATAATATTCCTGCAGTATTCCTAAAAATGACGTTAAAATAAATATTTTTTCCTTAAAAAGGGAACGTGCACATTGGTTCACCAGACTAGCAAAAATAATTCAGTGCAAATTCCTAAAATAGGCATTCACATTACATTTCTTTTCATATATAATTTCTAATCAGTTAACAGTTCAGGTTTTTCATATTCTGAAACAGAGATGAACAGAATCAGTTGAAAAGAAAGTTGAATAAGCTATTGCCTCTGTCTTGGAATTTAGTTTTCAGTGAGGTCATAATAAACTCTTCTTGGAACTCTTCTTTACTCAAAGTTAGGCAAAATTTGCTAGAGTTGATGTAAAATATTTCTTTACATTTTACCTAGAACACTTCAAATACATTCAAGCTTTACCAAGCATTTTGGTCATTTGCTGTAGGCGTCTGTGAACTGGGGTCAGAGTTGGAATTTACACAAGTAAACATTCATTCTTTTCAAAATCCTGTCAATTATTAACTTAAAGAAGTTCTCCAGCAAAGAGTTATATATTAATAGTAGTTTGATACACAGGTATTTAAGAACATCAGACTGCATATGACACAAATCTCTTCAGGATCTCATTAGCATCCACTTTGCACATGTTTTATGTAGACTCAGGCTGACAGTTTGGTTGAAGCTCACTCTACAGGAAGTGTCACTTACATTAATAAAAAATGGATAATAAGGGGGTTTCTTGTTTGTTTTTTTTTTTTTTTTAACCTGAACAATTACATAGGTTTTGATTTAGTTCTTAACACAAAATGTACATGTTATTTTACATGTTTGTAAGGCTTCAATCCCTTAGAACAAAAGAAGTAAAATAAAAAATACAGCTTCTCCATCTGCCCTTCTGAACACACAACCTACCCGAAGCTTTAGCACTAAAGAGTCAGACTGTCCACACAACCTGAGCTAGGTGACACCTTCTGTAAAACAGGTCAGCACCGGAAAAAACTGTGTAAATCAAACTCAGTGGAATTATTTTTAAAAACGTAAATTTCCTAAAAAGAGTCAACATTGGGTTTTTTTTTTCCATTTTGATTGATTCTATGACTGAACATTGGACTTCTCATCCAAAAAGGCCACTTTTTTGAATTTGGATAGATATTGAAAAAGAAAGAAGAAATTTCCATAGAACATGCTATACAAATGTATTTTGCTACACAGCTTCTAAAACTTGTGATTATGGTCACTAAAAGCATACATTCTCTTACAAAAATGAGTACAAAAAAATTTCATAGAAAATCAAGTATTTAAGACTTGCTCAAGGATGCAGTTGGTCTGACCTTGCAAAATACTTGGGCAGGTGCTTAATTTTAAGCATATGAGTCATTGTGCCAAGAGAGATTTTATGGTGAACACTAATGCACAAATATTAGACTGGGTATTCCACTTCAAGATAAGCATGGACGTAAGTGCTTTGCTGGATATGGATCAGGATGCTCAGCACCTAACAAGGCTTCAGGCACTGATCCAGCAAAGCACTTACTCACACGAACAACACGGCTGACTTTAGGATCACTGCTCATGTGCTTAACATTAGGCATGCTCATAAGTGCTTTCCTGGAAGGGCCGATAGACCAATAGTGTGTAAGCTATAAAATTTGAAGCAGTGTATGTTTAACACACCGCATATTTAACAATGCTAATCTGCCGAGATTTGCTTTTTCTTGGAACAGGGCATGTCCGATGTCAAGCATTAATTTTTCATAAAGTGCATAAAAAAAGCCTTCAAAAGCAGCTTTGTGATTATGGCAAGTTACAATAATATAAGTGAGTCTCCTTATGCTTCTTTCATTTCTTTTTTGCACGTCTTTTCCCAGGTATCTACAAAGGAAAGAGAAAACCCCAGTCAAAAACATCACTTTATTCAAATAACCATCCACGTATTTAATTTTGCTCCAATAAACATCACATCATATGCAATTGAACACCTGAAAACAAGCACACTGAACTCTTCCAGATTTCAGATCTGAATGCAAATTCTGCCAACTCTGCCACCTCTTCCACTGAAAACATTCAAATCACCAATCACTTCTACAAACAGAACTAAGTTTATTACTTAAGTCTGAAAATGATGTGCTAGCTTGACCCGTACAAATCCCTAAGTCAGTGCTTGTATTTCCATGTTTCCCATGCCCACTGATGTCAACCCATTTGCTATGCAAAGTCTAAAAAAGTGAAAATGCAAGAGCTATTTAATCCCAGATAAACAACTATAAAAGCATCACAGCTCATCAGATATTTACATGAACATGTGGAGATGTCACATTAACCCAGAAAAAGAAATAAAGTAAGACCCCATTTCTATAATAGTGCTGGCATATTGCTCCATACTAGGCTAACCAAGGAAGAAATAGCAAAGCAGCACTTCATAATGACCTACTGCTACTGCTGGCCAGGCAGGGTAACTATATTTAAACCCTTATTGTGGTAGGAAATATTGTTTTATGCACTTGGCATCATATGTTCTTCATAACTTCTTACAGCTACAAGTTGAGGAAGTTTCAAAGTTACTAAATGTATTTCATGCTTCCTTAAAGGGAAAAGAGTTTTTGTTTTCATGTGAAAGCTCTGATGGTTTTTGGAAATGGCTTATTTTTTTTGTCATGCACAAATTCCTGCTCAACCAAAAGCAGTCACTAATAAAATTACTATTGTGGTAAGTTACAGCATAGCTGACAGCTGAAGCTGAGATGCGGCACTAAAGCAAAATGCGTCCCTGAATAGAGGAAGAACTCTAGGATTAGTCCTTGCGCACAGCAGCAGATGTGAAAGTCATGCGTAGAGCAAGAAAAAAACACAACCCTGGTACCCCAGATCAGAAGTCCGTACAAAGGTCTCTCACCACTATCAAATTTGTTCTCTCTACGCCAAACTCTGACCAGAGAAACTGGAACCTTTTCGTAGAAAGTGCTTGTACAGTTCAGTCAATGAAAAGGTACATTTGCAAAATTTATTTCACAAAACTTTTGAACTGTTAAAACTCAAACCCCTAAAACTACCATAATTTAAATATCCATAAGAGCTTCTACCATGCCTACTCTGCCCCATAGTTCCTGTTTCTTACATAATTCTCTCCCATTCTTGGTTTTCCAACAAGCACCCATCCCATGCTTGTCTGCTTTCTCAGCATCTTCTAGTACTCAGAGCTGGCTTTTCATTAATACACAACTCCCTTTTTCTACCAATACACTCCCTAACTTGTTGCTTACTGTACAGAACTTATCCATTAACACAACAGAATGTGCCTGTTCTTTTTCCTTTTTTTTTTCCCCCATAGCATTACTCTGCATTTTTGACAGGTGTTTTTCAAAATAGCCATCACTTCTGCATCCCTTGTACTCACATGAATTTGGGAGGTTTAATGTTTTCCAAAATTTAACCCTTCCAGTTCATAGCCACAATTGCTCCTTCTGGGCTCATCAAACACTGTTTATTATCAGAGATAATAATAATTCTGTAGATTTCCAAGTTTTTTCCTCTATCTGGAATTCCAACCATACTGACCGTGTGTGCATTGACAAACTACATCTGACACTTTGCAAAAAACACCAGTTTGAAAGGCATACAAAACCCAACAACTACAAAACTGCACAGAGCACACAGCAAAGCTTCTCTTTCATTTCTGGTTGGAAGAGAGTGCCACAGAGCTTTTTAACCTAAACAGACACCATTGTAATCCAAGGGCTGTAAATGACAGCAAGTAAGTTTGAAGCTGAAAAATGGCATAGTTACTCAAAAAGGGGGAATTCCTAATTTCTCTGAAACTCACATTATCAAGGGATACAAGCAGATTGTCTCCTGAGGTGAAGTAGCAAAGACTGATGAGTTGTAAGAGTGTCTTTTGGAAACACACATTTTAGTTGAACCACAGTAATAACTCAGTACAACAACTGGTGGATAACACTGAGTATTGTGCAGAACAGGCTAGATGTGTACAAATGATCCCAGTGACTCCATCTCTTTTTCAATTCTGTGACTGAGGGAAGCTGCAACATCAGCTATCCCTCTAAATACACAGGAATACTCTGTAATGATGAAAGAACACAGAAAAGAGTGGGTAGTGCATTTTAAGTAACAGTCATACCTTGTGCAAAACTTTGTAAAACTAAATCTTATCTAAGACACTTATACCTAAGCTTTTGAATCCAATGCCAAACAGGCTTCTCAAAAGAAGCCCCACCCATTGTTGCTTTAAAATCAAATTTTCCCTGATTATTTTTGTAAGGACCTCCTGACCTAGGAACTAAACATAAAAATACCCCTATATTGCTATGTGCTAAGAGATTTATCACGTAAAACCAAAGAGATGCCAGAACTCTTTAAGGATTAAAATACATACACAGGAAAATACCAAAACCACTTAAAAATGTGCTGAAACCCAACCTAACTCTTGAAGCATACAGCAAATACAGCAAGCACAAGTTTGTTACACAAAGCACTTTATTGCATTACATGTACACTGACATTTATTGCCATTTGTTTCCAGCATATTGAAAACAACCCAAATCCCAATACAGATAGAAGTATCTTTGCCTCAATAAAATGCCACCAACGACAATGCTTATATCAGCACTTATATTTGTGCCAAAATAAAAATGCAATGATGCCATCCTACTCTGGTGTAATACTGGGTAAAAAACTTCAGAAAGTATAAAAAAAATAATGCTCCTTATGAATTAAAAAAAAAATCATCAAATGTGGGCAAGTTTTGAGGCTAGAATGAAGTGTAATGGAGAAAACTCTGTGGGGAACTTGACTGGGCTTGCTCTAGAAGGAGCAGAAGCATAGTATGGTACCCTGCTAAAGCCTTGCTTCTCAGCTCATAGCACACTGTTAATGCAGCTGAGCCATCTTCCCAGCCCAGGCTGGAATATCTGATATCATGGTACTGTCTTGTCCCACTAAGGCCCAACAGCTCTGTGCCCTGTCAGCTCACAGACCTCTCTATCACACTCCACCACATACCCAGACATGCCCTGCATACACTATACTAACAAAAAACTCCAGGAAACATCTTTAGTTTAACATAAAAATAACCACTGTATGAATTTTTTTCAAGAGCAAGTCTTTATTTTGATGTTTTAGGTTTGGAGCTGAAGAAAGCAGAAATGGATTTCATTCCACTCTTATCAACTTTGGCAAGAGCCTTCTGTGCTGCAGACATCTTGGTGTTTGTCTGTGAGTGAAATGATAAACAGAAACAGTTAAACAGCATCTCCACAGGGGGGAAACAGATGCTACAAACTCCTAAATACAGAAGTCAAGCAATAAGTTGGATTGGTTTTTAGTATACAGCTATAAAGATAATATTATGCAGGCTTTGAATTGTAGGAGAAAAACATTAAAAAACAAATTTGAGATTATTGAAACTGAAGAATATTTGTCATGAATTACTTAACCTCAAACAAAGACAGAAAACCAACTACAAGGACAGGGAGGTGAAACATCTCTCCTTTCTGCAGAATGAGGTATCCCAAATCAAACGTTTACTTTGGGATAATCCCTGAGTGTACATTGGGAGGAATAATGCATGCAATAGAACAGATGCATTCTGTACCCAGTGACTCAATCTCATGATTATGCTGTCAGCAGGCTGAATTACAGACCTGCATTATGGATGATGAATAATTCACACTGATTTACTATCAAAGACTCTATGCACACTGAAATAAAGGGAAAAGAGATGGAAGAACTAGGAATGAAGAAGGTAACTAATATTTGCAAGGCACTTTTGAGGCCACTGGGACAACTTCCCAGACTTCTACACCTAAAACACATTTTATGAACCACATTTTATAGAGCTGACCTCTTTTCTTTCTTGTATTTTAAAGCATTACATTTTAAATCTCTAGCTGCTTTTTCTATTAAGCAAACTTTGCATTGACCTTTCTTTATGATACTCCTCAGTCTGCAGGACTTCACAATAACAGTACTTGGGATCCGCTAGATGGTTATGGATGTGATCGAGATAGGCAATAACCATACGATTGTCTGTTTTACTCTACAAGCAGAACTACTGCCAAAGTATTTTAAAAAGAGTAGTGTACTGTACAGAGTCCAAGGGCTATCTTTTCTTTCCTAGATTCTCTCATCAATGTGCTTCATTATTTCAGAAGTAAATCATATTTAATGTTAAAATGAATTATCTCTCCTCAGTTTATTTCCATCTTTAAGCTAAGTTCAAAAGCTATAGTATATAATGTGGGGAGGGGGAAAACATGCATATTTTAAATTATTTATCACCTTCACTTAGGGGATAATTCTCTTACTTCCAAACTAGAATGTGAAATGAGTAAAAAAAAATAAATCTGGGGTTTTGGGGGGAGGAAGGAATGTATCTGTCACCAGCTGCTTCTCTTTGCAAAGGGATAACGAGTAGTCAGCATTAGACTGAAGGTCACAAGACCAGCACAGCAGGCCTTTTCAGTTCCCCACAGATTGGAGGAAGATTCATTTTCTTTCAATGTTCAGAGAAATAAGCCAGTACAAGCCTCACAGCTTTGGCAGACACAGAGAGGATCTATTTCTTTTCACATCTCTGTTGCTCTCCTAGGAATAGTACAGTGGCAGGCAAAGTTGGACTCAGATTTGGACTGGCCTCCAAACATGCGTTGGAGCTGGCAATCAGTAGGTTCTGTGTTGATTTAACTTCATTAAGTTGACATAAGTAAGTGCATAAGCAATATTTCTAGGTAAAAATAAAACCTGTCCTAGCATCCCTTGGAATTTAAGCAAATGCTGCCATCTTTGTTTCTTTTTCCAGTAACTGAAGTTTACCAGTTGCTATCATTAAGCCATGGGATTTCTCATCTAAAGATCTCAAAGAGCTTTGCAAACATTAGCTGAGCACCTTAACATGTGTGTCTGAGTCTGCAAGGCTCACTGGAATGTTTACAGGTGAAATACAGCCCAGCAGTAATAGTACAAAACAGTTCAGAATAGGAAATTAAAACTGTCAAAGTCATATTAAACCTGAAAGAAAAGTTCAAAGAGATATAATTATAGATGTCAGACTATTTTGTATTTGTTTTGTATTTGTGATGTGTTTTGAAGGAGAAAGTTAAGCACTCTCTGCTAGTATTTGGTATTAATCTACACTTCAGCAATACATGTATGAATGCAAGGTTTGCTTACCTTTTTGGTTTTCAGATTGTCGCTGTTAAATTTAGTATAGTCTTCTTCTGGTTCCACAGGGACATCTGACAATTTCCTTTTCTGAAATGTTAGAGTGAGGAAGTTGCTCTGTCAACCACTTTTATGATGTACACACATGGAAGTTCAAAGCTTTGGCTTTAAAACGTAACCATAGCACCAAAACAGGACTGGCAATCAAGTGAAGAATCTGCAGCAAGAGTGGAAGATTTCTGTCTGCAATCGTCTTCTCTACATGTGAATATAAACCATCTTTACAGTATTCAGAAGAGAGCATTCAGTGTCAGGGGAAGCATTTTCTTCCTAGCCTTCTGAAGAATGACTGTTAGAAATCAGCCACGATTGTGACTTTGGTGTCAGTCTATTTAGAGAACTTTCTGGAGCAGCTGTTGGAAGTTAGCGCCTGACAGTCAAGGAACTGTGGTGCTCATGATCTCATGGACCTGTGCAGCAACTTCAGTGTTGTAGCTATCTGCCAACACAAGTGGATCATCATCTAGTTTGTTGTCTGTTTGTTCACAGCCTTTAGAATTAATTAGTTTCTACAGGCTGGCAGCAGTGAAACACTGCCATAGCTCCACTGACTGCTTTATCACTTGAATCCAACAGTATATTAAGAAGTTTGACTCTGCATGTGCTGTGTGCCTTCTAACTTCAGAAATAACGCACGTGAACGCTTCTCGGCACTTCACATGATCAGGCCATAAAAATGAATATTTCTTTCCATAAACTGTGAGCATGTGTTTAGTTTAAAGGTGAAAACTTTCTGGCATGTTTCCAAAAGGGGAAAAAAAGCATGTAGTATTTTACAACACTGTATTTTTATTATTGTTATATATCTGATATTACTACCCTGTCCTTAATATCCTGTGAAATCTAGACCATGGCCTTCCCACCTTTTGTGCCAAAGAAAGTGATTTTGCAAGCAACTTGGATGGTACCATACATTTTAAGATCCTGTTTTATTCATTGTGTTTATGGTGCTTGTGATATCTCTCTCTCTCTCCCCCCTCCCTCTCTCGCTTTGGCACAGAAGCTAGGTCTGCAGCCTAGATTTCTCAGCTCTTAGAACCAGATCCAACTGCAGCCTTTTCTTTTGATTTCAATGGAATCTGGATCAGCCTCTTTAGGAGGCTGTTTATTGTGCTGTGATTACATTTTCAAATGACAATCTAATGAAGAATTACTTTTCTCCTCTTTTTGGAATCTGATAAACAAGTTTTTAAAACTTAGAACAAAAATGTTTGCATTTCAGGAAAACATTTGCTGTTTAGTTGTAGCAAAGCCTACATATTCTTTGCAAATGTCTCTCATCATCTGCCAATGGCCAGACTCCCTGTGCTGACAAACCGGACAGTGCGATGATTACAACACAAGATCAACGGCTTACAATTAATACAAAGACCATGCAATTTTGATTTAAGCATCAAATCACAAAGTCCAGGCTGTACTCAGCTTGTTCTTGTTCAAGAAAGAGAACGTGTCATTGCTTTCCAGCTGATCACTGAAGTTTCTACATCTGTCCTCCCTTCAGAGTTTAACCTAATGTCCAAACATGCAATTATTTTTCCAAAACAGGAAATGCATGTTAGAACCTTCTTATTTTGCAACAATCATACATTATGTCTGTTAGTACACCTTGCCCTCATGAAGAGAAATGTCAACACAATTGATTAAAAATGGTCTGAAGGAGACTAGAAATTTTCTTGTATAAGCCTACCTTGCTCCTCTAAGATTGTGAAATAAAGTAGTGTTCTAATCTCCGAAGTTGCAAAGACTTAAACACAGAAACATCATACACACCCTGGTCAGTGCTCTGGAAATTAATCAGATCCTCAGCAAGATCTCACTGCCCAACAACTGACCAGTTCTAAGCCTCATTTCCCCTGCAACCAAACTGCTGAAATAAAACTGTTTTTAAAAATAGATTCCCAGAACTATCCCAACGGTATAAAAGCTATTCGTACACAATATGGAATGTACATCACATGCAGTTTAATACAGTTGTTTTAACATGCTTATATAGCTAATGACTATCAGTTGGCTCCTGATGTGTGCTTAATATTTCTTACAACGCATAAAGATAATTCTTAACTGAATCAAACGGCCAAGTAACTGTGCAGCCAGAACAACTGTCCAGCCACATGGAAATAACATATCTACGGATATCCATTGGAGAACAAATGCTATTAATAACAGTAGGGCTCAATTACTCCTCTATGTGCTAGTTGACATGCTGCTAAACAGAACAGTCACTGAACCAGCCAGAAATGAGGTTATTTTAGACTTTGCTTCGGTAAGTAGCAGGGACGTTGCAGGAAAGGCGAGTGTGGTATGTGATCTTGTTTCAGTAGACACAGGCTGCCCAGTTTAAATTAAATGGAAAGGAAAATCATAAGTAGGGTTATTGGTTCTAGGAGGGCAAACTTTGCAAACCATATGCCTTACTTGTCTAAGGCAAACCAAAGGGACTTGATGTGCGAGGAAGACACTTGGAAGGTAAAAGAAAAAGAATGAAGAAGTGATTTTGGATCTTTTAATTCAAACAACATGAAAATCTTGGAGGAAAGAGCTTCTCAGACTAAACACAATAAATGTGGCTCCTTGCTGACACAGATACACACATATTCCACCACCTCCCATCCCTCCCCCAAAAAACCCAACTGACACTAGATGCAAGTAGAATTCTGCAATGGATGGGGGAAAAAAAAAAAAAGACTGGGGGAATATTAAAAAAAAAAGAGATCAGTTTAGGGGTCGGGAAATAGCGGGACTAAGAACTGCCAAAAAGTCAGGCTGAGTTAGACCTTGGAAAGGAAATTAAAACAAACAGTACAAGGTTGTTTAGCCACAGAGGCAAAAAGGGAATTAAAAAAGAAAGTGAAGAGATTGGATAGATATTAAAGTCAACCTATGTGTGGACCCAAAATGGAAGAACTACTTTGCCTCAGTAAATCATTCTCAATAAAGATGAAGAGGTTAAGCACAGGGACAGAAGAGAGAATAGAAATCACTCTATTCAAGATTGAAGTAAAACTCAATATGCTGATCCAGCTGGAAGACCACATCAGAAATTACAAGATGAGAGGCAGAACCTGGCATATGTACTATCACACAGGGATCATATTAGTGCAGAAGAGCCAAGGACCCATCTCAAGAAAATGCCATAGTAGGACTCGGGAGAAGAGAGTGGAGAAGAAAGTGAAAGAAGGAAGAATAATTGAACAGTAAATGAAACACATAGAATCATAGAGTGGTTTGGGTTTGAAGGGACCTTAAAGATCATCTAGTTCCAACCCTCCGGCCATGGGCAGGAATACCTTCCTCTAGACCAGGCGGCTCAGAGCCCCATCCAACCTGGCCTTGAACACTGCCAGGGATGGGACTTCACAACATCTATGGGCAACCTGTTCCAGTGCCTTACCGTCTTCACATCTAATTTAAACCTACCCTCTCAGCTTAAGGCCTTTGCCCCTTGTCCTGTCACTACATGTCCCTGTAAAAAGTTTCTCACCAGCTTCTCCATTAGGCACTGGAAGGTGCTCTAAGGTCTCCCTGGAGCCTTCTCTTCTCCAGGCTGAACAACCCCAACTCTCTCAGCCTGCCTAAAAACTAAACAAGGTAATGCCTACTAATTTGTCTTTACTTTCTCAAATATAACACATTTTCTGGAAACAGAATGTGAAGGATTGCCAGAAAACTTGACATAGTGCCACTTAAGCAGCTGAAATGACAGAAAACAAATACTGCATAAGAAGTTTAAGGTAGGCGAGAAACTGGGCAAAAGGGAAACAAAGGCAAATAATGCAGAAAGAGATGTCATTGGATCAGACAGAGATTAATATTTAATTACTAATTAAAAATAATAGAATGCTAACATTTGCTGAATGTACACCACTGAGTAGCACTATGAACACTCAAAAAGCTTTTAACACTGTGAAAAAAAGTCAGGGAACCTTCAAGATCTGAAACATTAAAACTAGATTAAATGTACAGAAGAAGAAAAAGGTCGTGAACACAGAAACTAACTGCATGAGTTTCTTGTAAATCTGAGAACTGATCAAGTAAAAACTGCAGTGGAAAAAAAACCAAACTGCATGTCTTAACTATTCACAGCACAGCAGAGAGCTATCTGATCACACATCAATAGAGGCAAATGGAATTCTAGTCTGTAATGAGACAAAGTATTTCTAGTTAAAACAAGAACGGAAGAATGCCATCATATTGTATGAGTAAAGGTTTTATCAGAAATAATTACACATTTTTCTGGTCACCTGCTTTGAAACAATTGAACTCATTATGGAATAGGTGTAAAGAAATGTTTCCACAATGATGGAATGGAGAACCCATCTTACACAACCAAGTTGGCTTCTCAAAATGAAAACACAAAATATATATGTTTTCCCTTCACACATGAGAGAACTAATGTTAGGGAGGGAAAGGAGCCATTTCAATTTCAAAAAACAATGATAAAGTTAGCACAAAAGGGCAGGGGAATAAATTGGCCATGAATAAATTCAAGGTGGAATTTACAGAAAGGTTTCTGAGCATCAGAGGAATGAGGTTATAGAACACTCTTCCAAGAGAAGTAATGGAAATAACTCCTAATTAGACTCACAGTGAAGAATGGTCAGTGTATGAGAGATTATCCAACATGGTTGTCTGGGATTCCTTGACCCAGGAGGTCCCTTTCAGGGTCCTCATAAATTATATATGAAAGAAAAACTATGAGGTCATATTGTCCCATCGACCTCAATAAAACTAAATAAGCAAAACATGTATGAAAAAGACTGTTGACCAAAACCATAAAATATGCCTCTCTTTTTCCTTCCCCTTTTTTCAATAGGAAAACCAACCAAAATATTCCTTATTAAAAATATGAATTACCTGGTAAATTTCTTGTGTTGTTTTAGACTGGCTTTTCACAAGGCCACTTTACTTAATGTATTGTACCTACTGCTGTACTGGTCTGGTCCAATTTCAATTATAACTCAGAAAAATTAACTTACAACACAACTTATCTATCAATATCTTAATGTTCTCCTACCTTCAGTGGTGGGTCTGGTGCTGGACTTCTAAGTTCTGGGAGCCTGAAGAACAAAAGATTTTAAATCAAAAATTAAGACAGATGAATTGCACAACCTAAAGTTTGGAAATCCTTCTTAGTGAAAGCTGCTTTGGTTATCAGCTGCTCACACATGGCAAGCACTTGCAAAAAAAAAGCAGTTCATGGACTGTATTTCTGACTTATGAAACTGTTCAGCTATGGGGCTTCAAGCTGCAAACTGCACACTTTTCCAAAGGCCACCAAAACAGATGCCTTTGAACACAACTGAACTGATGAGTAGGTGCCGAGTCCCAGTGATGATCCAAGCCAAGTCTGCTGCTGGCAGGGAACATCAGGATGAGGATGTTGGCTCACCATCCAGATTTAAATACAAACTAACACAGGTGAGATAAGTAAGTCAGACCCAAGCAGCACTGAGTGAGTAGGGAAAAGGAAAGAGGACTGGGGATGAAGACTCAATTCCTGTCTCTGCTGTTTGTGCTTGACAATTCCGGACAAACTGCTTTATTTGATTTTCTTTTCACTTGGTTTAACATAGGATATATTACTCAGGGTTTCATTGCACAACAGTGGTAACAGACGTATCTGACTTGAATATTACATCTCCTCCAGCTCACAGTCTTTAACACCACAGGAAAGCCAAAAAAACCCCATAATTTACATTTGAAAAATCACATTTGAAGTGTGGCAAATATAATCTCATTACATCATTCACTTAAACCTTGATAAAAAATCTCAGCATTCAACAAAAATGACCAAACGGACATTAATCCATGCCATGTAAAGCTATAGGCTAGCTGGAACAATACTTACCCCAAGTATTTTAACAACTCCTTACTCAGATCTTCAGGAATATACTCTGATATTATCCCATGGGCATACCGTACATAGTCTTCAGGAAGAGGTCAGGGAGTGGGAATGAAGAGAAAAAGAATATTCATGTTACATAGTCATGTAACATGTAACTGTTGCTTTAGCCATGTTACATGTGCTACCATGAGGCACAAGGTTGAATCAGTAGTAACAGACTCCGAATGGATACACTGTGATGCTTCGCTGTGTCAAGTAGTTTATGTTATATGACGTTCTAGGTTTATTTAAAAAGTAAAGACTTACTACGCTCACTTTGTCAGCACATGTTATTAATATCTGCTGCATGTACTTTACAAAAGCTGTTCACTTTCTGAGAGTACTAGGTATCATGTATTTTTCCGGACAAATTAAATTTTAAAAACCTGCACAAGTAAAAAGCTGACTCAACAGAACATGCAATCATTAATTTTAAAGCATCTGGATCTTACAATTATTTGGCAAGGGCTTCAGTACTAAAGAACATTTTCTGGCTTCAACTGAAAACAATTAGATGAGACAATGAGTCTATTTCAAAGTCTTGTACTTAATTTTCAGTACTTTATAGAAAATGCCAAGGCCTATCTAAACATCACTGGCAAGACAGGATAATTATCTGTGGAAATATGAACTACTAGAAGCTGTTTTCAGTACAGGGCATTCCTGCTATAAATGTTTTTCTGGGAGACCGGGGAAAAAAGTGGCTTTTTTATAACATGAAGTCCTAAATCAGATCTTTTCTGGTCACGTTCTGCTCAAGAACTTACTGATCATGGGCTGGACTTTTTAAACTTGTTGTTGAGGCTGCTAGGGAGTAACTGCACTCATGCCCAGGAAGCATTTGCCAGACAGAACAGGCCAGTTTATCTCCTCATATGCCTACACACTTAGAGAGGTCAGATGCACATGATATAACAACCAAAAAGTGGCAAAGAAATTTCTTTAGTGCCAGAGATAAATTTCTAGGGTTTTTTTTTTCTTTCCCATTTTTTTTAACCTGAAAAGCCCAGTGCAAACCAGCATTGAAGGAGAAAGCATTAACAAATTGACAGCAGCATACACATTTCAACTATACTGATAACAAACTCTTACTATCACTTATCTGCACTTCTCCTTCCTTCACTGCTTAGATTTGTCAAAGATTTTTCACTCTAAGCCCATCTTAGGGTCAGGAGAGAACAAGAAATACTTCCAACCCAAGACAACTTCACCGCAGCACTTAATATGTCCAATTTATTGCTTAAGAAAAATATTCCTGTCATTTCACTCTTTGCATTATGACATTGAATGGTGAGTCCAAGTAAACAGCTGTAACTTCATACTAAATAAAAAATCCATTCCCTTTGCATTTCCGACTTGAAGGAATCTTCATGGATTTCCTTTACCAATTTAAAAATACCACTATTTGCCTCCTAGGGAGTCTGTGTTCTCACCCTAGCCTAGCTTTGTAATTAATCTTTTATCAAACATCAGGAATACCTGCACTCCTCCCTCCTCTGTCTTCTGAATGAAATATTCAAGTCTCATATGATAAACCTCCCCTACCTCCCTATTTGCTCTCATTATATCCTCCCCTATTTTTGCCCTACAACATCTGTAGATGCCAACTACATATAGCCATCTATTTTTAAGGTACTGAAATTTCATAATACTCTATGAAAGCAATTCTCTACAGAAATAAATTGCACTGTCATAGCAATGAAAGGATCAGACAAGAAAATGAGTCTTATTAGAAATAATTGTTGAGTAATGTGTCCATTTGACTTCCTGTCATTCACCTTGACACATACACTGGGAATACCTCTAAAACTCACCTACTTTAAACCCAGTATTACCAATTTCAACACTGCTCTCTCAAAAATGAAAACCCAAGGTTTTTGAAAAGACTATTATAACCATGCCACTATAAATAAAAAGCAAGGTGAAAAAAATCCCACTGCAGATGAAATATTTGATAATAAATTTCAGAGAAAAAATATTTAAGCATAGTCAAGATGGCTGTTGCCAGGACACTTTCTTCCTTCTTTAAAAAAGTAGAGGTTGGGAAAAAGATGAAAAGCACTGTGAAGTTAAAGTCACAAGTTTGCAACTTTGTCTCTTTTTAAAAACAATATATTACAATCTCTGTTCTATAAAACTGTCTATTTGCCTCTTAAATCTTATTTATGTTGTTTCCTTGATATCCTTACTAATCATTTTCCACTTTGTCAGCAAGCTGCTTTGTTTCTCCTTCATTTTCAACGGCATGAAGACTTCTGAATGTCTTTGTAATAACAAACAATTTGCTTTGGTTCATCTTGCTCTACTGTTCTTAATTTTCATTAACATTGGAAGATTTTATTCCATTTTCAGGTTTCTCTACAGAATTTCGTATCAGTAACATTCAAGACATTGCCCTCCCCAGCAAAATGGTGAATAGAAGTAAACAGGATCCCGCCAGACTTTTTGGTAACAGGATTATAACAATTTAATACACATAATATTAAAATTTTGCCCTTAATAATTACACATTTGTGTATTTATAGTGAGCTGAGGCTGGTAAAACACCAATGCACCCACAAAAATCATTCAATTCATACATTTGTTGCATAAAGTAATGTTTGGACCAGGAGCCTCTTCTCTGTGACCATGACTTCGTAAGACCCCTTCACCATTTTGAAGAATTGTATGAATGCTAATATGCTAATATTCCATCCATCCTAATAAAAATAATAATGAAAAGAAGCACGTTCTAATACAGACACATTTACTAGGTGAGAACTCATAGATATTATAAATATGTGTCCTATTCTTTAATACAGTCTCAGTCCAGCAAAGCACTTCAACATATATTTCACTGAGAAAAATGTTTCCTCCTTGAACTGTGGAGAAGTTAAGGGAACCCCAGCTGAGACCTACTGTTAATTACCATGTCATCTGATGAAGATACCAAAGAACTTGGAAAAGCCAAGGCACACAGCCATAGCTTGTACAGAATTCTCTGTACAGGGAATAAATTTATTGCAAAGGTCAATTTCAATATATTTTAGTTTCTAATCATGTTCTATTACTACTTATGTGACTTCATAAAAATGAAATTCATTACCATGTTTAGTTTTCTTACCTTCCTGAGCATCTGTGATCTGTTTACTGTTGATAAATGTACTTGCAAGCACCCTTTCATCTACTGAGATATTGTTGCTTTTAAGTGCTTTCACTGTTTGATTAACCTACAGAAAACCAAAGAATGAAATGCCTGTATCAGTATTGTTATGCACATGTTAATACAGTGACAAAGCTCTTGTAATTTTGTTTCAAGCATATAAAACACTCAAGTAATGGACTGTGGTGAAATTTAATACACATTTGTAATGACTAGCAGATGAACTCAAAAAATCCAAAGAAACTAGCTTGCCTTTGAACATGTTTCCTTGGTAACACAGCACCACTTCTGCAGCACCCTAAGATGAGCTGAGCTACTCAGACTTAACAGCCATGATTATACAGGTGAGAAATACACCTGCTCAGAGAACACTTCTGAGCTCAGCAGGATGGCAAAAGCTGTCCTTGGAGGAAATCAAAGACTAAGGACTTTACAGGGCACTGCTCTGCTGGATACAACATAGAGAGACCTGTCAGACAAAGGTATTTTCAACAACACAAACAGGTACCTGCTCACATGTAAATACTCAGGTAATCATTACAAATAGGTATTCATTCCCATGCTTCATCACTGCAGAAAGTGGACCAGATTTTGTGCTTGTATTGATTAATTTAAAAGACAAAGCCTCCTCATCATGTGATGCATACTGTCTTTTTCTATAGAATGGCATCATATTAAGGGCACATGGGCATGAGTAAAATGAAATTCACCTTCTTTGTACCAAACAAAGACCCCATCAAGCTTAGCTTTAACACTACTTTATTTCTGGCATACTGTATAGACCTCTTGAACAGCCTGATTGGATCAGGACAATAGCAACCAAACCAGGACCATTCTGAGTGAATTCTGCCAAAACTTCAGTAAACACACTTGTAGCACAAAACCAAGGCAGTTCTGTCCAGCTTCAAAGCATGGCAGAATTTAGAAGCTGTAACAATCAAAACTTTCCTCTAGTTCATCTAGGAGAAGGACAAAGCAAAAGCAAGCTCCTCACCTTATGAAAAGCCTACAGCTGTAAGCTGACAGCTTCTTCTTCCTACCCACACCCCATACGCCTCTTTCATGGCCAGTCCCGTAAAAAGAGAAATCCAATAAGCTTGTTAACATCCCTAACACCTGATCTCAGTCCCAAGTGGAGCAACTTTACTGTGAAGTTTGTCCTTCTTAGACAGGACACATACCTGAACTGAGGCACAGCACATGGCTCCAATGCAAACAGGTACAAGCTAATAAGCATTTTCATTTTAAACATATAGCAAATTTTAAAGCAAAAGAGAAACACAATACCTTTTTCTTTAACCACTTCAGTGTCTTCTCTTGGCTGTATTTGTGGAATTTCTGACTGCCAATCTCTGAGAAAAAACAAGCAAGGGGAAAAAAGTCATTTCTGGTGTGGACTGCATTTTTCAATACCTTTAAAATCTTTTAACTTGTAGATACAATATAAAAGTTATTTTGCATCTTGCACATGTTTGATATCAGGGCAATATGTTTCAAAAATATTGGAAGAAAAAAAAAATCAAAACAGACTGAGCTGATATGAACACGTTTGAACAATTTGACAGTTCTTTAATTAGGACCTAATCCAGCAAAGCACAGATTTTATTTATTTATGTGTAATCTTGGGTTCCCTTAATTCACTAAGACTCTTCTCAAGCCCTTGTAGTTTCACTTCACCTTCACTGCCCTATGTCACCAGGCTTGTTATTTTAACTACATAGTTCACACCACAAAATGTTGGGTCCATGATTTTCTTTTTTTTTTCTTTTCTTACTTTTTTTAAACAACAGATTATCATAAATCTTTATGTACTGAATTCCATCACCTAGTAAGGGACCAGGACAAAGAGTTGGTTACTGAAGCTAAACCATCCACCTCTTCAATAAACCCTTTCCCCATCTATTCTCCTCTCTCATGTCAGAGTGACTAAAGCAGAATTTTTACTTCTATCCCCCTTTTACATAATTCAATACAATGTTAAAAGAAAATACAGAATCCAAAATAGCAAAACTCACTCCTTGTGGGAGGAATTATGATTCACTCATGAGTTATGGAGCAACAAAAATTAACTTGATGATATAAGAATTTCAGAGAGTGCTTCCCTTGTGATAATGAGGGCATCATGAATGCTTGCTATTCACATGTGATCAGTTATCTGGAGATACATGAGTTCAAAACATCCAGACAAAAGAGAAAATTACGAAGGCTCAGGGAAATTTCAGTATAAAAATTCAGTATTAACTCACAGAAAGCTACCTTTTGGAAATGGAATCATATGCCTAATAAGATTTCACAGGATATTTTGGAGCCTGCTCCTTCAGTCTTTTTCTTTAACAGGTATTGCAATAGGTTTTAATCTCCTGTATACCAGTCCCATAAATACCTACATCTGTTTCATGTCATTTACTGATACAGTGTCATATTCCAACACTCATTTCATGGATTTTCCTTCTCCCCTGGCAAACAACAACATATTATTTATGATTCCTTCAGCATTTCCTTCTTTGGGGTTTATCTTGGCTCTTCCAAATTGCACACAAAGAGTAAACTATTATGTGCTCTTTCTGTATGCATGTCAGGGGGTATGGAGAGGTCGAGGAAAGCTGTTTGCAAGATAAAAGTTTAAATCTGTTTCAATAGTTGTACAATAGCAAAATACAAAAAATTCTTCAGAGCACAAATGAAAAATACACTAATATACACTTTGTTTTACGACGAGCTGCAGGTAAAACAATTAGCTGTGACACTGCTGGCTGCAGGCCTTAGAACTTAGAAGCTTCTAAATGGTTCTGAAAGAAAAGAAGCAGAAAATGGAGAAACACTCTGGGATACTTGAACCTGCTTCTCAAAGGGCTAACATGGTTTAGGTTCAAGTACAGTGAATGCAATTCATGGATTCCTCTCTTATCTAAGAAAGTTCGAGGAAGGGACATCCTCTGGGCACCATCCCCCAACCCATGCTGAAAAGTAATTCTAGTCTGGATTCTCAGGCAGACTCCCCCTCAACAGCATGATTCAGAGTGACTCAGGGAAAGGAAATGTAGAACTGTGAAGTCATTTTCATTAAAACATGTGAAAAATAATTACACTGAACCCTTCAGAGATCACTTTGTTTGAAAATATTTTGTGCGCCTGACAGTTTTGACTATTAAACTCTAGAAACTGACAATATTTGAGACCTCTGAAGAATTAAAGAGAGTTATGAAAGTCACAAACTGCTGACAAAAGGATTCAGTATTGGAACGTGGATTTAACATGTGATGCACATTTGATATTGGTGAGAGTTAGTGACTACGTTTGATAATATGAGTATATATTGGAAAGCCTTTTGTTCCCTAATGTGTCTGGTGCCTATAAAACTGGTCTGAGACATCTGGAAAGATTGGGTTTGAGAAATACAGATGGAATATAAGTGGTTCTACAATTAAATAATATGTTCAGTGATCGGGTAATCGCTGTGTACACTTGGAAGTTTCCCTGATGTATTGTTGAGCAAACTGCTAAAGCACATTTTAAAATCCATTTTCTCAGTGTTTTCCATAACTCTGAAACTTATATGGCCCCTTTCTTCCTACCTTCTGGGAATACAAGCTTGGCAATATTATTTAGTTATTCTAATCAGGTAAGTTTTCTTGGCTCTTCATGTTAATCACATTAGACAAGATCACAGTGCAGCTTTTGCCTTGCAAAATGAAACAAACAGTAACACTCTAGAAGTGGAATTCATAACCCTTTCTTAAACCTTCTCTACTGTACATTCAATCCAATGCTGGAATTTATTAGCAAACAACCTGCCTCACCCAGACTTAGTGAGCTGTAACACACCCTTTCCACAACTACTAAAGCAGGTAATACAGAATTCAATTCAGCTAAATGAATTTTCAGTGCCCTTCAAGAAAGAGGCCAAGGAAGGTGGATTTTCTGCTAATTCAGTAAGTGTAAACTGTGAGTGCCCTGGGGTAAGAATTTGTTAGACAGATGTTAAATGCCTTAAGACTAACCGAAGAGTGAAATAATTATGTTGTTAAGTTCTGTCAAGCAGAACAGAGCTGCAGAAGCCTTAACACAACTGGTATTTCTTGCCCTAATGCTGTACTCCTTAAATGAGAAAGGCTACAAAGTGGACAACAGGTCTTAAGAGCCAGAAAAGAATGAGTACCTGAAGTCATAATGCTGGAATTTTTTACAAGCAATAAAAGACATGAGAATATGAAACACATAGAAGTGGATTAAACAGAAAGGTGATGTGTGCATGACAGGCAAGCAAGCGCCAATGAGTTTGTTACATAACAGTACTCTGGGTGTTCTAAAAAAAGAAAGAAATCCTAAGAACAAGCCCCACTGTAACCCAGTCCAAACCTGAACAAGAAAAGAAGTAGTATGTACATACAGGTACATGCCTGGGAAAATCCAAGAACATCACAAAAAGCTGATGTGTTCGAGTGTGTACAGCTTTTATGATAAAAGCATTATTCACCTCACATTTCAAAACAAAACCCAGGAAATGGAACACACGTTTAACAGTTAATATAATTTGTTGGCAAAATGACACAAACTTATAGGTGTACATAATACATTACTTAAAATGAAAAAAAAGGCAAGCAGAGAAGCATTTTCACTACAGTTTAACAGAATACAGTTTATGGGAGGATGTTCTGACAGATAACAACTGCAAACACAGTATCAGAATGGATACAGAAGTTAGACCAAGACACAAGATCTTGTCTACAGCAAATACTTTTTAAAAAAGTTTTGTTTTGGGAACATAAATACTGTGCAAAGGCTGCACTGTTGTTTGGAGGAATTGCCCCTTCAAAAAATAATCCAGACCTTGTCCTAAATTCCTATGCAGACTTAGGTTTGACAGCCAAAAGGATGTGGCATCATTTATTACCAGGTCAGATGGGTGACCAACCTGATTTCCATTATGACAATGTGATCCACTTAGTGGATGAGGGAAAGGCTGTGGATGTTGTCTATCTAGACTTCTGGAAAGCATTTGACACTGTCTCCCACAGCACTGTCCTACACACGCTGGCAGCTTATGGTTTGGACAGGTAAAAACCACTCTGGATGGCCAGGACCAAAGAATGATGTTACATTCAATTGGCAGTCAGCCACCAGTGACCCCAGCGCCAATTCTTTATCTAATTTCTTTATCAATCATCTCTATGGGGAGACTGCCTGCACCCTCAGTCAGATCAAAGATGACAGCAAGTTGGGCAGGAGTGTTGATCTGCTGCAGGGTAGGAAGGCTCTGCAGAGGGATCTAGAAAGGTTGGATTGATGAGCCAAGACCCAACAGCATGAGGTTCAACATGGACAAATGCCAGGTCCTACACTTGGGTCAACAAACAACAAACCTCAAACCCAGCACTAGGGCTGGGGGCAGAGTGGCTGAACAGCTGCTCAGCAGAAAGGGATCTGGGGGTGCTGGTTGACAGTGGATGCACATGAGCCAGCAGTGTGCCCAGGTGGCCAAGAAGGCCAATGGCATCCTGACCTGTATCAGCAGCAGTGTGGCCAGCAGGACCAGGGCAGGGATTGTCCCCATCAGCACTGATGAGGCCACACCTCAAATCCTGTGTCCAGTTCTAGGCCCCTCACCACAAGAAGGACATTGAGGGGCTGGAGTGTATCCAGAGAAGGGCAACGGAGATGGCTGGGTCTGGAAAACAAGTCTGATGAGGAGCAGCAGAAGGTGCAGGGGGTGTTTACTCTAAATGAGGCTCGGGGGCAGACCTTATTACTCTCTACACCAAAGAGAAACACAAAGGGGTTGCATTGAAGTGGGGGTTGGTCTCTTCTGCCATGTCTCAAGTAAAAGGAGAAAAGGAAATGGCCTAAAGTTGCACCAGGAGATCTTCACATTAGATATTAGAAAAATTTGTTAACTGAAAGGGTGGTCAGGCCTTTGAATAAAGTGCCCAGGTCAGTGGTGGAATCACAGTCTCTGGAGGTGTTCAAGAGGAGTCTTAGAAATATAGTTTAGGACTTACTATGACAGTGCTAGGTAGACACTTGGACTAAACCATCTTGAAGATTTCTTCCAACTTTGATGATTGTGTCATTCTGTACACAGAAGTTTAACAGCTCTTCTCTCACCCTGGCTACTTATCCCATGTTAGACAAGTTGTAGGGCACTGCAATTGCCCGAAAGCTTAAAAATACTTTTTAATGGAAATACTTCTCACTTCATGAGAAGGCAAAAGGTGTTTTGCATTTCACATGCACTTGTCCTGAAGAAGCCTTCTCAAAAGTCAGAACTCACCTGGAGAAAAAGATTGTTTGGTCTAAATGATACAAAAGGTAGCTAAATGTTTCTGTAGGTTCTTCTGGAAAATGCAGGAGGAATAATAATATTCCTCCACAATTATGTGTTTATGGAAGCACATAATTCCAACTACTCCAGCCCCAAACAGAATGTGACAACAGCCTTTCTACCTAGATTTTCTGCTCCCTTGTGAAAGTGAGCATTTTTAACAGAAATATGCCCTGAAGTTCAAATGCAAGCCAAAGTAGAATGTTACTTAATGGACTGAAAAAAAACCCTGAAGTCTTGCACATTTTGCATTTCTGCAAACCTGCAAAAATTATGTCATGCTCCTGTCCCTTCCCTAGAAAGCATATACTGTCCTCAAATAAAACGAAAGCCCCTACACACCAAAGGGAATTCTGAGCACAGGTTGAGGAGACTATGTACAGAATTGATAGCATGCTAACTTTTTCCATTTGAGTTTTCTCTCTCATATATTAATGCATACCAAGCAATTTTTGTACTTAAAAACAATTAAGTCTTTAGCTTTAACCCACAACACTAAATCACGCAAAGCCAGAAAACTTGAGTTCCCCTTTCTCAGCAGCATATTCGTTCTTCTCCAGCTTTTTTCTACTCATTGTTTCAATGCTTTGTGACAAAGGATGAAAAAAGTAAAATGGAACACTTCCATGCCAGACTATCCTACACTAAATAAAGAATTTAGAGGGATGTAAAATTCTGATCCAAGTCAAAGACTGAGTTCACAACACATACAATAATGTCACGAAGCCAGCTCTGATTGGTTTACCATTTGTATGACACCTAGCAACAAGACTGCATGAGTTTTTCAGAGTTGCAGCACATAATCTGAGATCCACACATTTTTACTCACAAGACTGCAATGACAAGCTCTAAGCCTAAGCTTCTGTTTTTTAAGTACAGCTGTGTCCAGCACTTTGGTTGTTTGGTAAAGCAAAAAACAATATTTAAATCTATCGTGTAATGAGGTGACACTAAAAAATTGAGTCTTTTTTTTTTTCTCCTCCCCCCCGCCCCTTTTCTTCACCTTTTTCTTCTGTTACGTGCTGTATATACTGTTTAACATCTGCACACTTCAGCAGCAATGGGCAGCTAGGGTATTCTGAGTCTAGCACAACTTGATCAAGTGGCTGGAACTTTCCTTGCTGCTGAAAATACATCAAAGGGATTACAAAAGCATTACTAAAATGTTAAGACACATATAATACACACTATACATATGTATATAAATATATATGCATGCAATGGCCATAGTTTTAAAATAAAGGATTTAAAGAAGATCGTATTTTGAATGGTAACATATGACACATTCAAAAACTGATTATAAAGCAAGCTATAAATATTTATTTCAGACCAGTAAATACCTGCAAAATGCTGAACTCTTCAAACACTGCCCTTAAAAAGCCAAATTTAAAACAACATGGGGAGAAACTAATGTGAAGTACAGCGGGATTTTTTGGAAGATGACATAAGACACAGCAGTCAGTGTGTGCCAATAGTGTTTTAGACCAAAACCTGTTGGATAAAACCCAGTGTCATAACTTCCATTCAAATTTTGCTTTTCCTTCCACAAAGATAAATCTCAGAGGAGCAGGGCAGCTTCTGGAACACAGTATTAACCTTTCACCTCTGCAAAGTCAATTCCAGTTTGGCCAGAGGAGGGATATAAAGTGATTTTGGCACAACTTAAATAGCCCCACACATGACAGAACCATCAAACAAATTTTGCCATTGCCAAACAATGCATAATCATTCAGCATGGTTTGGCACAACTGGCAACCTTCCCTTTGGAAAGATCCTTTAGTGCATCAGTACAAAGACTGAGCTTCTCATGCTTAGAGAGTGCGTGGTCTCTGGAGCCAAGGCTGAACTCATTATACTGGTCAGCATGAAAAAACCCACTTGAGGTACACTGCTTTCATTATTAATTAATTCTCTTGCTAGATACTCAGAGGCTTAATAAAACTAACCATCTACTGTTAAGTCACAAGAAAAACAAGAAAAAAATCCCTAACAAACACACAAAAAGCAGAACCAAGAAAGTATTTAGAGGGTTTTTTCTCCTTAAAAGGAAAAACATACAATAACCATAGCAAAAAGAAGTTAGGAGACACAAAAATAAAACTGCAATAAGCTATTTTTTATAAACAACTTACCAGCTTACGTCCCAAGGCAAGACAGCTACATTTACAACATGCACAGGCACAGAGCTTAAGCCAAGAAAGGTGCTGTATGTATAGGAGATGCCTCTGCTCAGAGACACACCAAGCAATCCTGCATCACACTATCAAAATCAAAGGGCAGTGCAAAGGATGATTCTATGATAGCCAGTGATATTCATTAGTTCAAGCTGGAAGCGATTGTGCTGCATTCAGGCTAACCTTGCCACAAGATCGTAGAATACACTAACCTAGGCAAGGCACTGCAGGAATGCATTTGCCCTTTTTTAGGATCCAGAGCTGCATTATCTGGCATCATGCCTGGCCTAGAAAACCAGAAAACAATGTACCAAAAATGTGAAGGGCAGCACAGGACTCTTCCCATGCACAGAAACAGCGGCAGTAGCTGTCCTGTACTTATGCTACCTCAACACCCCTCCACATAAAGAGAGGAGATTTACTACTTCCCTAATTTAAGTTTGGTATAGAGCTTTCAAAGGGATAATGAATTCAGAGAGCAGTGCTCAGAGAACAAGCAGAACTACTAGTGGAATGACCTCTTCTGATGGACCATCCTGACCACAGAAATACAGAATATATCTGCACAGCCTACACCTTAAATAATTAAAAAATCATTACAGAGCAATAAGTTACTAAAAGTAACTAAAAGGTATAGGAAGACTTTATTTCTTCACCATAAGAAAATTGCTCTCCTGCATTCTCCACTTGCAATCTAAAGCAGAAAATAGCAAGCAACCTTGTAGAAGTTCTTTTAGAACAAAAACTCTTAGGATGCATAAGGTGAAACCATTATCTCCACAAAACAAACAAACAAACAAAGCAAAAAAAAAATAAACCCAAGCAAAAAACCCAACAAAAAATCCCGACATTTCCATTTTATTTTGTGCCCCTTTTTTCACAGCCTGCTTATAAAAAAATCAGTAAATCTGCCTATGACTTTTGATCTATTTCAGAAATTTAAGTGAGGTTTTGCTACACGCTCAATAAATCAGTGAAGCCATTTTTTCATTACCCAACTTTTGGATACTCGATCATCCCATTGCTGCTCCATGATATCTTATCTCTACAAATGTTGTTGCTTCCTTTCAAGTTCAAACTGACACAGAAATGTTTCTCCTTCCTCCTCTATAACATCCAAAATTTTCTTTCTTTCTCCCTTCTTTCCCAAAATAACCATTTAACTGATGCCTCAGAAAGAGCACTAGTTTGTTTTGATATGATGACATGTCAGTGTCTTAAATTCAATAGTTCTAGGACAGGCTCTCACAAAAAGACAAAAGAGATTATCTTCTTTTAAAAAAGAAGGTGATTAGCGCTTGTTGAGATTGAAAGCCGACTCTTGTAACATAATTTACTGACCAGAAATCTTGATGCAAACAAAAACACTTCTAGGTATTAAGATAAATCGGCATTAAATGCAAATAAATTTCCATTATTATGAAAGTCACTCTTTGTAAAATTGATATAACTTCTGCAGAACTGAAGTGAGAAATAATGTTTTCTCCTTAGAATTCCAGAGAGAAAAATAAAGCAAGCTTACCTCTTTGTCTGCCTTTATGAGGTAGTAAAGTATCAGAAATAAGGGGTCCATTGGTGTAACAAATAGCAGGCGCCCATCTAGGTGACAGACATGCAAAAGTAAGCTTACACAATATATTAACTTTTTGGGGTTTTAGGAGGTTTTTAGGAGTGTGAACGATTTTTTTTTTAAATAAGTATCCCAATATTTTAATAAAACAAATGGAAAAATTGTATTTGTAATTTTATATTAAAAATACAGAGATAACTCAATTCTCTACCTAGCCAAACCAAAGCACAAGCTCCACTTCAGGACTTCTGCTTCATGTACTCTTGAGTTTTCCCTTTTTTTCTGGACGGTATTAAAACCAGCAAAATTGAAGCTGCCCTCTATTGGCAGACCTGGGGGCAACAGAAATTGGTTTGGGATACCAGAGATAGTCAGCAATACTCCACCTCTAACACTGGGCAAGGCAACACTGCACTGGCAGAAGCCATAGCCAAGACAAGGGAGAATTTCAAGGGCTAGTTAAGTGAGAGCTGCCTTCATCTGTGAAGGGTGAATCTGATGCAGTTTCCTAATGGAACAAAATGAACTTAGATCAGAAAATATGGCTCAGTGTGTTGCATTCAAGGTTACACACAAAGGAAAAGCTTGGTCTCCCACTGAAACAAACACCTCTGCCCATCTGGAGTTCATTGCAGGACAATGGCTTAGTCAGGCTTTTTGTATAACTGCACATAATTGGAAACAATGTAACATCAAGGAAATTTACTAATGAGACCAAATAATTGATGACAATTTGACTATAATTAGCAAACCAAAAGCAAATAAATGTAATTTTTTTGTTTTAAATCACATGATTAAGATAATTAAAGAAAAGAAAATCTTATTATGATGGCCCTAAAACTAACAAAAGATCATGTGGGAAAGAATGTGGTTTGGGCAAAGCTGATATCCAACCTACCACGTGTATTACCATCAGGATGCTCTGTGTGAGGCAAAGCAAGCATCAGGACTACTTGCAAACACAAAAGTTTTGAAAGTGAAGTCAGAAGGAAAAAAAACCCACCAGCCACTTTCTCAAAGCTTCTATTTAAATGCTTTTCACCAAACCTCCAGAAGGTTTATTTTTGTTTGCTCTAGAGATTCAGACTCACTAGAGGTGTATAAAGACCTCTGCCCCTCGCTGCAGATAACCAGATAATTTGTTTTAACTGCAAACACACAGACTTTTTGTGTTGTTATTCTCCTGACCGTTTCAGAGATACAGCAGTCCTAACATTCAGGAACAATTTTTCCACTGTATTTTTTAAAGAAAACTGAGGGTATGATTTCTTAAGGCAATTGTTTCCCAAGGGCCAAAATAAAGGTTAGAAAGGGAGAGAGAGAGAATATAACGTGGACCTAATTGGGAGCAGGGAGCAGACCCAGGCTGTTGGCTCACCCCCAAGACAGAGCAAGGAAAAGCTCAGAGACATACTGCTTGCACTGCTTTATGTGCCTGCAGAGGATGTTTAAAAGTTAGCACACACTTTGGGATATTACTGTTAAAGAAGGCATATGTCTAGAAGGGTTGCTTTTATTTATTACTATAAATGGATGTTTCTCTAACAAAAAGGAATAAAATAAATATACCTTAATCCCCTGAATTAATACTCATGGACATGCTGGTCTGTGGACATGCTGGCAGAGAAACACTGCTACAATAACATCCTTACTGAAAAGGATTGTGAAAACTGTCACAAGCAAGTTACACAAGCTTCCTCCTCATTTTCAGAAAGGTGAGCAGGATCAGAGAATGTCCAGGGTAGTACAGCCCAGCTCCCTTCAGAGAGAACACTGAAATGGCAGCTTCAGACAGCAGGCCTCTCCTGAGAACCCAACACTTAGGCTGGGGACTACAGAGGTAATTTAAAGAACACTAGACCATACATTCCAGTGCTAGGAGCTCTAACATACCACTTTGCTCAGCCAGCTAAGGCCTTCCAGCCCTTTCTTTTCCTTCCCCTAGGATAATACATATTAACTTACACAGAGGACTTGCTGGTGTGATTGACAAGGAAAGCTAACTATTTTATGGCACTTTGGTTTAAACACAATTGAATTACTTACCCCTCCTTCCCCCTTCAAAAAATGACAAATGAACATCTGTCTAATTGAGGCTGCCAAAGGCAACCTTTTAAAGAGAAATGACAAAGCCCCCAGCCCTGGTTAAATCCATATGGCAAATGAGTCTGTCAGAGGGAGGGGATATGATGCAGCATGTCTCAATCAACTAGGAAAAACACCTGTAAATTTACTAGAAGAGAGAGGGAAGGTCTGTGTACAAACAGTGGTTAAAGATGGGGAAAAGACACATTATCCAACTCACCTTGTTGAACAGTCTGACCTATAAACCAGGAACGATGTTCCTCATGAAAAGCTTTTACTTCAAACAGCTGCTCTGCACCACTATTGAATAAGTAAAGGGTTGCTTCCCCTGTTGAAAAGAAATCTGGTTTGTGTTTGTAAGCTTTTAGAAAAATCAAAAGAATACCCAATATGTTTGAAGAATGTGCCTTATATACATACAGACACACAAACATACACACAGTCTACATAAACTCACTACAAAGAGAGCTCAGACAAAAAACACTATTATATACAGATGTTCATTTACCAGCTCTATAAACGAAACTGAATTTGAATCAATAAATAAGATGTGTGAATAGTTCATCTTACAACACAAAGCCTTTGATCCAAACCCAAATCAAAATCACTCATGAAATCAGCTTTTTTCTGCAGTGAAGGGGGAAGGTGGAAAACAAGAGAATTCCCTCTCCTTCCATCATGTTTCTCTTGAGGACATTGGGCTCTGGGTTAGGGGAACAAAAGTCTCAAACCTTTCATGGACAATTTGAAATACTCTTTTTTTTTTTTGTGCACCAAAATGGATCGTGATGACTCTGTATGGGTAGACATATGAAGTAAACAAGGAAGGTAGAATTTGTTTTGAAGTGCCCATCAGAACCTTAATAGTTGGCAAAGGAAAAGGAAAGCTTTATTCTAGGTCATGCCATAACACAGCTCTACCATTTCACATTAGTTTTGGGTTACAGTGAAAGGGTGACAAACATATTGCAAACAGGACTGGCATTTTCATATTGCTTCTATCTTGGTCATCAATTCATCTTCAAGAAACAAGAGCAACTACGGGACGGCTGTCCTGCTCAGAGCACATAAATTGCAAAGCTGCAGTGACTTGCAGATCATAGGTTGGCTCAGAGAAGCCTCAGTGTAAGCCCTGAAAGCTGATATCAGCATTGCTCTTCTCAGTCTGCAGACACCCCCAGGTGTGGAGGGAGGTCAGTGAAAATGGGCAGACACATGAATTCCCAAAAATTACTGATAATGCATTTTTTTCCCCTTTTATCCAAAAGGCTGACCAGATGTTTTACCTCACTTAAGGATATAATTTCAGCACTATGATAATTTTTCTTTTGGGTAGGGGAGGAGAAGAGCAGCGAGTAGTCATAAGGGGGAGCAGAGGTTTAAACCATTACCGTGTGCACTCTCAACAAGGGTCTACACCATGGTTTGATCAGCACCACATCAAACTGCTCACAGAAGTAGTTTGGCAGTTGTTCAGTTTTGACTGAACAACTTAAGGCTCCTACCAGTGCGTGTGCTAGCCAAATCCAGTGGTGAGCTATGAAGTCTTGGGGAAAGGACCCTAAGTACAGCTCCTTAATTTATGTCATTATGCTAAAAGGACAGTCACCACAGGTTCCCTACAGTAGTGCTAGACAGGAACTCCAGAGGATGGAGAGAGAACTTGGGCAATTTTGCTCACAAACCTCAGCAATGTTTCTTGTGGTACTTCTGAATTGCAGTCTGATACTACTTTATAGTCTTTGTAAAGGATAGAAATTTAGTCCTTTTTACCCATCTGTATAAAGGACAAAGCATGCTTTTATTTAATAAAGTGATTAGCATGAATTCTATAGTGTGCTGAGTCCTTCAGTGCCTACTTACACAGTATCTGGCAGCAACAATTCATCTGTTAGACCCAAAGGTAAGGAAAATACATTAATAGTGTGTTCTCAGTTCTTCCACTTTCAGACTTCGTATTTATAACAGGCTACATAACTGAAAGTCTATGCAGGCCTATAAATAAGGTCCTGTAAATTCTAAAGGAACACACCCAGGCAATCATAGCACTTTAGGTTTTCCCCAGAAAACTTTCCCAAGATCTCTGATTCTACAAGGCAAACAGATCTCTTTTTACACAGAGAAAAACAAATTAACATCTATGCTTTTAAAAACATGACAAACTCCAAAGCCAATCTGCTACAGCAGGAAATAATAACACAGGTGGAAAATAAATGTGGCTTTATATTTCCACTGTAAATCTGATCAAGCAAGAAACAGGTAACATGATGAGTAAGTGATTTTACATTCTATATTATTATTTTTGACAATTTTCCTCTTTCAAGGACAAGGCTCCTATATTGTGACACTATAATGCATCTGAAGAGTCAGTTAAACACATACATGTAAATACATATAAATACAAGCAGTCAATTTCAGACAAAATCATAAAACTTTTATCTATGGAAAAAAAACAAGCTTAGGCAAAGAAAAAAAAACAGCATGAAAAATGTTTTTCAAACAGAATGTCAACCCTAATGAAGGTTTATTGCAAGTTTCTGTTGCAGTATCACATACTCCAATTATTAATTAATCACAGAATAATTACGAATCCTTGACAAAATGACGGGATTTTTACCCCGACGTTCCCCTAATTAGGGGTTTTCTGCCTCTCAGACTCTTGTACCAGGGTTTAAAAGATGAGATGGAACCTGTAGCTCGGTCTTCAAAGGTGTTTATTCTATTTCTTATCTCAAGGTCTTACAGCAGTCTCAGTGCACTGAAGGAAAAGCAGCCACAGGAACATGGACACAGGGCGCAAGGTCGTTTTAAAGATTTCTAATCCAATTAACTCTAGAAACGTACTATATTTACAGTTTTGTGCCAATTACTGTCACCTATTCTAAACACGCAATTTGTACATCAAATCCATTCTACCAATGTCTCTGTGCCACTGTCACAGCGGAAGATGGAATAGATGAAGAAGAACATGAGACAAAGCCCAAAATTCTCCATCTTGCTCTGATCTACTTCCATACTAAAAACCCAAAACTACAGTTTTTCACCCTGTGACAAACTAAACTAACTCTATTTTAAATCTTTGTTATTTTTTAATTCATCTAGAAGTGTTGGAAGTTTTTCCCATGGACTAAGGTCAAAGACAGTGCTTTCCTGGGGTCCCAGCCAGGGTCTCAGACCCCCCAGGGCAGTCCAAGGCGTTTTCCACATGCCCTGGACTCCAACAACAAAAATAACAACCTGACTAGAAGAAAGTAACCGTGGGATGGCGTTATCATTGTATTGCCTGCATTTGTTGGTCTTTCCTATGTATTTTGAATTCAAAGTGCCTCATCCTCTGTTAAGGAGAAAAGAGGCACCATGACCTGGGCCAGGAAAAGAAAATTGAATCTAAAAATGAACAGACTCAAGAAGCTTGGTAAGTACAGCTGAATCACTTCTTCTAACTCTATTTATTTTATAGCATAAGATGAATGCTACGAAGCCTAAATTCGGATTTAAAAAAACTTGGACTCAACACCCAACACTGTAAGCTCCCCAAAACTAATGCACTTAAAAACAGAATTTAAATTACACCCCTTTTTTGTGCTGCCAATATTCCTGATGAATAAACAGTTCAACCAATTAAAATTATAAAAGAAATCCTAAATGTTTGCACAGTATTAACCATCTGGCATAACCAGCAGTATCTTTGGCACTTAAGACACGTACCTATCGTCGTTATTTCAGTTTTGTGAAATATGAATCTTTTGGAGGTGGAGAAAATCAACCAGAATTTTTAGAGGCTCATGTCAGAGTCCCAGAACTTGCCTGTGCTTGGGTTGCGCAGTTTTGTAAACAAGGGTTCGCTGTCAGGTGTCTTAGGGGGGTCAACAGCAGCCTCTGTAGGGGAAGAGAAAAAAGTTACAAACTTGTAAATTGTGAAGTATTTCACATCTGCTTCTCCAAGACATTCAGAATTAATTGGATTGACACTTTTTGGAAACACACACACACATTTGCCTTAAAATTATATGCCTCAACCCAAATTCATCCTACCTGATCAAGGCACTTAAATTATGATTCCAGACTTCCTGGCACTCTCTATCTGTCACAGGAAAGATATGCACCTGGGGATGATTTAGATTTTGAAAACCACTTCCCCCTAGAGAGCCTTCAGGCAAGAGAGCTCCTAAATTTGACATCCTAGTTAAGTAAGATGAACTGATACGCTGCCCTGATTAGTCACAAAGACAATGAGAATGCTTTGGTTAGTCAGGCCAAGCATAACATGGACATTAAAAAATTGCAAAAGGTAAAATACACATGGGAAAAAACTATCCTTTAAAGCTTTCACAAAGTCAGATTATGCAGAAATTAGCCTATTCTAGTTGTTACTTCTGTGAAAAACATTCACACTTATTTATCTGTTATGCATAAACTTGAAAAATAAAGACTGCATTTTATTCCCCCCACAAGAAAAAGAAGCTGAGAGAATGCAGCACCTCTGGCTGAAGCCCCTTACAGTTATTCTCTTGCCTGTATCTTCAAACAAACAGAAGACAAAAAACAGAGCCACAAAAGTATAATCTTTTTCTGTGAAACTGAAAAAAGAAGCAAACAGCTACCATGAGGAGGCTGACTCAAGTACAGAAAAACACATCTATAAGTATCCCCAGTTAATTTTATTCTAGCCAAGTTCTCTTTGTAGGGAAAATCTAACTTATATTTATGAAAACAACTTCCCACATCTCAGTAAAGAGCACGATGACAGCATCATCTTTCTTAGCCTGCACACTGCCAGTTCTGCCCCAATTCCTTTCATACAGGCATTCATCAGGGCAAGGAAAATTACTAAAACTTTTCACATATATAATGAGTGTCCAGACCCCAGAGAATGGACTGACAGAGATCAGGCTGATGTTTGTGTTATGGTGCTGCTGAGGAAAGCAGAGAGGAGCGGTAGAGGCAGCCTTTATGATTATTCAAAGAAACAGAAGTGCCACATCATCCTTCTCCTTTCAGTAACATCCAACAGGTTTGGGAAGAGGGAGCTGGCACCATTCTTTGGCAAACAGGGAAGTAGGAACAACCGAAAGTAGCTGTCCTCCACCCTGGCTAAAAGCCCAATACATCTTAAAAGGACAAGTGGACTTCTCACACTTGGCTGTTCACTAACACTTCATGGGCAAAAAGAAAAAAAAAAGGCCAAATAATTCTCAACCTTCATAACTACTCCTTGTTATTCAGTTGTGTCACCAACAGAAGTTGCCCAGATAAAGACATATGCAAGACATAAAAAACAACTGTGTTTAGTGATAGAAGTGTCGGAGGGTAATAATTCTCAGAGATGTTCAGAGAATTCAAAGTAATTTTCTTCCCTTCAATACTTAACTGAGTATTCAGGTGGCATGAAAAAGTGCTTCAAAAATTTTCAATATAAGTTGAGGACTTTAAACTGAAAAAGTCCATATTTACTAACCAGACTTGCTTCATGTGCTGATACATAAACGCACCATTGTCAAGCTACATTTGCCCTGGCAAAGGCAACTTTCCAGTTTCTAGAGCTGTGTATATTTCAATTCTTGACCACAGTTTAACATTAGGGTATTTTTTGTTACTTTTTAAAACACTGAAGTGATTAATGATAGTGAAAGAAACACACTGCATGTGTTTACTTTGATGTGTTTCACATGAACATGTTAAAATATACACAGTAAATGTGAGTTTCAAAATTTAAAACAAAAAGCAAAACAAAAAAAACCCCAAAGGAACTTTCAGCGCTCACTTGCTCTGCTTTCTTCTTGCATAGATTGATGAACCCTGGGAATGAGTCCAGCTGAGCCTGAAGTTGCATCTTGTCAGCAATTAAGTCAACAATCCTTCCTAATTTTTTGCTGGTTTTAATGACATTTGCATCTTTACTGGGTTGAGACGTTCTCTTCCTAACCTGCTAGTAACACACTGAATTTATCCATCTCTGCTAAGCCTGGGAGACACCTAAAGGTAGTGAGCACTAAGCGTAACAAACCCAAGGGATGCAGTGTCCCTTCTCCTCCTCATCAGTCCTCTACCGTGCCAACCCAGATAACCACCCTCCTCCTCCCAGGCCTGCCCCACGCTATCCCAGGCTCAACACCCTCTACTCGGCCCCTGTGGCCCTGCCAGGAGCTCTGCCCCATGCGAAGAGCAGCACAGCTCTGCCCACAGAGCTCTGTGGTGCTCCAGAGGCTCCAAAGGGTTCAGCCCTGCACAGAGGGCAGCAGGGATCCAACCCTAACAAGCAGTCCGAGCTGCAGGTTTCTGTCCCAGTGTCTCATGGCGACGGGATCAGAGTGTGCATCACACTCTCCACACAGCTGCCACGGAAAATAGTTTGCCTGAAGGGACAAGCACATGCACAAGGAGAAGGGGAAGAACTGGGCAAAGGCAAAAGTGGTTTCTTTGAGTTTCTTTAGCATTCAATTTCCTCAAAATGTAGGCAATATTCCACTCCATTTCCAGGGGCATCTGAAGTATATTTTTGTTACAGATTGGCTTTACTATATGTCAAGTTGGCAGACAAAAAAAAGAGGCAATTGGGAGAATGCCTGCTTGGAAAACTGGATGCAGTATTAATACGGCCTTAAGGGCAAAGAAGGGCCTATTTATCTGAATTTAAATACTTCATGACTAGGAAAATGCTGAGCAAGGGATTTTTGATGTTAGATGTCCAAACCTAACTTATTTTTGTTCTGAACTTTAGCCAGAAAAGGTAACTGGATTTATTTAATGTCATTAACATTTATCAGTCCTTGTATTTCAGCAAGGATCTCTTATAGCTAAGTAAACACAGACTTCTTAGAAAGCAGTACTGTAGCCATTTTCTAGCAAAACTGAGAGTTAAACTAGGCTGGGATTTTTTTCCCCCAATTTTAAGGTTCACCTCCAGATAAGAAATCACCTTACAGAAAATAAACAGGAAAAAAAGTAACATTACACGAGGAGCTGTTTTGTTAAATTCTAAAGGAAAACATCAGATGATTTCCACCATGGTTATTGTAACAGTTCCCATAACTCAGCCCTGAGAAGCTTGTTCATCTACAAGAATACTTGGAGGGGAGAGTGTTAAGACCTTTCTGAACAGTACACTCTCTGCCAACAGTGACCCACAGTCAGGTTAGCTTAGATTTTCTCCTAGGACAACATACACAACAATGATATAAAAAACTGACAGAAGGGTACAGAGGGGCTCAATTAATCCTGTCTCAAGGAGGCATCTCAGCCAGCAAGTCACTCTTTAAACTCTGAGAAGACAGAATGCAGACAATTCCAGGAGGCAGCTAAAGAAAATGAGAAAAGATTATTCTGTTTGATGGAGATCAGGCAAATTCTATAAAATACATAAACATAATGAAGTGAAAAATGAACCAGCTTTCAAAAGATTTCCAGCAATAATTTTTTCCACAATAGATAGATATATGGTATTAATGAATCTGGTCATTAAAACAAAAAAGCGTTACCTGGTACAGCAACATAAATAAATTTATTTAACAAAAAACAGCGTAAAACTCCCACTAAAAGCTATGAAACTGTTATGGATGATGCAAAGTCTATTCACCTTCTTTTTTAAAAAATGCTTATAGAATACTATATATAACACACTAATATCAAGTTATATGGAACTCCCATGCAAAAAGCTGCCAGCCAAGCAAGCAAAAAGGCTGTAAATATTTCTCAAATGCGTAAGAGGAAAAAACTCTCTGAGAGCACAAATTTCCCAAACACCACCACCCTGCAAAGAAAACGGACTATTTAAGTCTGGAAATATAAAGTTAAGATTTCATTTAAAAACAGGTATTAAACCATTCGTCACCTACACAAGTGTTTTCCATTCCCTTCTTAGCTTCTAACTGTGCATGAAAGGTGTGTCAGATGGAGACATTATGATGGAACCCATTAAAGAGACATTTTATGGAAGACTTAAAACTATGTAGCCTAAGGGTACAGATAGGTTAGATCTAATAAACATTTTATTTGTGTTCTTTTTAGAATCTCAACCCTCAAGAAAATGGGTCTAGTTCAGTGTCTATGTCCTTTGTTGTGCAGCATGCCCTGAAAAATGCTCAGTGAAAAATAATTAATAAATCCAGTCCTTAGTATCACCCAAATTTTTGATAATTTTTCAAAGGTACATGGTAATTACCTGCAAGCAAATAATAAATGAATTCAGGTATGCATGGACTGAGGATACAGTTTTATAAATGCCTTCAAATGACCATAGATCATAAGCCACGGGAAAGTGCAGTCCTGGGGTCTTCACCTCTGCCCCCTTCTTGTTTTGCATCTCTGCTGCTTTTTTTCCACCAAAACTAGCAATCTCATGGCCTCACATCAAGACAGCTCAGTTCACTCATCCAGCTGAGAAGTAACCAGCCACAATGAAGAAGTAAAAAACTTTCAATCCTACCAGTAAGCTCACTGGAACAAGAGACAAGAACCCACAGCAGAAGCAGATGGTATGGAATATATCCTACTCCACATGCGACACAGGTGTCTTCGACCAGTGTACACGAATTAGAAAACCAGATCATCATACATGAATTTACAGAGTTGAAAAAGCAGGAGATGAGCCACAGGTCTACATTGTTGCTTCCTTGGCTCACAATACCCTGGGGAGCATCGAACAGAACACTGCTTGATTCACCTCTACAAACAGCCAATATTTTGCAGGTGCTTACACAGAGGATATGGGTTTGTACCTGCCCACACTTGATTTTTGGAATTAATCTTAATTGTTAATCAGTTATGTAAACTTGATGTTACCCCACCACCTTACTTCTTCTTTGACTGTACATAGTACTTAATTCAGTAAAGGGACTTTTGCCATGCCTATTGTAAAAGACAGAATGATTATCAGCTTGGTAAGCATGGCATTTATTATTTGGTGCCCTAAGGCAACAATGTTCAATGTGACATAATTTAGAACATTCTACAATAAAACACAGTATCTAAAAATGGCACTGTTTTCTACCTTGACCACAACTTCATTAAAAAATGCTACTTGACAGTTTCAATGGTCTTTTGCTCCAGGACACAGCTAGGCAATACAGCTAAATTCTAAGACTTAAGCCTGAGAGCATCTTTTGGCTTCCCCTTATGCTGGTACAATTCACTTCTTAGCCAAAAAAACCCCCCATGTTCATGGACTCACTAGCAGCAATGGAGAGTAATAATTCATCCATTACTGAAGTCTAGATGCTTGGCAGAATGCGCAGAGCTTCAGCTGAATAAAGGGGAGGTCAGTCTTGAGAAGTTCAAGAACTGGTTATCACTTGAAAGGATAAAAAACTACAGACGTCCCTTCTCAGTATTTATAGGGTCAGCAGTGGTGCAGCTGTACTACTGGCTGAATCAGCCCTATTCCCATATGCAGAGAGGCCTAAGTTGGCATAAGTTGGTCTCTTCCAAGCCAGATGGCAGAAAGCAGAAGTGGGAGATGGTGTTACACATTAAAATATCTCTTTTCTGTTATTTTATTTGCTATGCTTCCTTCTGGCTCCTTAGCTTGCCAGTTATATCTGCTTTATTCACAGCAGAGCTCAGTATGCCTTTTAGGAGATGACATGTAAGAAATAGTGCAAATTACCTGCAGGCAAAAGGCTTTGTTCAGGAGATGCAAATGCCAGTTTAGGGGGAGGTTTAGTAAAATATGCCTACAGAGTGCTAACTTCTAAAATAAGCATATTCATATTCACCTTATTAAAAAGGTATATAAACATATGCACATATTTTATATAGGCTTTCTGATGTTTTCACTCAGCTGTTAAAAAAATATGTATTTATTTATTGCAAACATTATTTCCAAGTTCTTTACTTAGATTATTCTGGAAAGTATTAATGTTCAATTATTCTGCTCAATTTTGGCACTCATTACAATTTTTGATTCAAGCACCCTAATAGCCCAAGTGTGATCTATTTCATAGCAGATAAATTGACTTTTTTTTTAAACATGAAATGAAAGCATGTATCAAAGTGCAAGGATGGAAAAAAAAAATTAATGTGAAACCTGTCTACTGTTTTTAAAGCCAACTACTTTCACAAATTAAGTATTCTACAGCTTCTTTTGCTATGACACCTTCTCTCACTATGACTCAAAATTTTCAAGTCAAATACTTCCTTGGTTACTGCATGGAGACAAAAGTTCCTTAGTCTCAGTTGAAAGGATGGAGGATTAATTTAATGTGTGCTGATGCCCCACCGTTTGGCATCACAGTCCATTTATTTCTGCCTCCATTTGGCTTTTGGCATATATGAGATTCGTTCAAACAATTTGCCAAGTCTAATGTGAAACTGCTCCTTTTCTTTTTGAATAAGTAATTCCTAAAAATAATAGGACTGTTAAACTTCCCTCCCCCATTGCAACCCTTCCAGTTCTATTCATATGGCAGTTCCCATAAAACAATAAAAGAGCTAATCAATTTACTGTTCAAGAAAACAGCAGACTGAAAAAATGTGCTCAGCTAAACTTGTCTGGCTCAGAAAATTAAAGGTCAAGAATAATTTTCAGCATGCAGCTAACCCCTACTTATTTTCCTACTACAGACAAAGACAGAACATATTAAATACATCAGGCTTAACTGTGGGTGTAGAGTGGAATACCACACTTAGAAAACTGCCTTCAATTCCTGACCTCTTTGCTAAAACCAGTGAAAGATATAAATAGTTCCAGTTCTGACATAACACCTGTCCCTGAGGAATACTGAAAAAGAGACTGTCCCTCACACCAATCCTGTTAAGCAGCTAGTGTGATTTTGAGAAGACCAGTTTGAAGCCATTATGTAAGAATGTTTACTTATTATACAGAGCCCAGATCACATCTATGTCAGACACAGTGACTTGACCACAGTATTTGAGAGTTTTCCTACACCCTCCCTTTAGATTTAGATAATCCTAAAATTAAAAATCTTTAGATTTAGATAGTCCTGAAATACGGCTGCGTCTCACATTAAAAAGTAGCAGGACTTTTTTTTAAAACTACATGGATACTCAGTAAATACAGATAGATTCTGCTCTATTAAAACACAACATTAGTAACTTTGTAGCCATGAGAGAGCCAAGGTTTAATCCCCAGGAGCTACTACTTTTCTCTTGTATCTGTTCAGTAGCTAGACCAACAACAGAATGCCATTACAGGAATTTCTACATTCTCAGGGGTGAAGAGTTTGGATACATGGGTAATGTAACAGCCTTGATTACCCAACTTCCACTAGAAATGCAGGAAAGCACTATCTGGAAACTCAGCCATCCGCACACAAAGCCCGTGTGGTCCCTTCAGGACTCGTTAGCACTCTAGTGTCTCTGTACCATGATTCCTCCAGAACTCCAGATTCGGGAGGTCTTCTTAGCCATCGACGTCAACTACTCTGCACAAAGCAAGCTCAGATCCAGATTCCCAGCCAAGCCAATAAAATCCCCTGGAACGTGGAGCACAGCACAGAAACACCCAAGTGGGTCTACACAGAGCCAGCTTGGTCCATCAGGACTTATTAGCTCCGATGCTGTCTGCAAGCAGCTGCACTGCAAAGCTGGTTCTGGAAACAGCAGAGATGTGTTAACATGGCACAGCACTTGAACTAATAAGCTGCTAGTTCTGAGCCGAGCCTGCCCCAGGCTAAATCTGGTGCCTGTATATCCACTGCACAGTTAATCTGCAACTGCAGAAATGGCCCAGAGAGTTGACTCTGTTTCAAGCCCAGCACGCATGGCTCTACCACTATGAACATGACCAAGTTTTCCATGCTTCCACCTTCCCCCACAACAACTTATCCCTCCGTCTACCCTCTTTCTGTTTGTTCATTGTTTTCTCTCCTGGCCACTCACATCCATTTCTCAGCCTCTCACTACACATCCCCAACACGGCTGCACAGCGTGCATCAGCAGCTTCCAGACTTTCTTGAGTGATTCACATGGTTACTCACCTTCTCACCCTGCCTAAGCAGCACTTCCAAACTCCTCTCTCACCACTTCTGGCTTCCCACTTTGTCCTATCCTTGGTGGTTCAACCCTTAATCAAGGAACCATTATGCTTATAAAAACAAAAATATTATTGTATTTGCATGTCAAATTGTCCTGTCTTTATGGAAAAAAAGCAATTATTAGCAGAAACTCCATAACAAGACCTCTCACCAGGCCAAGGGCAGGCTACCATCTCCAAAGGTAAAATTTGCTATCTCACCCAGAAGCTGCTTAGCAGTCAGCTCAGATACGACTGTCTGAGGCTCTCCTTTTCCCTTCCTACTCGGACTTCCCTTTGTGCGATTCTCCCACGCCAAACAGGCCGAGTGTCTTGGTGTGGGAGAAGGGCTGGTGAGGGCAAAGACTGCCTCAAGTCAACTGTGCTTCCCCTCCCCGCCTTCACACACCTCTACAAACCATGCATAGTAACTGCTGAGCATATGGTTTGTAGCTCTGTCCTGTGATGTGCAGGCATGAGAGGACCATTAACTACCAAACTTTTACAGTACTGGAAATATGACAGAATTAATCACTTGCTACAGAAAATTACAGTCTGTCCCTCTAAAACCAGTTCACACCACTGGTAAAAAATCCACTCTGACTGCATTTCTCTGGCCAGAATCATGACTTCAACAAAGAACATGTGCAGTTCTACCTGACAGAAGAGATTCCTTGTTTCTGAACTGTTTCCAGAACACTGAAACCAATACAAAAAGTACGAAATCAGAAAAAAACCTGAAATTTGTCTCCTCAGTCATCACAAATGCTCTGAATGGCAGAGCAGCAATTTATGGTCCATGGAATATAACAGCATATAAATGTGTACTTAAACAAGGAAATTAGCAGTAATTTCATAACCTTCAATACTAAATCAGACAAGCTTTTCTTAGTAGACTCAGGAACAAATGGCATTGAACTCACATCCAGAAACAGATCCTGTACTTATTTGCACCAGTTGGTTTTATGTATGTATGTATCATAATGCCATACAGGTATTATGAAGACAGAGATTCTCATATGAATAGAATTTTACGGTCAAAGGATATTTTTGCTCTAAATCCAACTGCAACCATCCTCATTCCTGAAAGCAATCCGGTCTTCTTACTACACATTCTGCTAAATAGCCAATGAAAGATTTCTGCAATTCATTCAACAGAGCAGTTATGAAATGCAAAATTCTGAAAAGTGGTAACACGTTAACTTAAAAAAGCTTTTCTGAAAATAACGCTAAAACAAAACTAAAACCATGAAATGTTTCATTTGGCTGGCAAGTCTCATCAGCTGTGGAGTTCTGAATTTATCAGCCACAGACTTTTTTTAAAAATCACTATGTGCTTTGAAGTTCAACTAAGGCTTAATAAACTTTCTTACAGGTCTGGAGTACTATATAAATTTTGTCAGAGCTGTGCTGGCATAACTGGTAATACAAACTGTCTGGCTTCATGAAAGTTACAAGCTCTGGCTCCAATCCTGCAAACACTTACTGAAGAATTTAACTTGCTGCACAGAACTGACTACTCATGCATAAGCTAAGCATATTTGTAAATATTTGCACAGTATGGACATCTGTTGGCATAGCCAGTTATCTAATACAAGATTCAGCTTTAAATCCTAGTCTGCCTAGAGTCAATATTAAAAAAGGAATGCCTCGCTTTTATAAATTCCTTTCTTAGGCATCAAGGATGTCAGATACCAAAGGGTGGAACCAAAAAGTTAAAACTAGAGGAAGAGAGGAATCAGTGAAATCATAACAATTGGTTCTGTTTCTTATGTAACTAGAGAAGCCTGGTTTCTTATGGGTGCATGTCTCAAGTTTGAGCGCCTGCCTTATTTTCAACCTTTGCTGAAAGAAGTTCTCGCAATACCTTTCCTTCAGTGGCGCCATTTACAGCATTTCTCACATCATCACAGGCAAAGCTCAGAAAACTACTCCGAAGAACTCCTCCTTTTTATCAGGTTTGGTTTTTAACACTTTTCAGTTATGGGCGAGCTAAGAAATAGCCGCAGTACAAAGCTGGCCCACAGATAATCACAGAAGTCGCATTTCCTTAAAAACCAAACTAGAAAAAGGCAGTTACATCTCCTAAGGCAGTTACATCTCCTTCCTCTTAATGTCTTGGCATTTGAACACATCCTGTTTCCCTCACCCTCTTTTAGCAGCAAAACATTTTGTGATCTGTTTGTTTAAACCTGCTCCTAGGCAGAAATGCTCGCAAAGGCATCCTCCCATTGATTCAAGGCAGCACGGGAGAGAGTAAGGCTCCACTACACAGTGGATATTGCACCTGCAGAGCTGCCATGTGGAGCTCTGCTGCTTCAGAATAAAGAGCCGAGGAGATCTCACTCGGGCTTAGGGCTGAAGTCTGTTTGACAGCTGTGACCTAGGGCACTAAACCGTTTCCTTCAAACAATGCAGGAAGGGACTGCGGGGACGGAGGCAAGGCGGGCCGCCAGCTCCGGGGAGGGGACGGCGAGACCGCATCAGGGGCACCGGCGGCAAGAGCCCTTGGCAAAACCCTAATGACACACATAGATGAAACGCATTGATCCAGCGAGGGAAACGGGGTCCCTGGAGAGGGGAGGGCGGCTGCCGTGCGGGGCCTCGTGTAGGGCTCGTGTCTCAAGGCGGCCTCAGCACGGCCGGGCCGGGCGGGGC